>JAGSMX010000028.1:600000-1052500 GCA_029286785.1 Meandrusa payeni
TTGTTCACATAATTTCTCTAGTCTCGATGACCTTGCCTCATCAATTTGTGTTGTGTATTTTGTTCAAAAAATTATATATTATTATTTGTTATGTTTATTGTATTATTAAAAATTGAATGTTTTGCCTCAAGTGGGTAGATAGTGGATAGTACAAAAACTAATCATTATGTAGCGACTTAGTGCTAATGTGATTATGTGTGCCCGCACACAGAGCTACACAGAGAACGAAGCTCTCCGAACTTTTAGCATTTAAGACAGACACAGTCTGCTAACGATTACCTGGCAACTTTAAGAATGACACATCACAATTCAGTTAGAGATATATATATTATAGTATACATATAGTATAAAATATGTCTTTCTTTGTGTAATTGCTCAGTGTATAAGGTGAAAGCGATTAGATGACCCGTTATAACTTGTTCTTCAGCAATTCTATCATGATATCTGTACCAGCCAGCACGTACAGTAGCACATCATCACACTTTTTTATTATTCGAGTAAAGATCGATGTTGAATCGATACGTATATTATCTGCCATCGAGCTACGTATGCTCGTATCAGATTTCTGTCGGTCACCTCATACTTTTATAGTAATTAGTATGTAATAATATTATTTCTATATGTCCAATGAGTTCGATAAATCTTGGTCCTTCGAGCCAGACAACAAAACTTTCTTAGGTTAAAAATTGTCTCTATTTTTAGATTAATATAATAATCGCAACAGCCTATAAAGTTCAGAGATGTTTGCAAACTTGACGTAACACGACAAGACAGAGGCACATCGAAATGCGCACGCACGCATACGCACGCGTACGTTGTCTACGTACATAGTACACACTGATTTTAAATTTAACCGTATAATGTTACCAATTTGCACACTCTGTGCTTTATTCGTGGCAAAATTTTATTCTGAAGTCATACTTCTCTTGGTTAAGGTCAGTGTAGATTTTCAGCAGGCAATGGAAGTTGTGTTTGTACATTTTAAGAATGCTTATTTAACATCTTATTTTATAGACACCAAGGAAGTAACTATATATATATATAACTTCTTTCCTTCATACATAAATGTTATTGCAATTGAAACGTGGTATAACTACATTAGTCTTAGATATGGATATATAACTAGAATTCTATATTGTGCGTTTACTTGAGTATACGCTATCACAAAGCCCGAGTTTGCTAGACCAATTATGTCAAAATGAACATTCAGTGACATCACAGTTGCAGATATGTCACTATAGTTTTCCAATGGCCTACCACTGACTGTCCAATTTGTTTCAATTGTTGCTATTTGTTAATCGTACATAATTACTAAAATACGGTTTTTGGTACATAATTGAATTGTAGTAGGTTGGTTTCAAAGTGATATGTCATTGTCAAATGCAAACTCGGGTTTCGTCACAATTCTATATGATATGTATATATAAAAAAGTTTTAAAGCTTTTTTTTCGATTTATATGCTGAAGACAAGCTGTGTGTATTTGATGATATGTCTTGACACTTGTACACGTATATGATACACCTTGATACTTATTTGTGTTTGAGAGAGATATATAAAGTGGATATAATTCAGGGTGTTGCAAGAATAAAAAATGTAGTTACGAACATGCATTCTAAACTTGTTAATTTGTTTCGCTTTAACGATTCTAACATTTATTAGAAATATTTCAGTCAGACATTTATGATGGTCTGTTAAAATTTTTGTAGACATGTTTTGTGAAAGATTTAGAAGAATTTACAACAATTACACTTTTCGATTGCGTTTATGTTTGTAGGGAAGTCCGATGTGGAAATATTCGGCTCCGTTTAGATGACTTTTACAATTTTATACTGAACTTTTGATAGGACGAAGCTTGAGTGTTGCCAGGTTCTGAAATATTAATGCTATTAAAATTGAAAAACAAAACTTTTTTTCTATATTTTCCAAATTGCCGAACGACTACCCCAGATATTCAGCCAGAAGGTACGACACGCTTCTAGGCATGTTTGTGGTTATTTTTGGTTTTCAATGTTTTTTTTTGTAATCAGCTTGTTTTGTTTTTTTTTGTAAAGTTGACACACATGAGCATATTAGCAATTAAGTTTGTGTTAAGTTATAGTTTTAGTGCATGGTTGATTACCTATAAGTAGTTCAATAATGAAGACTTATTGTTTTACAAATTCTATTGCAGTACTAACAACAGCACGTAGTGTTATATCTTTATGTAGTATATGTATGTATAAATATATTAAAATCCAGTGTCAACTCTATATAGAAACTATTCAACATATAAGTGTTTAAAACGTAGAAATGACTATATTGTGTCTATTACAATATTCACTAAAAAAATGGAATGAAATTATTTGAGCATGCCATTCAACAAATTATACGGGAAAAGACGAATTTGCAATTTGCTACCGGACATTTACAACATTTTGCCACAAGAAATTAAAGTGACACTTAAAGAAAAATTCCCCACGGAAAAACTAAAATATTTCTTCACAAAATTAGGAAACTAGAAATAGGAAGGAAAATAAGGAATAAAAATTAAAATGATAAAAAATATAAAACAGTAAATTTCTATAGTAAAATCTAATCAGTCAATTTTCTTCATCTAATACACGTAAAAAAAGAACATCCTATAATAAAGCGTTGTTATAACTGAGTTTGACGTGATGTGAGTTAATTTAAAAACAAAAATGAACTACCGTCAGTCATACTCACTAGACAAATTCTTATTATTTTTTTGTTCTGTGTCTCTGTCATTCATATTACTCATTTTTAAAACTAAAATGTGACTAAGATTTGAAAACTAAAAATACGAAGACTTAGAATTGAAAACTGGACGTAAAATTATTATCAATTGTAACGAAATGTGAAATAAAGATTTGGCTTAAAGGTCTTGTAACCAAGCCATAAATTCCAAAAAAAAAAATATTACTCATTTTTTTTTCATTATATTAAATAACTGCAACAAAACACTTTATTAAATTATGGGGAATGTGCAACACCTAGACAAAGCTGCGGTTTTTATGGTGTCAAGAAATATCTTTTTTTATAATGTATATATTGTTTGATAATAAATAAATAAATAAAAAAAATTATAATCCACATTGAATGCTCGATGAAAATTTGTAATCGAGATATACAGGATGTTAAGAGACCGCTTCAGAAAACGAAGACGGGCGATAGTAACAATGACATCTTTAATGATAGGCGGGAAAAAATCGATCTTGATTAAAAAAAATCACTCGAAGTTTTCGTATCATAGTTTTTCGTTATTTATAATTAAAAGCCATATATCTATTTCTATTGCTGTCATAATAAAACACCCGATATATTATTTTTTCTATATAAAGCTTACACTGGATTTGTTTGCATTTATTTTATATATTCATCATCAGCCTGTGTTGCCACTGTTGTAAATAAGCTTTCCCTATTCCTTCCACCGGGAGTTGGTGGGTGGGTATCCTTATATGGTACGGTTCATCTGGAGGGAGTCTGACTAACTGGACTTTCTCTCTGCCGTCACAGACTCGACAGATGTGCGGTCCACAGCCACTTCAACTGACTGAGCTATGTTGACTCTCTTGTGTTACTGTATCTTTATATCTATACAATCATGTTACTGAAATTTAATATCCTATTATACTCCATATGTATCTTGGTACGTTGTTGTACATTCAATTGACCCAAATGGCCGGCCCACTGCCACTTCAACTTGCCTTTAAGGCTGTAATTTATAAAGCGCACTTTGCTGAGGCTTAGCTCACTAGATAAGTCTGAATTGAAATTTTGAAATTAAAGAAGAAGACACATTAAAGAAGATAGGAGCTTTTTTTTTAAATGACGAACTACACAGATTGGCCAGAGAAGCTGGCCTTGACTGCTGCACCGGATTGAGAGGTGGCATAGCTCTTAGGTCGCTTAGCCTGAACCTCTATTGCTAGTAACTCGACACAAGGGTCCACCCAGTGAGGCTAACCTCGGCTTAAACCCCCAAGTGGCCCTTCCTCAGTGTATGGTGAGGGGCTCCAGGATCTCCTGAGGAACGCACCGGAGCCCCTCTGCACTGTGCTCTTCGGAGAGCACAACCCGGTAAGAGAGTTTAGTCCCTCCCTCCTGTGTACGTGCAAGGCGACACGGGCTAGTCGTCTTCTACGACTGGCAGAGGATACGTTAGTCTTATTCTACGAGCCTAGACCTACAGGGCTGCGTTTGGCCTATGCTAAGCTAAGCAAAGTCAAGTACGCTTTATAAATTTCAGCCTTGAAGTCAGCAAGTTAAACTGGCAGGCCGGCCACATCTGTTGGGTCAAGATAACGTACCAAGATATATATGGAGATCAATCGGATAATAAATTTTAGTGACATGAAATATAGTTATGCAGTATTATACAAGAGAGTCGACTTAGCTCGAGTTAGTTGTCCTTTGTTCTCCGTCAGACTGGTGATGATGTATATATTTTTGCGTTTTAGCTATTCAATATTGTCTCGCATTTTATAGCAAATAAGTAAATGGATTGAAAAGTTTTCGTTGTATATATTTGTTAACTAAATATTTGATTATTGATACGCTATCCGTGTTGCAGTGCATTTCAACGTGGAGGCGGGCGGGCAGATCAAATCGGAGCCCCGTGGTAAGATGGTTTTATCTTTTCCCTCTGCCAATTACCTTCGTGTCGGTCTGTCATCATCCATCAACGTGCTCCGGAAAGGACGCCTACAAAATGATCTCACACAGTTACGACGACGGGAGGCAGCATGCCGCGTGCGGTCCACTCTGCATATGATCGCACACAAAAGGAGCTGCTTAACGTGTACACGGATCTCAGCAGTTAGCTGCTCGAATTCGGCTTGATGGTAGTAAAATTTGAGAAAAACGCTCGGATACTGGACTACCCTGGCCTGATCGTCTCTTTGTAATCGAGGATGCCGGTGAATGACTGACTCACTTTACATCTAAAGTTGGATGGGCAGCCCCTGAAGCCATGGAATTTCTTCGGCCACTTCTCCAAGCGCCAACGCTTCCCGAAGTGGCATTTAAGCTAGTTTAACTTAGATTGTGCCATATAGTTTAATTAATAAAATAGCTACCGACGAAGTCGTGGTTCGGCCCTCTCGGGCGCCCTCGGATCGGAATGCCTACGCGTAACATAGTAACCGTCCAAGCCGAAGTTACCCCTCACCGGGGCGACCCTTGTGTCGAGTTACTAGCGATAGAGGTTCAGGCTAAGCGACCTAAGAGCTACGCCACCTCTCAATCCGGTGAATCAGTCAAGGCCAGCTTTTCTGGCCCAGATTGGCCATTGTAGTTCGTCAAAAAAAAGGGCAACCCCATTGTTGGAATTTTTCAACAAATCTTGACCTTGACATCAAACTTGACTTGTTCGTTGCAGATTCGCCCAGTTACATGCGTAGTCCGCCGCAGCACGTGTACCCGCCCTTCGAACAAGAACCCCTCCAGGTGAATCTCTTACTAAAATTGGTGGCTACAAGTATATTTATGAGTTAACACAAAAACCGATTTCAATTTAATGCTATCGTTATCAAAGTAATATAACCTAAAAAAGACGTGTTACTTTTAAATTTTGAGATGTATTGTATGGAACTAAGTGCAGTTTATAAGCAAAGTCAACGATGGTAGAGTTGTAAACAAGTGTAACACATTCTTACAGCAATGGCCGGTCGACCTGCCGCAACAGATAACCATCCCGGGCCTGAACCAAGCGGGACAGTACAGCATGAGCTGGATGGACCAGAACTACCTGCAACCTAATCAACACATACAGCCCAACTCCCCCAACATGCAGCCCTTGTCACCGCACATGACCCATTCCCCGATGGGCCACGCCCCCCTATCACCGGGTATGACCCACCAGCAAATGGGAATGGGCCACCGATCACCGGGTATGAGTCACGCATCGCCCGGCATGGGGCATGCCTCTCCTGTATTGGGCCACGTGTCTCCCGGCATGGGCCACGTGTCTCCCGGCATGGGCCACGCGTCGCCCGGCATGGGCCACGTGTCTCCGGCATGGGCCACGTGTCGCCCGGGATGGGGCATATGTCCCCCGGTATGGGTCACGTCACGCCAGGAATGGGTCACGTGTCCCCGGGAATGAGCCATGTACCGCAGCGGATAAATCACCCTCAAAACCAGTACATCCAGAACCTCGGGCAGCAAAGTATAATACAGGTAAATAATGTACGCAACACATTTATTGTTAATAAAAGACCAAATAATCATTAAATTATTTTAATACATGAAGCAAAAACTTAAGTTCCGTTTCTTACGTAAGTTGCGCGAACCGAGGAGTATGACATTTCACCACTTCTAGTTTACTTGACAGTTCAAAAAGAGGAGTGCTCCGATCGTCACCAAACTTTACAGGATTACTCGCCAGGTCAATCTCAAGAATTCCCTGAAAGTTTCATTGAAATCGGTTGAAATTTCAGCCGTCACGGAATCTTTGTGGAACATACCCACACACCTTTTCTTTTATATATATAAATGTTTATAAACCGAATTTCCAGTATGGTGTAAACACTATTTATTATTAATTTAATAATTTATTTTTATCTCTAACAGGAGTTGGAAGTGAGCTCCAACAGCACTCCGTCGATCTCCAAACTGCTGGAGCTGCAGGGGTCGGGCGAGGAGATGCGGCTCAGCGCTGACCTATCCTTCCCAATGTGCGGGACCGATCTCAGCGACAGCCTGCGGGAACTCTCCACCAAAGACCTGCTGCAGAACTCCGAGTGGCCGCCGCACGGGGGTGGTTAGCGTACTCCACGCATCAACCCCCAAATCCTCACCCTCTGTTCCCTGAAGTGTTAACAGTCCTCTAGGAAACAATTTAAGTGATGTTTTTACTTGCTACAAGTGAACAGTTTTACTGTATAAGTTACCGGATCGATTTTATTACGTACAGACTCAGTGGACGTGGAAACTGAAAAGTGTTTAATAGTTGCAAATAAGTTTCCGTCGTTTTTGTCAAACAAGTAATATTTATTGTGAAAGTGTGATTTTCAATAATGTGAGACCGCTGGCTGAGTGACTTTTAAAGTAAGTGCCCTTTGTGTTTGAGACGAGTCTTCCTGTAATAGTTTCTCCAATAATAAAGTTTATTTGCGGGAAATATATAATTTTTAGTTAGGCACTAGCATATTTCGCCTAACTGGCATGCAAATACAATACATTGATTCTATTCTACAATTTAAATAATCCTTTTTACAAATTTAACATTTAAAAATCACTTCACGCACTTATGACACTACGGTTTAAACGTGTAAAATTCGTTAAGAGAATATAAACAGTTATGAATTGGCTATTGTTTGAGTTTCCGAAATAGCCACAATGGTAATTCTCTCATTTGACAGTTTTTTTTTTGATAAAATGCCGTTTTCTATCTAGGAAGTGTTAACTTTGTTATACCTGTTTAAATAAATTGGGATATTTTTTCACGAATTTTCCAATCTGACCTGAAACAGCAAAGGGTAACAATATTTAATTTTTTGAAAGAAATAATGGCTCCCGCATATGACAGTTAGTTGGCTCAAATTTAGACATATTTTATATATTCTGTTATAATATTCTGGAACAAAATTTTCCAGCCAGTTACCATTTGCGAATTCTAATGTAAAACTCCTGCCACTCCATCTTTCACTAAACAGCGGAAACTTATTTGTACACTGTGGATTTCGGGAACTCTTATGTACCCTTACATGAAGGTCCTCACGTTATTAATGAATGCCCCCTTAGGTTATTTTGCATGTGTTTAATAATCAAATATGATTTGATATTTATACCTACCTAGTAGGTAGGAAAGAGCCAATGTCCACTTTCTCCAATACAAGAAGTCATCCTTTGTCGTTTACTTACTTTGTAGTTTATTATAGTTCTTAGAAATTGATTGTAAGGATTTTAGGTTTTAAGTTGTTCATCAATTCTCTGCAGTTGTGTAAAAGAATTTAAATGTCAGTTATTCTTGCATTAATATGGTACTACTGAGCTTTCCAAAGGTCTTTTAGCCATTACCTTTGAAAATCACTGCTGCAATCATAATTTTGATTCGTCGTTTCATCACATACTTCTTTGATATCACATATGAATCAACATGCTCGTAGAATGAACTAATTCAGCATCACATTTTTAATTCCTCACATTAAGATTAGCCAGAGAAGCTGACTTTTACTGCTTCACCGCTTACGCTTACTAGCTGGTAACTCGAAACAAGGTTCGGACGGATTCCTCGGCTGGGACGGATGTTGCGCGTTAGCATTCAGATTGGAAATGATATCGCTTAACTTCACTGTATAGTACTCGGCATATAACTTGGCAATGTTTTTGGTGTCATGTAAGTAAATTCGCGCATGAGCAAATACATAACTATTGTTACGCTATTGGTACCCAGAAAGACCTAAAAACTGACATCTAACGATTCTTGCCAAGTTAACTGCCCACAGTTATACCTCACATAAATAAATTATCATTCTACGAAATGCCCTAACTTATTATGTGATCATAGATTGCTTTGCTGCAGCTTTATTTACAGATGTATATACAAGAACTGAGTTGATTGTAGATATTGATAAAAATTGAGGCAGAACAAACGCCTTATGCTTCCAATTTTTGCTCCAAAATTATGATGTAAACAGTCTTTTTCTACACAATTGGTTTTAAGAGACCAATTCTATAGAATATTGTTAAACAACACTTTACAAGTTTCAAGGCAGTCATTATGTCTCAGCTTTCTTTTGTATCTTACCTTAGAGATCTGCGGACTTAGCGGTTGTTGGAGTATTTCATTTCTAAATGTTCTTATATAAGTTAAAAAATAATGGTTGTTATAATTATACTGGTATGTTGTAAGTGGGATGTGCTGTGAAGTATTAGTGTATACTAATTCTACTAGCATTACAAAGCTATAGTAGACATCACAATACCATTTCTACAGGTTTAGAGATGACTATTGTGATTTTATAATTATGATCAATAATCATAAACAAGATCAAAGTCAATATTATTGTCATCAATATCACTATGATAGTGTAAAATAAACTGACAAAAATAAAGTGATATTTGCCCATTATTAAAGTTTCAAACAATTTTCTTGTTTGTATTATGCATAGCACATACAATTTAATGTTGACGAATTCGCAAAGATTTCATATATTTCCACTATAAGTGAAACTTGTAACAAATTGGTGCTTTTATATTATGTATGTACAATTAAAATTAAATTTTTATTGTATTTTATAATAATATACAAAACAATAGTTGGGTGCTTTGGAATTTTAAGTCTGTATAATTGTTTTTTTTATAGCGGCAAGATCATTAAAAAGAAAATCTCTATAACTAAAACCTGGCTAATGTAATGTCTAAAAATTACTGTTTTCGTTTAAAATTATATTTTAATATTAACTTTAGAAAAGTTTTGTATTAAAAATTTGAGATTATTTTAATATTTTTTTTAAAAATAAGCTTTTAAGAAACTTGTGATGTATAAAATTGTGGTAACAAAAATGATCAAAGATCAACTATTGGAGTGAGTTAATGAAGTGAGACAATATTTTGTATTGATTTTGAAGTGAAACTTCTATAGCGTCGTTTTTTTTTGTGACTACACAGATTAGCCAGAGAAGCTGATTTTTACTGCATCACTAGATTGAGAGGTGGCATAGCTCTTAGATCTCTCCTCTATCGCTAGTAACTACACAAGATTCCCCCCCGGTGAAGGGTAACCTCGGCTTTGAGCATCATTGTGATTTGTAAATCAATGAAAACAATGAAGTGACAGTAAAAGACAACCATATTCATAAGTATTAGTAGGATTTAGCCTTCAAGAGTATGACATGGATCACAAGCATACAATGTATTTTTGCATTTTACTTTTTATATTTCATAAACATCTATTAGTGTCAGTGACTTTTGTTCAATGTGAAAACATAGAATCTGCACAATGTATGTTATAATATTTCTTAAAAATGTATGTAAAATTTAAAATAGTTTTAAGCTTGGTAAAAATATAAAAATAATTATCCTTTTAATTATCCCAATGCTCTATCTCATTATCTTGTAGGCTTTGACTCTTATACTTTTCTGAAGTTTCACTTCTGCCGTGTGTGGAGTACACACGCACATAATTTTTTTTTTTTTTTTGTTCTTTTTTAATAAAATCTAAACAATTTAGTGTTTCCAGCCGATGCTTTAGCGAAAACTTCTTTTCAAGTGCGTTAGACGAGTAATTTTCTAATGTATAATTTGCATATCACTGGCACCGCTTTTCACATCGTGTCGAGTCCAACGTCAAATTAACACATTCAAAATGTGCGATGTTTTATGTCGATTTTTATATAGTGTAAAATGAAATAAAAATTTTATTATAATGATAATATTTTATTTTTTACTCCTTATTTCTAAAGTAAATGACATAAGCAAAGAAAAAAAGCCAATTCAAATGCAACCAATAAAAATTGACACACCCTTTAAATAACTGGGATGATGGCAAATAGACACAACGCTTTGAAGACTAAGCATAATTATAGAGCACCTACGTTGCCGACCAATTTTCAAGTCTTGGGCTCGTCGGCACTTTGCTTACCGGGTGCAACGAAAAAGTACAATATACTGCTAGTACGGGGTATTGTGTGAAGTCGTGTTTAATTCGTTGTCGAGAAAAAACCGCAGCTATGACCTGAACACCATATTCTTACAATTAGAAATGCTAAAACAATCTAGATAAATTATATCAATAGAAAAGTATGTTTAAACCTAGTCATAGATTATGTTTCACAGACTGCATACGCACGTTATCAAATTGGCTAATAATAGGTGTAAACCTACATTTAAAAATTTTAATGGTTTAGAGCCTAATGGCACAGTTTATGTGTTGCACATTTGCATTTTTGTAATAAATATATTACAAAAATGCTCTTTGTTAACCAAGGGAAGTTTCGTTATTTCTGGGCGGATCAAGAACAATGAAGACGTAGCTTCGGCCTTTAAAACTACCATAATTCTCCTATTCAAGACGTGGCTGTATGAACTAAAGTCTTTTTGCCTTTTCTATTAGGGATAAACCAAACATTACTTGTTTGTTATTGTTATTGCTAGGCACCCCAAGTTTACGCTCGGCCTTATTAAATTTATTAAACAAAGTAAAATTATGACGGAACCATTTAATCCCAATGCCTCTGAACCCAGAAAAATAGCCGTTTGGGCTGAAGGAACTCATATAGAAGCAAAGTAACAAACAAAAATTATTAAAACAAGTTTATTATAGATTGAATTGGGGTTTTAAAAAAAAATATTATTTCTTTCAGGGAGTTTGTTATACCAAGCAAAACAACAGAGTCTATTAACGATATACCAACCATACCAGACTGTGATGACTTACACGAAATTGTAGACAAAGACATTTCCAAGCCGCCTGTGTAAGTACCAAATATTAAAAATATTGATGTTACTGTGAAAACCTGCAATGAATAGCACGATTTTTACGGTGTATGTACGAGTGTTTTACAATTGTCATGGTTTTCAGAGGAGACTGAGGTTTTTAATTTTCTAATGCTACCACTACTCTAGCATTACTAATATATCATAAACATCTATTGGTTAATTTTAGGTATCATCAGTAAATCAGCATTCACCATTGGATTTCTGAAGAATTTTTTTGCCCTACAGTTCGTACTGGGTTATTTTGACCAAGGCTGGTAAATACTGGATTTCAGATGTGATAAAACAATGTGCAAATCCAAAAAACAATTTTTGACCATTTATTAAAATTAGTTCTCAATCACCACTCTCTCACACACCTTGCAACTTTTAGTGTATATAGAAACCTTTCTTCTAATTTTAAAAATTATTTTGCCTATATTTTTTGTATTTAAATTTTAGTGGCAAACAAAAGGATATGGAAACAGTGAGTGCACTATCGGAAGTGAGAGTTGGCATCAGTGGTTCAACTGAGGGTATAGATGCTGTACTGGATGTATTGATGTCATATATTCCCCAAGTAGAGTCTGATACCGATGACACAATATGGACTGTCGATTCCTTGCTTAGTGAATTATCTGATATGAAAAATGACACTAGACACTAGTGTTAATTAAGGTACCTGGTGATGACACCATCAGCTGTGGGTTTAAGTCCTTTTGGTTAATAGTATTTTAATGATAGGATACATTTATAGGTGGATAGATCTTTATCACTTTCATTTTCACATTAAGTATATTCAATTAATGTAATAATTACACTTAATCTTAATGCATGCGATTTCCTTCCTTCAATCTTGTGTACAAAAGTGGGGTGTTTAAAATTGTAATTAAAAGTAAAGTTATTCCACTAACATGAAACAAATATCCACCATGTAAATTGTTAGGTCCTATATGTGACAATGCAATCATAGGGCACATTTCCCAAATAAGAAACTAAAAAACGAAAACACAGTGGTGCAATCCGATTGGGATTCAAACCCATAATCATGGAGCGTAATGTTAGAGCTAAGCATTAATCTCAATGCTGTTATATTATATCTGGCTTACCCAGACAGTCTTTCTGTCAAAAGTTTATAGTAAACATTTTATGAATATCATGTTTTCCCGAGTGACCACATTATTTATATCACAACAATTAAAAAATTGTGAATAAGAAACAATCCAACAATTATCAATTTCGATATTTTGATGATTTAATTTTATACAACTGTTGCTCTTCTATTATCTGTTTTGATCGACGATATAGCGGATAGCCATCATTCCCGATAATTGTTTCTGCTACTGATTCTATATACGGTGAATTTGGATTAAGATTGCTACATGGGCCATGTAGTAAAAAGTATTGTTTTTATTGTCCACAAAATTTTTTTTTGGGACATACGAAAAAAAGTTTGACGACTTGCTCAAGCCATCCTCGAGTTTTGCGCTTAGCGACAATAATTTAATTTATAAAAATTAACTAAATATGACATTTGTGTTAAAATAAAATTATTTAATTACAAAATTAATATTTTAATCTTTTTATTATTAGGAATGAACAAAAAAATTGGTACACTGATATTTCTAAATCTCTTATCATTATGGCTTGTAAGTAAAAAAAAATACAGTTATTAATTTCCTTGGTTAAGGAACCAACCACAAGCAGGGTAAATGAGGAGGGTCAAAGTGAAGACACAAATCAGCTCACCCTGGAAATACAACCTTAAAGCCCCCTACTCCCTTCATGTAAAGACCACACCTTTCTTTAGTCATTTCCATTCTTCACCTCTATCTGTTTATTATATCTTCTTCTTGAAGCGCCATCTCCTATCGAGGTCGGCTATTTTAATTTCTGATGCAGCAGCCCGGGGCAAGGATTCTGTGCTCATGTTGAACCATGTCACTCTCCTATAGAAAGACTAATATGTCACTAATTTATCGCTATCCTGTTTCAGATAGCTTAGCTCAGATATCTCATAGCTGGTTGACATGTTAGCTCTACTCCAGTAAAAAAAAAGAGTTAATAGGATGCAAAAGCTTACTTATTTTTGATGATAATTTTTTTTAATAGCAAACTATAATTATTACTGCTTATTAATAACATCAAATAAAATAGACTTATTACATTAACTAAAAAAATAATTAAGTTTTTCATAAATAGCAAAATGTCATGATTCTTAGTCTACATTTGACAAATTATAACTTATGAGCTAACCGAGACAGTCTGCACCAAACCCTTAGTGGTACCACCCGCCGATACAAAGGCAATCACTCCAGTTACTAATAATATAATATAAGATGGCAGAATTGTTGCAGTATACAATTGATTGCGATTTAATAAGCTTAAGCCGGACACAAAGAAATGTGAGCCGATGACCCACACAATTTTCTTGTAATTTTTATTATCTAAACCACTAAACAATATTATACTCCAAAATGTATTCAGCAGTATCATGCACAGAGTCATTGCTGCACTTGTCACGAAAAAGAATTCCGTTCCACTTTGCAGACCCAATGTTCCTGGACCAACCTGCAATCATAGAGCAAGTAATTTGTATTTAATTGCAAAGTGTGTAGCTATTTTGCAATATAATAGAAGCTATCAAATATTTTGTACCTAACAAAAGAATTATAAATTTGCATCACTAGCTTGGATGGTAAGGTGCACTAGTTTAGTAAGGGCCTATTCACACTCCTGTTGAAAACAAGGACATTGTAATCGGAGGGAAAGTTCCACATTCCAGTTCTTTGCTGTACAAATAATTGCATGGTGTAAGAAGATTAACTGGACAACTTTTTTGTTGTAATTATAAAGTAACCAAATTAATACTCCATTTGATTTTGTTTCTGCTACTATAACAATGTGCTTCATACAACCAATGAAACTAAATTTCTTAAGCTATTTTGTGACATAAGCTTTACATTCTTAAAAGCTTTAAGTAAAGAACAGCAATGAACCGCAAGCTTTTCATGAAATCAAAGCTTTAAGATATGACTGAATTGTAAAAGGTAATACTCAGAGCCCCAACCCAGAGATTAGAATGACATAATATAAGTAAAAGCCTTACTGAATCAGCAAGTACATTGATCAGAGCAAAAGCTCCACTCATGGTTCCAAAACCGAAACCCGAAACATACGCCATCTCCATTTTGTTGGTGCCAATGTCTTGGTTTTCTGAGATTTCCTTTAACCCTGCTTCAGTTTTTCTTAGTAGACAATACATGCCATAACGAAATGCTTCCTAAAAATGTAAACTTAAAATGTATATACATTGAATCTAATGGTAATAATAAAATTTTGTCTAAATAACTTTTATTTATATCAAATAGTGATAGCCAACTATTGGCATACTGGTTAAACTTATGATATTTAAGTCTGGAGATTGAATCGCTGGCTGGCTTAAGATTCTATTTATGGATTCTTGAGTAAAAAAATATATATATCAAGTCACATCACTTCATCCAGAGATCACAGACTTCCAATAAAAATGATCCTGGCACACCTTTTTCAGTTTATTCCCATATAATATATACAATATACAAGAGTTATATGTATAGATGAATAATTATTGGTTACTAAAATCAGGGGGAACTAAACTTGTGTGAAAGTGAAAAGAAGTGAAAAAAGTGGTCGGAAATAATTGTATATCTACATCGCTGTACTTCTACTCCATTAACTATATTCGTGGTCATTAACTTACCTGAATAATAACCGCTAACACCATACCAAAAGCCAGATAAGAACGAAGGGGCACTACGGCGAACCACACGAGAGATGAAACTAGGAACGATAGCAGCCACGCGAATGCAGCTGCTATCATGATTATGATGCGAACCGGATCGTTGGCGATAGTTAGCGCGAAAATCGCCAACGGAGCGCCGAAGGCAAGTAATGAACAGCTAAAAAATTCCGCAAGAGTCATCTTGGTGAAACTACACTTATTTTCACAAGTCAGATTCTTTGATCTTTTTCAATTATAGGTTTAATTTGCAACAAAGTCTTGTACATACAGTCAACACCAGTGTATTATTGCTAAGATACTAAAACAAAATATCATATCGAAAAACGACATGAATATTCCACTGACAAGTTATGTCAATGTCAAGGAGTCTATCATCAAAATGTCACCTAAAAATATAGCTATATATGTGTATAAGAAATATATTTATAAGTAAAAATAATAACCGAATAAAAAATAAATCAGTGAAGTTATTAGTATTTTTTTTTGTCAAATTATTAGTAACAAGTAGCAAACATAGGTTACGAAGTTGTAGCGCCTACATTCTGTGTTTTATTCCAGATTCATGCTCGTTGTTGTAAAGGAGTAGATAAGTATATTCGACAAGAATGCAAAGTAACTGGGACTTGCATTCATTATTCAAGGTTTTTTTTTAGAAAAGTATGTACGTTGTTGTAGTTACAAGCAATTTATCTATATTTTTTTTATCATGACCGACTCAGAGAAGCTTTTTTTTCTGCTTCACCGGGATAAGAAAAACTCTTAGTATGTCGGTTACTCATTTTCAATTTTAAGAAATAGCAGCACTATTATGGTATGGTTTTGATGCTTGACACCTGTCAATGAATATTTTTGTCTAATGTATTGCACGCCGCTAAGAACAATAAATAAATAATTACTAATTTACTACTTAATTTAAAAAGAGATTAATTCATAAATTTAAAATGCCTCCAAAACAAATTAGGAAGGCGACTTGGGTAGAATGTGAAGATTGTGGTGTCAGTATAACCCTGAACGATAGAAATGTGCACCAAGAACTAAAATGTGCTAAAGATCAACTAAAATGTCCATATGTGGAGGACGGTAAATTATATACATGGTTACAACGAGGTGGTGCACCCCCAGAGGGCGCTCCTAGAGATTCCGTATTAATGCACCCTTCAACCGCCTCTCTTATTGGTGCAGTTATCGGTGCACCTGTTGAACTTACCAAGAAAGGCGCCCCACAGATTGTGAAACGTATCTGGCCCTCCAAGTCGTCGGCACTTGCTGCTATTATCGTGCCGGCCGCTGGTTAGTAGCTATGTATATCCATAATCAGTGATCTTTGCAATACCTTATCCAACATATACTCTATACATTTTTTCCAAAGGTGAAACGAGTTTACAGCCCGGCTGATTTTAAGAGATTTTAATTTATAATAACCACACCACTGGAGTAATTACAGATGTGTTTACTGGAATATTTATTATAATATAATTTGTATTGGTAACAATGTGGTGAAATTGAAAGAACCCTGAGGTCAACAGTGGCCTTCAGATAGAAAAAAAAGATGTATATACTGTTTCAGTTGATGTTAATGAATATGTATTTTGTACCATTAACCTAATTTTTGTATTTGCATTTCATGTTATCAGTGTCCCAAATACAGTCCGTGTATTAAACATATTGCAATGCATTGCAACACATGTGTCTTTTTGTTTCAGATCTGACTGATGAGTGGGGTAGTGATAGTAATGTAACCGTTTCTTTAATTGGACGTGAATTAAAAGGGGCATTTCATGTTTATTTTGTAATTAGAAATGATAAAGTGGTCAAAGATATCAGTGATATTTTAAAGCAACATTTTGCCAATCTCTTACTATCGGTGGGCAGTGTTCTAGTTTACTATTACTTTGGTAAGAAGTTAGAAATAGTGATTACAAGGATTAATTCAGAAGAAGAAAGGACCAGTAATAAGACATGGTTTGTTTTAAATGAAACCACTGTCTGGGAGCAAGAGAAAACAGTTCAAAAAACCAAAAGGAAACCTCTGGTTTTGGGCGGTGTTGACGATATAATTGAAGAAATTAAAACGTTAATCAAAATATCATTTAATGTTGATAATTCCTTTGCCAATTTCCAGCCGACTAGAGGTTTATTACTATATGGTCATTCAGGAATTGGCAAAACTGCTATATGTAAATATCTTGTTGAAAATCTACATTGTTATCATGTAGAAGTGAATGGTCCGGCTATATTCAGTAAGTTTTTCGGTGAAACTGAAGCGACGATGAAGAATCTATTTGCCAAAGCCATCGCTAACGAACCGACAATCATTTTAGTGGACGAAATTGAAACGATATGTCCACGGCGTTCGGCGAGTAGCACAGAACAAGAAAGAAGAATAACATCTGCCTTTGTTTCACTTTTAGACAGTTTGCATTCGGAAAACAGTCGAGTGTTTATTCTAGCAACAACCAGGAAACCGGATGCCGTAGATCCCATGTTAAGAAGATTTGGTAGATTGGACAAAGAAATAGAAGTGCCTGTACCAGACCAAGTTAGACGGAAAGATATATTATATTCTCTGTTAAAAAATCTACCAAATAAAATCTCTTTACAAGATATTGATAAAATATCTAATCTGGCACACGGCTATGTAGCTGCTGATATGGTTAACCTATGCACACAAGCTTCTTTAAGGTGTATCAAAGAAAACTGCGAGCTCATTGTAAAGGAAGACATGATGGCAGCATTGACTGTTGTAAGGCCCAGCGCTATGAGAGAACTCCTGATAGAAGTCCCCAATGTCAGGTGGTCAGATATTGGCGGTCAGGATAATTTAAAACTAAAGTTGCGGCAAGCTGTGGAATGGCCTCTGAGACATTCCCAGAGCTTCAAACGTTTGGGCATACGTCCCCCAAGTGGAGTGCTGCTGTACGGACCACCTGGCTGTTCGAAGACCATGATTGCGAAAGCACTGGCAACAGAAAGTGGACTTAACTTCTTGTCTATTAAAGGCCCTGAATTATTTTCGAAATGGGTCGGCGAATCGGAAAAGGCAGTAAGGGATTTGTTCACCAAAGCCCGTCAGGTTGCCCCTTCTATTATTTTCTTCGATGAAATGGACGCGATAGGCGGTGAACGAGGAGCGGGAGAAGGTGGAGTACACGAGAGAGTATTGGCTCAGCTCCTAACCGAGCTGGACGGCGTAGTGCCGTTGAACTCCGTAACAATATTAGCTGCTACCAACCGGCCCGACAGGATGGACAGAGCATTACTGAGGCCCGGCCGTTTGGATCGCCTTATATACGTGCCTCTTCCGGATTTTGAGACGAGATTGCAGATAGTAGAGTTGAAATTGAATAAAATGAGTACCAGTGATGACGTAAACTCGCACAGTTTAGCGACTAGGACGGAGGGATACTCGGGCGCGGAACTGCACGCTCTATGCCACGAGGCGGCGCTGCAAGCGCTGGAGAAGGATATAGACTGCCAGATGGTGAGCATGGAACATTTTGAACACGTGCTGAGTGACTTCAGGCCGCGGACACCCGCGTCGCTGTTGAATGTGTATGAAGAGTTCGCGTTAGGCCAGAGGTCTTTATAATGACGAAGAATACAATGACTAACAACTCAACACAGCTTTTTGCTTGGGAAGCACAAATTGTGTGTTTAGCATGGCGTTATTTATAGCCAGATGACTTCTGGTTGATGGAAAACCTAAATAAAAAATCAGAAAATTGCAGCAAAATCAAAGAAGAATACGTGATCGCGCCATTTGATAGAGTATATTGCATATATTCTAATTCGCACTATGATAGGTTAAGCAGACACAAAATATATAGAATTGGAATCAGTGACTCATAAAGCAAATTATTATTATAATATTTGTCAAAATATAATGCACCAGACAAAATATATAGAATTGGAATCAGTGACTCATAAAGCAAATTATTATCATAATATTTGTCAAAATATAATGCAACTGGTGGAACAGATAAAATTAAAAGTTGGATCAAGGCCAACTTGTCTCCGGTTTAATACAATTTTTTGTTATTAGATTATATAACATTTAAAAATAGCTTTGCCTTCACGCTGTTTTTGATCTACTAATAAGATACTTTTACATAATGTATAATCAAGTGTGAAAGTGTGTATTGAAATACAGTGAGGGACAAGTCTATAACCTACCAGTGATGTTAGTATGTTCAAGCTGATAATGATAATAATATAAGTATAACAGTGTGAGTGCCCATTTTGTGATGATATTTTTATTAAAAATTTAAAAAGTATATTTAAAACTATTCACCAACCCACCTAAAGACGGTAAATTAATAAAACATTTTCTTAAATCATTTATTAAATATTTAAGAAGCTTACAAATTACTATTGGGTGTATAAATTAAATAAAAATCTAATTCTTAAATAATAATCACATACCAATTGTCTAACTCACATTTTCAAATGTTACACTTTCTACTACATTATGTTTCATGGACAATTGAACAGTTAATATCGCAGTGCCTCAATATTGTATTGCCGCAATATTGCAGAGCCTCAATATTGTATTGCCGTAATATTCATCAATCTGAAGACACATTCGGAACGATACGTAGACACAGTATTTTGCCTGCAGTTAATTTGTATGAACAGCAGAACTCGCTGTCCGCATATCACCTAACTTATTAAGCAGGTGATGTCATCGTTCCAATCTTTGATCTCATAAATTACTAAGTTTTAACGTGAGCATAAAGTGCGCTGGGGTTAAAATCCCCGAACTATAAAATAAAAGTCAAACGCTCGACCACTATCTAGGCCAGCGGTTCTCAAACAGCGTGTCGCAAGCACTCGTCAAATATGCCGCGAGATTTACAATTTTTTTTTTAAACTTTATCAAGTATTTTATAAGTTGCCACCTCGCTAAAAAAAAAGGTTGAGAACAAATGATCAAAGGCATTGTTTTCGTACCAACTTAAATTATTTTTTAATGCTCGTTAAGTTGTTAAGCTCTATAAGAAAAATGGCGCTGTTCAAGAGAGACAAATATTCGCGGCACACTTTCAGCGCAGTCGGTACGAACCCTGTACCAAAAGTCAAAAACACTAGACTACAGTTATTGCTTTCAATAAACATCCCTACAAACAAGGAGATATAGGAATAGGAATTCTAATTGTCTACACTTAAATGCATAAACGTTATCGACCAACGTCGGAAGTGCTTGAATGGAATTTTTACACTTTTGTACGGGTATGATTATTGAATGAAACGAACCATTTAAAATTGAATGCCGAGAACATACCAAGATATATATGAAGTTGAAATTGGGAATTAAATCTTATTATTCAAATGACAATATAGATATAAAGGTATGCATTAATATACGTTAGCACAGATGGGGAGGAAAGCCTTGGAATGGACACTGTGTATGGACTGACGACCTTATAAGGATAGCCGGAAGAGGCTGGACACGGAAAGCTCAGGACCGTATAGTGGAAACTGGAAAGACTATTCACGCAGGCTGGTGATGAATAATATAGAATAGAACTCTAAAATACATCTATACCTTCTCCAGTGTCGAGTAATTTCATTCCACATTCAACCATTTTGTAGAAACAGCTGTCATCAGTGACTAATTGACCCTAATCGTGTCAATTAGTCACTGATGACCTCTAAAGAAGGAGCAGCGGGCATGCAGCTCTGATAAGTGATCCTGCGGTCCACAAATAACTACTGAAGAGATTGGCATATCACCAATTCAAACGCAGAGGTAAAAAATACTCAGCCGTCAGTACTCTTTGTGGTCCTTTGTGCCGGACCCATTCGTGCAACCCAACATACAAACCCATTGTGAAATAAACCAATTAATATGAAAGTACACTACAATAAATGCCAATTCAACATAACATTCCCAATATTCTGGTCAGTCTTAAAGAATTAACGCCATCCCTTAAAATTCTAGCTATCATTCACACGGAGTTATGAATTGGGCAGAATATAGATATACTACATCTAATCAGTGTAAAATCCTCCAATTTTGGTGTTACAGTTAATTACATAATGTCTGCAATGTTACACATATACATATCGCAAGCAATGTTCGGGAAAGTTAATTCAGATTCTAAAAATAAATTAATGTAGTAAAAACAGTTTAATTTTTGAACGAACTTTCCTTCAAAGTTCGTTACAAAAAGCCAGGGTAGGGTAGGGTAGGTAGGTCAGCCCTGTAGTTCTGGGCTCTCAAGAATAAGACTACGGTATCCCCTGCCTGTCGTACAAGGCGACTAAAAGGGGCCTCGGGTTCACTGGGCGACAAGGGTGGGGGCCTGCGTCGTCCACCAAAGTGGACCCGGGAAGAAGGCGACATCGGCTGGCCCGTGTCGCCTTTCGCTGCGAGGGCACAGGGAGGAGGGAGTAACCTCCCCCCGGGACGTGCTCTCCTTGAGCACAGTGCATAGGGGTGAGATCCCGGAGCCCCTCGTCATGCACCGAGGAAAGGGCCATCGGGGAGGTTTTAGGTGGGTAAGATCCCCACATAACCAACGCCTTCCCCCCAGAAGGCGGGGTATCTTTGTAGATTTCCTCCCCGTCAACAAAAAAAAAAAAAGGGTAGGTAGGTATCAAGGCTAGGGTAGCCGGCTAAAAACGTCCGTACAGTTAAATACCAACGTACGTTTAGTGTCATCTGGTTTAGATAGATGGCGCTATTATTAATTATATATTTTATAAATCATTCTTAATTCTAAAGTAAGATAATTTTATGAAGTTTTATTTATATATCGGAATAATTATTTTCTTCGAACCTCGTATAGAAATTAAAATTAACACGATTTGTTTTTAAAGAATAAGGATTTATTTTTAAAATCTAATCCAATGGGTAAGGCCTGCGAAATGTAAGGTCTTTGGTTCGAATCCACTATTTGACTATTAACGTGAACCATCTCCTAGCTATACGCTTAATTGGAATGGTTAACAATAACATTAGTAATATAAAAAAAATATACTACCAGCATTCATTTTTTTTAAAGTAAAAAAAGGAAAAAAGTTAAGTGACCTAACAGCTCTCCACTATTTAAATCCGGTGAACTCTTGAAGACGATTTCCCTAGCCAATTAGCGTAGAATTGTCATAAAAATTTTAATTTTTTTAAAACATTTTCCGCGTGCCCTCGCATGGGGTCTTCACTAGGTCACACGTCAGACTAACATTGCAGACATTAGCGTCGTACCAATTCAGTTCATGAGGCGTTGCGTGGTGAGTTAGACGCGCAGTATCTCCGTGTGGCGGTTGTAGCAGATGGCGATCCAGTCGGGCTGCGTGGCGCCCCACTGGATCTGGTTGACCTCGCCCTCAGCCGCCGTGTACGCGAGGATGGGGTCCTCGATGGCGCGCGGCATTTGTTGTATGTCCCAAATGAGAGCCTGGTGGTCGTCTCCGGCGGTGCAAATATGGCAAGAGCTGAACAAAATACATAATCATTATATTACTACAGGAAGCAAAGATATTGTACCCCTACTTATGACAAATGCGCGGAAGGAGCACGAAATTTCACACACTTATAGTTTATACAGGATGTTAGGACACCGTTTCTGAAAACTAAACGACGACGTACTAATGTCACCTTTAATGATGGGACGAAAAAAAATCGATCCTGATTTAAAAAAAACATATTTTTAAAACGTTTTATTATCATTATTTACGGGCAGCTTCTCTGGTCAATCTGTGTAGCTGGTCATAACTGTGGTAACTTAAAAGGTAACTTGTCACCTGTGCGGCGCCCAGGCGATGCCGTTGACGCATGCACGGTGATTGTTGAGGCGCGCGACCGGCGTACACGGCACGCGCACGTCCAAGATGATCACCTCGCACGCATCCATGGCCACGGTGGCCAGGTAGTTGGGGTCCTGCTTGTTCCACGCCAGGCGCAATAACGGCGTGTGCTGCGGGTCCTGTGTAAAGTAGAACCTCGTAATCGAAATGTCGAAAAAATAAAAAATATATACGTAGAATTAAGTAAATAAATAGAAATAAGTTTTTGTAAAAGTTGATCAATTTATAAAAGAAATTAAGTTGAAAATCCCCCCGAGCCAAACACGTTGAGGAATAAAAATTAGTAATAAACCATATATAAGTAAAAAATGCTCCTACAGTGTGATACAGACAATACGTAACGTAACTCTTTCTATTTTCACTAACTTATATCCCTCTCGCCTTCCGTACACTTTTCGTAACGCATTCACCTCACTCCGCTAAAAAGCTTTACCAGTACCAGTTGTACTTGTACTTATTAAACAAGTTTTCACTTCAATAAAGCGAATCGTTAAAGAATTACATCTTACCTCATATATGATGGTGGAATGTTCTAGATGTCGCAGGTCGAACATGCGCACCGAGCCGTCCGCGCCCACCGACGCGAACATGTCCCGCCCGCCGCCCGCCCGGCTGAACGCTATGTCGTACACTTCCTGCCACACACAGACATACACAAGTTCAGCCAAAAACATACTTCGAATCAAATGATAAACGCAGTGGCAGCTAGGTAACCAAGGACCCTGGGCCAAATTAAAAATGGAGCCCCACTACTATGTAAACTGATTAGGTTTTATCAAATAACAGTTTATGAAATATACAAATATTATTTTAAAAATGCACAGCACTGCAGGGCAGGTAATAAAAATATTGAACAGAAACAACAAAAATTAGAATAAATACTTGGTGTAGGTTTGGCTAATAAATAATAAACCAGCCCTGTAGTTCTGGGCTCTCAAGAATAAGACTACTGTATCACCTGCCTGTCGTAAAAGGCGACTAAGAGTGGGGGCCTTTGTCGTCCGTCAAGGTGGACCCGGGAAGAAGGCGACATCGGCAGGCCCGTGTCGCAGTGCGAGGGCACAGGGGGAGAGGGAGTAATTAAGGAAAGGATGTTTTTCACTCTTATAACTATTAGAAATTGACTGTATAACATTTTGAAAAATGTACTTTATTTCTGTAATTTATCTGTAATTTGCGGAAAGACCGCATTTTATGTAATAAAAAAATATATTTATAAGAGTACTATATTTGTAATATCACCTTGTCATGAGCAATCAACTGTGTCTTCACATGTCCTGAAACATCATTGACCCTTCCCAGCACCTGCCCAGTTTCTAGGCCCCAAATGGTGCATGTGGTATCGATGCTACTGGTTCCGATCAGGTTGGGATCGACCTCGTTCCAGTCGAAGGATGTGAGCGGGGCACAGAAGTCTGAATTCTTGTTGTTGTTCAGCACACATTCGAACAGCGTGTAGGGTTCACCAGCCCTCCATATGCGTAGGTAGTCACCTGGCGATAATAATGTGTGTGATAAGCATAAGCATTTATTTGAATAAAGTTTTAAAGTGTTATCCGATTATTTATTAAAGCGCCCTTGGAACGCAATGCTTACACGTAACATAGTAACGCCGAGGTTACCCCTTACCGGGAGGGCCCTTGTGTCGAGTTACGGTTTTTCTGTGTTAAATTTGTTTTTTGTTTAAATAATATCAAACAAAAAAAATGGTTCAAAATGACAGTGCTACCAGTGCAAAACATATAAAAATGGAGATAAGATTGTTTTTTTTTCCTTTATGTATTCTGCTGCCATTGATCGCAATTTTGGAACTATTCAATAATTGTTTTTCCCTAATTCTGCTATCATCTCGCAGTAGAGCTGTTGGCCCTTGCTCTGGAGTTGTCTGGCATGTTGTAGTTTATTTTAAAAAATGGCTTCTGTCGTTGTGCTACATAATATCCACAACGCTGGGTTAGGTTATGCATCAATCCATCATCAGCCCTGTAGTTCTGGGCTCTCAAGAATAAGACTACGGTATCCCCTGCCTGTCGTAGACGACGACTAAAAGGGGCCTCCGGTTCACTAGGTAATCATCGGCTGGCCCGTGTCGCCGTGTGTCGAGCACAGTACAGAGGGGCTCCGGTGCGTTCCCCTGGAGATCCTGGAGCCCCTCGTCATGCACCAGGAAAGGGCCGCCAAGATTTCGTCCGCGTTAACAAAAAAAAAATTCATCAATCTATCATAGGCAATCAAAACAGTGGTGCGAATCTAGGACATTTGCGACATTTATAGAGATAAGAGAATTCTTCTCATCTTGTTTTTGAAGTAGGTCAATGAAAGTACAAGTATGTACAATAACATGGATATAAAATAACTTACCACTGGTGGCTAACAAGTCAGGATACACTCCCTTACTGTCTGGTATCCACATAATCTTGGTGGTAGGGTACGGGTGGTCAAATGTGCTCTTAGCACTGAATTCACTTGTCTCCTCATCCAGTGAAATGATCTGCAGCTATAGGAACAGTAAAACACAAATGAATTTACTTTATTCAATTATTAGACATCCACCCTTATAGTATTTCAGCTTAATTTACTTTACAACTAATAGCATATTAAATTATGGACAGTATAATTGATTGATAATGATGATACCATCCTGCCAATTGCCGCTCTAACGACACTGCGGAGCTAGGTCAAGATATATTATGTTCAAATTTTGGCACTGATGAAGCTAAAAAAAGATGCTTTTTATCTTTTAGGTGATGTGTTCAGGAGGCTATCTAGGCTATGTAATTTTCGCATTAAACTAGAAAAAATTTAACAATATCCCATGTAAATGATAATTAAATGGCTAAGCATTTGCCTGAAAATCAAAATTGCCTAGCACCAATGAATTTCCATTTTGTGTAGCCTCATGTACAACAAACATGTTGTTAAAATTACTCATTGATCTATGTTGATAAAAACCAGCACTGTAATAGATACCTTTAAATGCTTCTTTGGGAAGTATTGGGCTTGGAGAATTGTGTAAAGAAACTTGAATAATGGTTCTTAAATTGAATCCAGGAATGATCTTGACATTAATTGTATCAACAAAGTGCCAAATTTAATTTATAAGCGATGATTAAGAAGAGTCAATAGCCTAATGGTTTAGGGTACGGCCTGCGTAAGGTTGTGGGTTCGAATCCACCATAACCAAAATAGCACTTCTTACCTTATTGTTATACTCTTCAACAAAACTTCCCAGGGCTAACCTGAATCGTTTATCTGGTCTTACTGACCAGTTCATGGAGTACAATGGCCATGGTGCTTGATATCTATAATATATAATTGATTATTTCAGTTTTTTTTATATAGTATTCCCTGGTATAGTTTTTAAAACACAGGATGTACAGAGAACCCTTTTCAGAATTATAAATTTTAAATGTTAAATAAATGAGCTGAAAATGAAGTCAAAATGCAACAAACTAACAATACTAACTATTCACGCATATTCAGTTTGGAATATAGTCCATCGAGGAAGAAGGTAACCAATTATGATAGGCCTAATATATTAAATTCTTGTACACTATATTTCCAAGAATTTAACTTTTTTGACTTCACACAGAATTAAACATATTATAAAAAATATAAAATATTCTAATCCTTTTATTAATTAAGACAAATCATATACAATATACCATCTAACACAGTGGTGGGCAAACTACGGCCCGCGGGCCAAATCTGGCCCGTTAAAGCATTTCATCCGGCACACCAAGACTTTGTTTTGTTAATATTTTTGATGTGTTATTGTAAAATTGTTTCTGTTTTATTTATATCAGTAGTGTTTATAAGGTTTAAAACCTTTAAAATAATTTATAACATCGTAAATTTTTACGTAAAAAGCCAAAAAAAATAATTGCCATCAACAATTTGTGTAATTTGCTTAATTAACTTTTAATTATTTTGTTAAGTAGATTTTATAAATATTTTTTCGGTCAAATTTTGGCCCCTTTTAAAGTATTTCTTACAATTTGTGGCCCGCCAACCAAAAAGTTTGCACACCACTGATCTAACGTCTCAAGTGGATGAACATAAATGCACCGCAATGCAGAGAATGCTGCTTAAAAACATACTATCTGGGACATTTTACAGGGAAGAAAATAAATAGAAATGCAAAAAAATTTCCAAGAACTGCTGTCAGCTTAGTTATGTTATAAAGGATTCCTTACTTTAAGTAATGGAAGAAATCTTCGATCACTTAGTTGCTAAAATATTACTTTCACTTCTACATTATATTGTGTGTGGTGCTATATTATACACCAAATAACGAGTTAAAGATATAAATATTGATAATAACTTACTTGTAGATCTCTTTGCGTTTAGTACTGGAGCTCGTCGTGCTTGAACTACTATGTGGCATGGACATGTTACGGATTCCTTTTAAAAACGTAATAACGTTATACAAGAAATAACTTCTAATAAAAATTGTCTAACTTCAATCTTATAAACTTGTTACTTTGATTTTGTTTCTCAAATCAATTAAATAAAGCGGTGTACCGTGTAATTACCCTAGTCACACAATCTAATGACCAGTGCACAATAATGTTCTTGTTTCTTAAATTGGTATTGTTTACTAAAAATGACAGGTATATTATTGTTATTATTGGCACAAAGCTTTATTTTTATTTTATCACATGTGAAGCATCATTCGAAACCGATTTAATAATGTTGACGTATATAATGACATAAGTGACATTTGTAATCGCGTTTACTTTTTAAAATGCGTTTTCGTTCAAAAACGCAGCATTACAATCGGGTATAAAATTATTAAACAATAAACTATGTATTTTTTTTCATGTATGATTTGAATATTTCATATATTTTTTTCTTTTTTAATCAATTTCAATATTGTTGTTGTTGGCAGATGTGTTATAGATGGTAACATTAATGAGTTTTATAAAAAGATAGTTATGAAAATAATTGAGTAATGGTTTTTGAAAGAGGTGAAAGTAACACAAAAATTGTTGAAATGTGAAAGTCGGGTGTTATTTCACGGATAATCTAAGGGACATTCGAAAGCTAAACTAACTTTGAGTGCCAGCCACTTCGGGAAGCGTTGGCGCTGGGAGAAGAAGTGGCCGAAGAAACTCAAGCAACGCTCCTAACATCTAAGGGGTGGGACCTGTCCATAAAATAGTGGAAACGTGCGTGAATTATTCGCAACCTCCGACGGTCGGGAATGGATGTTTTGTGGATTTGTAAAGATCTAGCCTGTGCAATGGTAATCGCATCGTCCGGATCGTCAAGAACGTGTCTCGGCCTCCGGGCGATGCTGGAATAGTATGGTGTGAGGTGGCAGACAAAAGAGAATGTCTATAGGAGTTGCCCAAGATAAATGTATATCAACAAAATTGGAGAAATACCGAGTCTATTTATCAAATTCTTATAGAATTAAGCCAATAAAGATCTTGATACAATTCAAATTCCACAGCTCTAGAGTCGTGACGTAAGTTTCGAACCATGGAATTACATTGCAACCTACATTCCGATTCCAACAATGACATATTCGGCAGCACAATCAACTTATAGATTCCTATCAGGTACCGCCTCCGCCTAAGGACACCGCTTTCTTTTGCGTGGCCGCTCGTATAGGGATAAGCGTTACAATTGCGTAAATTTTGCCAAGTCACATTACCAGTGTTATGCAATGTGTTTTGATAATGTGTGCTTTTTAGTATTAAGCATGATCCATACGATATTTTTTTAGTGAAGAGGTAATAATGAATATAGTTCTTTAGGTTATTTAAGAAGTAACGTACACTGAGAATAAGTGTGCGTTGTAATCATTAGATAATACTTCTATTCTTGCCGATAGTATGGTTTCCACCAACGTTAACCGTTATCCGTTAGTGTTGTAACTGCAGTCAGGCAAATAATTATATCGACGCAGAACAGGAGTAATATGCATACGAAATTAATGTATTGCATTGTTCGTTTTTTTAGCTTTCTGCCTTCGATTTTAACGTTTATATAAGAATTTACGCAGGTATATTTTACGTAGTCTACTTAAATTGAAAAAGAAAATTATACGTTAAAAAAAAGCTTGCACATGTCCTTGTAACCCTTTTTAGTGGAATAGACCGAGATGGAAATTGCCGATATTTCACTGACTTTGTTAGGTCCCATATACAACAAGTTCACTACTTGTCACATTTTTGGCAAGTTCCTCTTTCTTTGTTAGACGTCGAAAAACGGAACGAAACGAAAACGGGCGGCTACGGTTTGGTACTCCCCAACATAAGAACGTGAAGTTGAACGCTCAGCCGTTGGGTTCGCAATATATTTGATGCATATATCGTATTATTTAAAAAAAAATAGCGGTAGAACTAAAACGATAACAAATGCCGTGGTGTTGCTTCTTGGCTCTGAGACGAACGGGAATATGAACGCGATTAGAGTAACTATCCAAACCGAAGTTCCCAGCGCGTTCTCGAGGTTCTAGTGCTGAGTTTTTTTTCTTGTTATCGGGGAGGAAATCTTCAAAAAGATACCCCACCCTCTGGGGGGAATTCGGCGGTGGCCCTTCCTCGTTGCATGGCGTGGGACTCCGGGATCTCCAGTGGAACGCACTGAAGCCCCTCTGCACTGTGTTCAAGGAGAGCATTTCCTAGGGCCCCCACCCTTGTCGTTCAGTGAATCCGAGGCCTCTTTTAGTCACCTACGACAGGCAGGGATACCATAGTCTTATTCTTGAGAACCCAGAACTACAGGGCTGTGTGCTGAGTTACTCCAAATAGACGTTCCGGCTAAGAGCGACCTCTCAAACTCAGGTAAAACTGTAGTGGCCAGCATCACTGACCGTCAATCATATAGGTTCGTTACAAAAAAATCTAACATTAAGACTATTATGTTTATCGACTCGTTATATTTTTATTTATGATCTGTTCATTGGCACATGCATTCGATTAAGAACCGGTATCTCTAGTGACCTGAAATACGTTAGCGTGTATGTAACACACGTCCACACACGATTGAAATTTAATATATTGTTTAATGTTAGACAATAATAAGAGGGCGTTACGTGTTGTCAGGTCAAGGTGGGTTCGTAGAATAACTAGTCTTTTGTCCAAGGCGGGTCTCCATCCGTCAACTTTTGACAGTTGCCCGCCGACTTTTGTCTAAAGGTTAAAGCCATAGAGTTCCGATATTGAACTAGATCATTAGATCAATCATTTGTTACCGAAATTTACAATTAAGTATTTTACATGAGTTACTTTAATGTATGTTTGTGTTTAAATAATATACATATTGATACTGCGTGAACGGGACCGTTAACTAGAATTGCATGTATTCATAAGAAATTCTTAGATTCATACATTAGACACGGAAAAATTGACATAATACGGATTCCAAATAGGTATTAAAGTCGATAACATTTGCTATATTCTCTTTCAATCCTGGTGGCTTGTGATCTAATAATAGGTGTAAATTTAATTATAAGCATACATAAAAACGATTGATACAGCCTTGTGCCAAAGGTGAAGCTCGTTCGGTTTATTGGAAATCAATAGTTTGATATTAAAGCTGCCACTACAGGGAAGTGACCTCATGCAGATCAGATTAGGCTGGAAGACAATGCCCGGCAACCGTTCGAATCTAACCTTGAACTGGTGACCTTTGGCTCTACGCTAAAACAATTGCTATAAGAGGAAAGGCTGACCAATTGCGATTGAGCTTATAACCATACATTTGCATTTTCTTGGAATGTTTTTTGATTTGCAATGTATTGTTAAACTAATCGACTTTCCGGATTGCACCAAAGAGGTTTTTCTATTTAATTAAAAATTGGTTGGGTTCACCACCTCCCACCAAATAAACTTGGTGAATATCGGATAGTGATATTTGTGTCTCTCTATCCCTCTAAAGAAAAGCTTTAAGGACGTAAGAGCTTATTATATTATATCTTCAACACTGAGGAAACGGACGCGAGGAGTAGTAATCATCGTCATCAGTCTGTAACGGTCCACTGACGGATATAGGCTTCTACAAAAGCATGCTACTGAGCACGATCCTGGGCTACTCTCATCCAGCTCCTGTCAGCTGTATCGACGCTCAACCTTGTCTTAGGGCGTCCCACTCCGCGTTTGTTACTTCACGGTCTCCACTTAAGAGCTCGTTTCGCAGTTATCCTTTCTACGCCTGTTATTACCGGCTCATAGTCTTGTTTTATAACAATCGTGTGGGGATAGTAGCGTGACTAAAGCATAGACAATACGCCAGCTGCGTAGGTGTTTATTGCCGAATACGCGAGCTATATTGTCCAATATCAATCGAACGAATATGACCATTAGTCTTTTGCATCCAACTGCATTAACGAAACAGTGTCGTGTTAATATGAACGAATGTTTCTTTTTCTTCTTGATAAGCCCTGAATTGCCTTATTGAATAAATATTCATTGAATAGCGTATTGGTTTGGAAAGCGGTCAGCGAAACATGAGATCGTAGGTTTAAAACCATTATTCGACTATTAGAGGTAACCCAGCTACTTCCCAATTCGTTTTGAAACTGGTTTGATTAACGAAGTTTCGAGAATTGAAGACCGTTGTCGAAGTACTCTGATTCTAAACTAGTAAACGGTAGAGTTCCATAAGAAACGAAGTTGGAGGTAGTACGTAACTATCTCCTACCCGGTTTCTGGTTAATGTTAATGACGCGATACCAATAGGCAATATTTTTAGTTGAACAAAGACTAATTTTGTCTTCGACTCATATCTAATATTCAATTTGCAAGACATATCATAGTCCTATCCGTCTACATATATCTAGATCTATGTATAGTTACATATGTATGTATATTTATATATTATTTTATTCTAACTTTCTTCTCTAAGTTTCCAACCGTTACTTTTTCTGTACACAATCTCAAGGCTGTCAGAGAATGTCTTTTGACATTAAGTCCGCCATTTTGTACACTTTTATTTTGTCAAATAAAGATTAAATATATAAAAGTCAAGAATAAAAAAATGCAAGAATTATTTACAAATAACATCTAAATTTTGCTCTCTAAATATTTTAGCAATCTATAAAGATTGTTGTCACTTAATTTGAAAATAGTCTTTTACTTGCATCTGCTAGCATAGATATCCATATCGTTTAGTTTTAATTACGACATACGGATTTCCTTATTGACGGACACAAACAGTTTAACATTACGAATTAAGCGCGTCCTTGATAATTATTCGTGTGAAATAAGTGTTATTATTGATGCATTATATTATTATAATATATTATATATATTATTATTTATAAAAACAAAAAATAAATACGAAATGTTACTGGCTATGAGAAAAAGAGAGAAAGAAAATGTGTGTCTGTACCTTTCTCTTGCCCTATAGTAATATACGAAACGTAGCTCCCTTTCAACTTCCGTTGGCCTTGTTCGATCACATTTCTCTTAACGCGTCATCTATTCCCCAAGAAAGCGTGCGCAAAGAAGTTTTACTTCAATAATAAACGTCCTTTACGATGTTCCCCTGTAAAGTTCTTTGTCCTGACAGCAGCCTGTGTACATTTAACTTTCATCTCAATCAATTACGATTGTTCATACCAGATATTTTTATAGAAAAAGGGGCAAACGAGCTGGCTTGCATGTGTTTTGAAATATGTTATTATTAGATATGTAAATTTATTGAGGAAATGGAGGTCGGAAATAATTGATACCGATGCCTCAATAAATTAACTTCGAAAAATTAAGAACGTTGAAAAGTTCAAGGAATCCTTATTTAAAATTAATGTAATTTTAATTATGTTTTCAACATTAACTTGCCTCGCTACGAGTTTGAATTAGTTAGTTGCAAGGGACATTTATTAATGGTATATTTAAGATACCGTTTTCATATTTGATGTCATTAAAATAAACATTTTATTGACGGACAGGTGACACATCTGACTTATTGACGAGTCATGTAATCTGTGTTCGAATGCGATCGATAGAAAGCACTTTTGCAGTTTCTTTTTGGTGACGAAGTATGCTGATTGGCCAGATAACCCCCACAGTTTCACCGGATTAAGAGGTCGCAGAGCTATTACATCGCTTTACCTGAAACTCTATTGGGCGCCATATTGCAAGGGCCTCAGAGAGGGGACTGGGTGCTTGGGCAGTTACTCTAACCATTACAATTTGAATAAATACACAAGATATATATAAGGATAAAAGATAAGTGTTGTTTAACTACAGACGCAAACTACTGTGCATAAACAAAACAAGAAAAACAGAATTACGCGCTTCGTTTAATGTTTTTATGTGTTGCCATTTTGAGCTTGAACCTTCTCCATTAAAAAAACCTTTCTGATATTAAGAAGAACAGGAAATAGATAGGAAAAAGGAGATTTTTTTTATAATTATTAAACGCTGGCAGCTTTACGTCAACCTTGTGTAATATTAAATTAAACAAACATATATCTGTGATTTGATTACAACTGGCTTGTTAAAAATTGAATAAAAGAGATCAAATAAATTGCAATAGTAACACCGGTTGCTAAATGTTAACACGACAAGTAGACACGTATCTGGTAAACACTGTAATATGCACTAAGTTTTGTAAGTTATATTTGCTTTACTTGACCTAACTGTGATCTGGTTCATAACTGGAAGTAAATAGCAGAGCAATAAAATGCTATAAATTTCATAGTGGTATCTCAATATGCGTACTTTACATTATGCAAAGAAAACCTATCACCAAGATTTCCATCAACAATGGCATACATTTAGCACTGCCCCGTATTCTTGGCGCGTATAATTTCTACAAGTCTTCCTCTAGTCTGACGTTGATAATATATAGCGATTTTTTTAAACATTAAATCCTACTTTTTAGTTCGAAAATACTTTTAACGGTAACTAGCTATTTGAATGTCTTGGTAGTCTTCCGATAAAAGCTACCGACCGAGTTGGGGTTCTCTCAAGCGTCCTCGGAACTGAATTCTAGCGCGAATAGTGTAACCGTCCAATACTTCCGCCGTGTTACTCCCAATAGAGATTCAGGCAAAGCAACCTAAGAGTTCTGCCACCTCTTAAATCCGGTGACTTTGTTGCGGTCTGATTCTCTGGCCAATCAGAGTAGAAGGTTACCAAAAATAGGATTTTAAGGGGATCCGGGATCTCCAACGGAATGTGCCGTTGCCGATACGATAACGAATATATGGAAGATATAGGCAACTCCTAAAACTTGCATAGAAAAATTATTGTGTGTGTGATTGACATGGTAAGTTCACGACAATTCAAGATTAGGTAATATTTCCGTTTCATTGTGCAATATGTATTTTATGTCTTACAATATTCTTAATCTATTCTTATTATCTTCATCGACGATGAAGATATTGTTTTATAACTGTTTTATGTGCTTTAATGTGTGTTTGTGGAACTAGTGTGTGGAATGGCGGTAGCGTTTTAATTGTAGTCGAAGTTCATTCGCTCGCCAGACTCTGCCGTATTTGACTGACTGAAATTGACTTATACATGTATGACCATGGTAGTATGGCGGCCAGTTCGTATAATCGTGATTGTTCTACAATTTGATCCAATTACATGAGAATTCAGAGGCGGGGCATGTCGACCGACCATTGTGCTACTAAATCTAAATCGAATGTAAGCAAGCTTAAAATATTTACTCGGTCCCTTTGCCAATTTTAAGGTCAAGCGTGATAGATTGATCGCTTCGTATATGAAGGCAAATACGATTAAATTTTTACACATTACAAATATATACATTATATACAATAAACATTATCTGTGGTACTCACTGATTTATCTGTGGAACTCACTGATCGTCTTCAGTTATATTATGGACGATTCATCGAGGCTAAGATACCTGCAAAAAAACTTGGGATCTTGTTAAAAGTATAACCGTACTTCTCTGTGGGACAGCTTTTAACACTTTATAAAGCTCAAGTCCGGTCGTTTGTAGAATACTGCTGTCACATTTGGGCAGGCGCTGCTAAATGCCATCTCGCAGCTTTGGACTCGGTGGAAAGACGGGCTAAGAGGCTATTTCGTGACGCAGCTGAAACCAATGTGCTCAGTCTTGAGCACAGGCGTAAGGTAGCTAGCCTTTCGGTTTTCTACAGATTGCATTTTGGAGAGTGTGCTCAGGAACTACATGGTCTAATTCCCCCATCCCCGTTCCACCATCGGACTTCAAGACGCACTGCAGGATTTCACCCTTTTGTTGTGAACATCCCTCAAGCCCGAACGAAACGCATTGCTTCGTCTTTCATTATACGTACGACAAACGACTGGAATAGTTTGCTCGCGTCTATCTTTCCCTCCGATTACAATGTGGGTATTTTCAAGAGTAGAGTGAAAGGCATTTACTAAGCTAGTGCGCCTTACCATCCAGGACTGCATTTCCACTTAACACCAGGTGGGATCGCAGTCAAGCACTTGCTTAGAAAGTATAAAAAACATTTACCGAAATTAAAGTATTGTAATACTTTTTAGTTGAAGCAAGTTAAGGCATTATTTATAGCATTTCATGGTAATATGTATGTGATAAATCTACTTTTCAACACAATAATGATTATACAATTCCCCCTGAATACAAAATGGCGCGCACAATAGTTTGCATTTGACATATGTCAATGCGCCATATTATCGAGGCGATGCATTGGTTATTCAGCCAGTAGGTTCGTTACGATACATTCGGAAACCGCGACGAATAACTTTGCCGCGGGGCGCATCGCAAGTTAAACAATACAAGTTCGTATTTACATTAAATTGTGACAGTTTTCAACTCTATTCAATGGAGTTACGACACAGTTTGTGTACAGTTGTAGATTGTATTTGTTTAGGACATGTGTTTGTGTTGCCACACTGTGTTGCTGTTCTAGATATGTCAAGGACTGTTTGCAAAATTACTTTTTTCAGTACACGTACTCATCAAAAACTATTTGTTGTTTATGTGCAGGTACTGTTGTTGGAATTGTCCTCGCCTTATGACCAATAACTTTTAAATGGACTTTTAAATCATTTCATCTTTTTGCTTTTGAAACTTTGACATATATATATATTTAAGCAATTATGACCGAGTATTTTCAAGTCATCTCAATTTGTCTGTATGTTTTTTTGTTTGTTACCTAATAACTTTGGACTGGGTGTACCGGTTTTTATAATTATTTTTCATTTGAAAGCTAGTTCTGTCAGTGTGCCAAAGCAAGGGTAAAGTACGTTTACTGGTTACATAAAATTAGACTAACCGTACGCTAATAATAAAACGATGTTACCTGCGCAGGTCATAGTACTGTTTATCTTTCCTTGCGTTTTCTAAACAGATAAATAGCTCTCGTTTCTTGTTTTTTTTTGTAGTAATTAAGGCGACCAAGCAAGTGGTTCGCCTCGTAAATTGTCACCCCACCTTTACGAACATCTACAGTATAATACTGCCTTAATAATGTCAAAATAAAAAATAACAGAATGCATCATAAGAAAGACCGAGTCACCTAACGAACGATCCATTGCCCCCGCGCCTACACTGTCGCGGGAATAGTTAATCGATTCTCTTCTTGTACGACTAAAACATGCAAGCCACTATTTATTTATTTATTTATTTAATACAGGAAAACTTACAGCTATTCAATGCTTGTTATATAATTTACAAATAAATCACTAGATTAGCAGATAACAAGTTTTCGCAAATAAATTAGGGAAAAAATAAAACACTAAAGACGCAAACTTAGGTAACACAATATTGGAAAAAGAGTATCATGGTCCCGCAGACAAAATTTCGCTAAATTTACTTATAAAAAGCTTACGTAGTGAGGCATCACTGACGTAAAATAGGTCGACATTATTGAATTTCTTACACAGGTTGTTGAATTCATTAGATGCTCTGATAAAATAGCTATTAAGCATATAGTTCGCATTACTAGGTGGAGTATATAATGGACACTTGAATCGCAGACTACGAGAAGGGATAGAGAAGCGTAGCTTATTAAGTAATTCAGGACAATCCATGCGACTTTGAGCAATATTTGATAGCAATACGATATCCGCTATGCACCGACGAGTGTGTAATGGAAGAAGGTGAAGTCTATAACATGCTTGATCATAGCTGTCCTTACTCAATCTGAATTTGGAGCGCATATGCCGAATAAATTTTTTCTGGATCGACTCGATTTTGTTAATGTATATATTATAGTGAGGATTTAAAAGTAGTTTTTAATTAAAACTATTTTGTTTTTATTTCTTTCTTTTTCTACACGCACATACTTTTTCTACTATTTAAAAAGGTAGACAAAATAACCTGCCTATATATGTCCCACTGTTGCCACATACCTTTAGTCTAAACAGAGTATAGACTGCCCGCGGCCCTCGTAAATGTCGTATATCCGGTTGGGGCGACCTTACAAAGACCGTGAGTGAAAGACTGACTGAGTCAAGGCGAGAGTAATTAAATTAATCCCCTCGTAAGACCTTTCCTCTCTACTCTCCCTTTACTCTCCAACGCTTTAATAAAATCGAAAAACAAAATTTGTCACCAAGCATTACTATAAATATTTCTTAATTTTTATTAAACAATCAACATTCTTGTGTCGTCTTTTATTAGGCGTACATTATATCGTTATTGTCCTTGTCTATGTATTCTTTACGCTATTAATTGTTTGGGAAATCTGCAAAAGACACCTCGCCTTCTGGGGGTAAGTTATTTGTGATCGTAGTTCACTACAAGTATCTAATTTTACGCGTAAAATTCCGAAAACTGACTTCAAATCGAATCCAACGTAATACGTTATTACGCGCGGACACCCTCTTTGTATTTCAAATATTACGAAATAGAATTAATCAGACCCTAACCAAACTCTCATCTAACTATCCTTGTGGTGCTTCCAGTGTGGTCCCATTCCAATTCTTTGTGCAATGGTATCCATGAGAAAATCATATGTGTTAAAATTAGCATTAAGTGTGTGAGCGATAAATGGCCGATAACTCAATATAAGACCAACCGTTTTCGATGGTAATTTTTTATTGGAAAGGATGTTAATTCAAGGGTAGTTTAATGAGACATTGGTTAGGTTCTGGGTAATTCTATTTCGAAATATCCCTATGATAACGCGGAAATACTAAGACCGCTAGTAATAGTGTTTAACGTTTGATGCGATTTGAAGTCGGTTTTTGTTTTTACTCGTAAATATGCTTGTAATACGATAAGCAAGAGAATCGTCTCCTTTTCCCAATGTTGCTCCCAATAGAGGTTCAGGCTTCTGCTCCGGAGAAGTTGACGGCAACAGTTTCAACTCTTAAACCCGGTGAAACTGTTTCCGTCAACTTCTCTGTCCAATCAGCGTAGGCTCGTCACAAGTTACGCCGGGGCGTAGTTATAGGCGTAATGGACAATGAGTCATGTAGAGACGGACAGCCGGACACGCCGCCGGCCTTGCTTTGTGTGCTAATGCCTCGACGCCCTTGTCAGTCCGGGTACCAAAACCTGAACTATACATTTTGTATACACCGGCCACATACTGTAGTATTTTTCAACCGACTTCAAAAAAGAAGGAGGTGCTTCAATTCGTCTGAATTTTGTTTTTTATGTTTGTTACCGCATAACTTTCGACTGGGTGAATTGATTTTGATGATTCTTTTTTTAAGTGAAAGTGGGAAATTTAAATGGTACCTTTTTTTATGCCTGTAAACTAGCGCTTGACCATGATCCCACCTGGTGTTATGTGGTGATATAGTCGAAACATGGTACGCATTAGTTTAGTAAGTGCCTATTCACTCTACTCTTGAAGGCTCCCACGTCGTACTTGGACGGAAAGACGGACGCCGGCAACTTATTCCACTCCTTTGCTGTACGCACGATGAACGATGACTCAAATCCCGAGATGGAGACCCGCCGAGTGTCTAAACGTCCGAAGGTAGAATGGGGATGGTGGAATTAACTCGTGTAATTCCTGTGCACACTCTCCAAAATATAATCTGTAAAACACCGAAAGGGTGGTCACCTTGCGCCTGTGCTCAAGACTATCTAGGTGTAGATGTAGAAGGACCACACGGAAAGCACTACTTTCCGTGTGGTCCCATTTAAATTTCCTAATTCTGACAATAGGTTCCATGAGAAAACCATATAAATGTAAAATTTGCATCGAATATGTGCGCCACAGAGGGAAAATCACGACATACGATTTCGATGATTCATTTTGTATTGGAAATCTCTCATCAAATTTCAAGAATAGTATGATGAGAGTTTGGTTAGACTTTAATCAGCCCTGTAGTTCTGGACTCGTAGAATAAGGCTACGGTATCCCCTGCCTGTCGTAGAAGGCGATTAAAAGGGGACTTGGGTTCAAGTGGCGACAAGGGTCTTTTGGGGGGCCTTTGTCGTCCGCTGCGGTGGACCTGGGAAGAAGGCGACTTTGGCTGGCCCGTGTCGCCTTACATTGCAAGGGTGCTGGGGGAAGGATTATTCTCCCCGGGACATGCTGCCAAGTAGAGTGCAGAGGCGCTCCGGTGCGTCCCACGGAGATTCCGGAGCCCCTCAGTGTCAGTATCTTAATAGATATTTTCTCTTAATCTGATAAACTTACGATGATAATTAGTCTCCAGGTTTACGACTTACTCCTTTAACGATCCGGGTAAACGGATGTAAACAGCAACATAAAGCTGTTAATCACATAATTAAAAGCGAAGTAAAAAACAACTTATAGTTATGATAAAACAGATTAATTGGTATGGGAATTGCTTAGCTTTCACGGCGGCCCACGCGGTCGTGTATTCGCTGCCTAAATTACGGTTTCAGTGAAAGCCAGTAGTCGCGGGGAAAAATAACGACAAGTATCTTCGACACTTGACACGCGGGCGGAAGTAGCGACGATACGGCCAGGGTTGTCACCTGCTGCAATATACACACGCCCCGACTTTGCGTGAAGTTAACATAAATTTAAGGTAATCATCAAAAGCCCTTTAGGGCTCTCAAGAATAAGACTACGGTATCCCCTGCTTGTCGTAGAAGGCGACTAGAAGGGGCTTCGGGTTCACTGGACGACAAGGGTTGGCCTTTGTCGTCCGTCAAGTGAATCCGGGAAGAAGGCGACATCGGCTGGCCCAGGGGGAGGGAGTAACCTCCCTCCCCGGAATGTGCTTTCCCTGAGCACAGTGCAGAAGGGCTCCGGTGCGTTCCTCTGGAGATCCCGGAGCCCCTCACCATGCACCGAGGAAGGGCCACCGGGGAGGTTTTAGTAAGTAAGCTAGTGACTGCGTTACGTTTAGTTTACCTAAGACACAGTGAAGGTCTATTGTCTGTATCACACTGTAGGAGCAAGAGAGAGCAGTGCGCCCGCGCAATTTCTTATCTCTTGAACAATCGTGTATAAATTATACATATATACATATACATATACTCGTAGGTTGAGCTAAAAAAGTTTTACTACAGTCGTGTAGTATAAAACACACTTGTTTTTTTTATAAATCTGTAACTATTACTTCGCCTTTTATATATATAAAAGGCGATGTGTATGTAGTATGCAAGGGCTCAAAAACGGACTGATTTTGATGAATTTTTTAGGAAATCTTCTTAGTGGCCTAGCGTGTGATTTAGTGTCAGAATCAGAAGAAAAAATGAAAAATATTTATTTATATAACGATGTAGTTCCATTTATTAAAAAAAAATATTCAAAAATTAACTTGGGTTATATTTTGGAAATTTGTTAAAAACATGGTATGAACTATGCAAGTCTTTTATGTCATCATTTATCTTTAATAAATGCAAAAAGTAATTATGAATGTTAATAACAAAAATGGACAGGAAAAAAATCCTAACTTCCAACAGTTTTCAAGAAATTCGGAAACGCTAGAAATTTTTTTGAGAATTTAACCAATCGCATAATTTTGTTTTAACGCCATTTAACTCTTTTAATTCCGTTGGAGTCCGTGAGCGATAATAATTAGTATGACACGGTAACATGCGACCAGTGTAACATCAGCATGTCAAACAATACGGTTCCTCAGTAACATGATTTACGGCAAAATAATCGAAACTACGGAAATATGAAATATACAATTCCCTTGTATCCGTAAACGGACGTGAGAGATAGATAGATATCACTTTATTGTACACCGGAATCCCTCTGCACTGTGCTCAAGGAGAGCACTTCGCAGGGGGGAGGTTGCTCCCTCCCCCCCTGTGCCCTTGCAGTGCAAGGCGACACGGGCCAGCCGATGTCGCTTTCTTCCCGGGTCCACCTTGGCGGACGAACAAGGGTCGGGCCGCACTCTAAACCGGTTATTGATGCGTGTTTTCTTCGAATTGCAAGGTCGTAGGTTCGAATTCATCATACGACTATTGACGTGAACCATCTCCTAGCACAAGCATAAGCTTAGTTGCAATTGTTAATAAGAATGTCAGCAATGTTTCTGGAAAACCAAATAATGCTTACAATCTATTTAAAAGAAACCTTTAACGTAATAAGGCTTTGGAATGTTCTCGCAACAAATGTACGTAGAGCCGGAACTACAGCTACATTAACAAAGTTTAGCTTGACATGTACTATCCCTATACAACTATTTATAAATATATGTATTTATTTTGTTATTTTTATGATTTAGACAGATAGATAGATACTTTATTGCTCCAATTTTGCAGTGATTAAAGTTAAAAGCTAAAATGACATACAATACATATTTTTTTGTCCCACTGCTGGGACTCTCTTCTCTGTAAAGAGATTATAAGGGCATAGTTCGCCACGCGGCCCTAGTGTAGATCGGCAGACTTCACATGCTTTAAAAAAAAATTCTAAGACATGGACATAGGTTCCTCACGATGTTTTCTTTAACGGCCGAGCACGTGGTCATCAGTCGTGGTCGTAGTAAATCAGCACATACAATTGCAACAACAAATTTACTGTGGTCTATCGGGGAACTAACTCGGGTTGCTAGCTTACTATGCAACTTTAGCCAATCGCCCGGACACTGAGCTACCACGGCTTATGATTGCAATAAATTAACTAAGTTTAAACTAAAGGTGGTCAAGGGCTTTATCGCTACGAGCGATCTCTTCCAGGCTCTGTAGAACAGGAGAGGTCATATAAATAGATTGGGTAATAAGAAAAGGCAAAAAATAAATAATAGCAAGAATTATTCCTAATAATCCAGACCTTCATTGATATTAGAAATAAACATAACTAATACATACACAAATTGCAATACGTAATTTTGTATCTACCATAAAGTAGACGGACAGAGAATACAGGGGTGAAGAGATTAACCGCCCCAGGATGTGCTGTGCACAGTGCAGAGGGGCTCCGGTGCGTGCCCTTGGAGATCCCGGAGTCCATCATCATGCATCGAGGAAAGGCCGCCGAGAGGGTTTTAGTGGGTAAAAACTCCCCAGAAGGCAGGGTATCTTGTTGAAGATTTCCCCCTCGTCAAAAAAAAAGGCTGACAGAGAATGCCTTTTAGCATTAAGTCTGCCTTATTTAGTTATAAATAACTATATAAGTAAACTAGGGAATCAACGAGTTTGGTTAGGAGCATTTAATGATTGCCGTTTATTTTCTCTATGGCTTACAGAACGTCGAGACTTATGACTGGGATATATTGATCGTAAAAAGAAATTGGTATTCAAACTGCAGCTGCAACTTGGATACTAAACACTTGGCCGCCTGCCTACGCCGTATGAATATAGTATCCCTCACCTTCCCACGGCATTGCACACAAAGCACTTAATATATTTAGCGGACACCTCGCCTGCAAAGTGGGCGCCGTACACCGTTCAATGAATAACGAACACTTGGCAATGCTCATTTGTTTCGTAACACACACCGTGCCTCTTCTACCTACCTCATAATAGTTATTATACGTAATTATAGCTCGAGCTGTAAATATTTTTTTATCTCTTTCAATCTATCTTCTCATCCATTTGTACTTGGATTTATGTTTCATAGACAATTAACATAAGAAAAGTCGTTTTTTTCGAGGGCGGTAGACCACAATAGAGTATAGGGTTCTGACTTAAAAGGCGTTAGTAAATGATACTAATAGTTTTGTTCTAACTAAACGTTGTGCCAGGAGACGTTTCCTCTTCCAATTTCATCGCCTCCTCTTGGCACCCCCGTAATCCGAAGCGGGGATAGACTGGGTACCTGGCCCCACTAATGCTTCGGCGTTGTCGGGACTTCTCCAAGTGTCGGAGACATTTCTTAGAGTTCTTTATCATAGAAGTTTCAATTTGGAAGAATCGATTTCTACTCATTTCATTGGCATCGGTTGTAGGAGCTTTCAACCGACTTCAAAAAAGGAGGAGTTTCTCAATTCGTCTGTATGTTTCTTTGTAATTGCTTTCAGTGTAGCCCCATTTCCATTTGGTCCAATTCTGATAATGTTATCATTGAGAAAACCACTTAGGTCTTAAATTTGCATCAAGTATGTGCGCCACAAATGGACGAATAAGTCAATATCACGCCGACGGATTTCGATGACTCATTTTTTATTGGAAAGGATGTACTTCAAGGGTAGGTAGATAAGAGTTTGTTTAGGTTCTCATTAATTCTATTTCGTAATATTCCTATTCGATTTGTTGTTCGTTTTGCCTTATTCGTAAATATACTTGTTAATATGTGTATACTCTGTGTAAACCTCGACGCGAATACGAATTACGATAAGACTGTACGTGGCTTAGTAATTACTCTAATAAAGTGAATTTCTCATGGATGCTATTGTCAGAATTGGACCAAATGAAGAAAGAAAGGAAAGGAAGCTTTGAATGAAAAAGGAATCATCCAATTTGATTTACCCAGTAAAAGTTATGAGGTAACAAACATAAAAAAAACATACAGACGAATTGAGAATCTGCTCTTTTTTGTATAGACTTATCAAGAGGTTTGTCTTTGTCAGTGATAAGCCACTCTCTAGTAGCCTATAACTTGATCAACGGAATAATTGTAAACCTTTGAAATCTATTTATTACCTTAAATTCAGATGAAAAATTTTCAGCGAAATTGTTTAGACATTACTATTGTTAATGTTTGCTAAAAAATTTATAATTATTCTTTTATAGTTAATATAACAGAGCACTAATTCCACAGATTATACATAGATGTTTCTCGTGCACAATGAACCGTGGAAATATTTTCCACTTTCTCCGTTCAAAATGTTGGCACTCAGCCGATTCTGGATTATGGAAGTAGGAAGTGTTAGATCCAGATCGATTGGTGGCTATACAGTGAAAACTCAAACGTAATTAATATAATAACGGTTTGGCGGGGCGAGTATATATTGCGCGCGTGGCAGCGGCGGCCATTCTCCGCGCGCAACACTGCGCATGCGCCCGACTCGCGAGTGACAAGTGACAGTTGACAATTGACCCACAAAATGACCGCCAAAATTTACGTAAGTGTCAAAATTAAGTGCTTTCATAGGATTTTTGTGCGGGAATTAATGAAATACATAATTGAAAAAAATATTAAATCAAATAATGCTTATATTGCAATAAATATAATGAATTTTATTAATTCCGCAACGTTTTTTTGTGTTTACGAAGGACATTTTTTAAAATTGAAGGTTTGTGGTTTCAGAAAACGCCCTCACTGTTGGATTGTTTTTTTTTATCGTGAAATGTGGATTTAGTGCAACGGAGACGAGATTTGGTGTGAGCGATGGTCTTAAACCACAATTCTGTCAATTGTGAAATAGACAAACATTTATTTTTATTAATTTTTAAAATAATCAATTATTTTAATTAATTATATCAAAGCAGTCAATCCAAAGCTAATGTAATTTTGATGAATGAATGTTTTGTTAATCTGTTTTGATTTTCAACGATATTTGATATTTTTTACCCTCATTTCTCGAGAAAAATTAACACATTTTATAATTTAGTCGCATTTATCTTTATTCGGTTTTATTTTTTAAAAATTACTAAAATATTTTTTTAATAACTTCGCGTGGACGTTCGCTTGTAATGTAATACATACTGGCCAGTAACAAATAGTAGTTTATTCATGTCATTTATTTTTACGAAGCTCGTATCAACGTTATGTTTTTAAACATTCGAAAAAAGATTACTTATAAATTAATTGGAAATAAACATTTTACACATGTTTTGTAGTTTTTCCAAGCGATTATGATCATAATTTAATGAATAAATAAATCAATTGTTACAAGTAAACAGTTATTAAATTTAGGACAAAATGTACGTAAGACAGAGCTTCACTAACAAAGAAGTCCTAATGTTTCTTCTTCTTGTGTCAGTTTCCTCAAAGCTGACGGTAGTTATTAGCTTATTTTTATATTACATAGCTTTCATTATGATATACATTTATGACGACTTTGTAAGGCATTATATTAAAATGGCGGACAATAAGTCTGGCTCTACGCCGTGGTTCACCGCGTAGCATTTCTCTGTTAACTAGTTCATAATTGTATTTTTTTTTTAAAAAATTGAATTTTTGTTTTTTTTTAAAAGAAAGCTACCAATATTTCTTTTGTTTTCATAAATATTACTAGCATTCTTGTTAACTTTTCCAACTAAGCGTAAGCTTGTGGTAGGAAATGGTTCACATCAATAGTCGATCGAGATTCGAACCCACGACCTTACCATTCGCAGACCGTACCCTAAACCATTAGGCTATAGACGCTTTAGACGAAAAAGATTCAAAGAAATAGAATAGACTAGCTAGACATTGTGAGCTTCATTAGTTACATGCAAAAAACAATTTTAATGCTAAAATTTGTGGGTAGTTGTTTTGTGTGAACTCGTTGCATAGTTTCTAGGTCGGTCGACTATTTTAAATGCCTCGTTTACAATGTTTCGCGATCACTCCGACAAATATATTCGTTCTACATGAGGTCTGTTTGTTTAAGTTACGTTGTTAAATAGCCCTTTACCGGACTAAACATAAAAAAAAACTTTCACTATTCAATTTGAAGGTTAATAACCAATTAATCATTAACGTTTGATTCATTGCTTTGTTATTTTTTTTTAATTATGTCATGTATATCAAGTCAGGAAGCATATTATTTCATAATATTATTTTCAAATTATTATTATTATATTATGTATTTTAATATATTTATATTGACGTATCCGTGTGTGTATATTTATCTATATAAGATTAATAATATTCCGTTTTAGCGCACTATCCTTAACCTGCTCTTAACCTTTAGCTTGAAGAAAATGCTATAAAGCACTTAGTTCGCTTTGTACATGTGTTTTGGTGCAATAAAGGATTTATCTATCTATCTATTTCTGTGAATATATATTTTTTCTAGACAGTTTTGATGAATTTTATGTGTGACTTTTAATCAATTTGAGTCAAAGATTTTGACCGTTTTACATTTTTTTAAATACAAAATAATCATTTGATTGATTGATGTTTTTCTGATTGATCATTTGAGTCATTGATAATTTGATGAAATTTAATCTATGGCAGTGGGTTCCCCTTCCAATATGTGTCCTAATCAGCTCTATGAAAAATTAATAACGATGCCATATCTCAACGACAACAATTTATACTACGCTAACTCGAATAACATGTATATTCCGCTGACTTAAAAACTACAACAAAAAATATAAACAATAAACGAATAAATAATATTTTGTATTTGAATAAATTAAGAACAAGTATATTAGTACGAGTAAAAACAAAAACCGACTTCAAGACAAATCAAACGTTAAAAGTTATTACGCGCAGGACGCCTTTTTTGTATTTCCGAATTATCGCAGGAAACATTCCTGACAAACGAATCAGAATTAATCAGAACCTAAACAAACTTTCAATAAACTACTCTTAAAGTACATCCTTTCCAATAAAAAATCGAAATCTATAATGAGTTATTCGTCCATTTGTGTCGCACATACTTGATGAAAATTTAACACTTATGTGGCTATGTTACACTTATGTTGTCATAGATGCCATTGTCAGAATTGGCCCAAATCGAAATGGGACCGCACTGGAAGCAACTTTCAAACAAAAAAGAATCATCAAACATAATAAAAGATATAGACGAATTGAAAACCTTTAAAGTTTTGAAGCCGTTTGAAAATACCAGTAGTATTGAGATTAAGCTATTTTAATATAAAAGTTATGTTGATGTTATGTCCTGGGATCGTAGAAGGCTACGGTATCCCCTGCCAGTCGTAGAAAGGGCTAAAAGGCGTCTCGGGTCTACGGGGCGTCAAGGGTGCCTTTGTCGTCCGCTACAGTGTACCCGGGAAAAGGCGACATTAGCTGGCCCGTGTCGCCTTGTACTGTGAAGGTCTGAGGAAGGGATTACCCTCCTCGGGATATGCTATTTAGCATAGTGCAGACGGGCTTCGGTGCGTTCCAACGGAGTCCCTTACCATGTACCAAGGGAGGGCCACCGGGTTATAGTAACAACCTTACATGGGGTTATGCGTTGCCCCATATCTTGTTGGGGATTTCTTCGGTTATATTTATAAAAGCATTAGCCTCCTTAATTATCAAGATCTCAATTACTCGCAATCGTTGCTTGATTGAATTACCAAACGCAAATTCAGTATGATTCCGGTTTAAACGAAATGCAAATTTTCCGTATGGATAATTGTCCTATCGCCGGTATCTCAGACAAGTTGGGCAACAGGCCTAATGCCTGAGTCTGGGCTGTCTGTACCTAAGTACGCTTAGAAAGGACAATTGCTGGTCCGGGTCGTTGACCTCGTTTTATTAGATTTATATCGACTGCCAACAAAAACGCATAACAGTTAAAAATTATTAAAAATACGTCAATATCAAACTTGTATTCCATACGAGCAACTAACTTAAAGCAATTTTGTTTCATAAGTAATACTTATTACAAATATTACCACATAAAACAGTTAAATTTACAGCCATGAGCAAAAATAAAGTTTGAATATCTCGGAAGATAAAGACGTTAGCTAACTAAAATAAATTGTGCATCATAGACAATTAAATATCCTTAAAATAAAATAAAATATTTTTATTAATTTATTTATATTTCATTAAAAAACATAAACTATCTGAATAACTGTCAAATGAAAAAGGATATCGTAAACTTGGATAAAACATTTTTTTTTCATTAAATTTTAGTAATTAGTGTCGCCATGATTACTTTATTTTTGCTCACGAGTATACATATGCTATCCCTGAAATGGGGATGGCAACCTTGAAAAGCTGGTCATCGTTGGCAATACAGAAGGCAAGAGAACAAGAGGCCGGTCGCCAACACGATGGTCTGACCAAGTAAAGGTGCCATCTCCTCTCCTAATCTCTACCAGCTGGTGAGGGCTGCCTCGGACCGAAACCGATGGAGGCAGGTTGTTCATTTGAGGGGCCCTAGTGACCACGATCCTCAGAAATGAGGGAACGACAAAGAAGAAGACACATATGCTAGCTGAGTCCCGCGGTCTTACCCGTGATTAAAACTTATTTTTTTATTTAAAAGTAGCCTAAGTAATTCTTTATTACATCGAGTATCTGTCAAAGAGTTCCATCAAAATCGGTCCTTCCATTTTAGAGATTAGAGGTAGAAAATGTTATTTTGTTACATGTACCGTATTTACATTTATATGTAATTAGCAAAAGGCGGTTATTTAAATATTACGAAAAACTGATTCAGATTCAGATTTTATTGGTAATATAATAAATTACAAGTCAATTATTTACTACAAATTATTACAAATTATTAGTATTACAAATAACATTAGATAATTGAATAGAAAAAAAAATAATGAAAAAATAGTACATCGAAGAAATAAAATGATTTTAATTTGTAAATTCATTTGTTAATTCCTCCACACTGTAAAATGTCCTCTCAACCAGCCATGACTTCAACCTATTTTTAAACATTGCTAGACTGGGTGCTTCAGTTACATGCTTAGGGAGTCGATTGTAGATCGCGGGGCCTGTGACGTGTGTCATCTTGTCCGATTTCGCGAGACGATGAGTAACAAGGGCTAATTTATTAGCCCCGCGGGTGTTCGCTTTGTAGGAACCGCCCTTTCGATTTTTAAAATCGCTGAGGATATCGTGAACAGCGCCACCTGGTAAATTACTAACGAGAGCAATGTTAGAACTTTATATCGAACAAATAAAACAACACCCTCATTTGATTTATTTGTATAGATATATTTATATGTAATTCACCACTGTTGGGCTCAAACAGGTTGTAGATTGGTGATTTTATTATATAGGTAGGAACCTAAGAAGTAATGAATTTGGAGTGTGAAGTTTGTTTTGTATGGCATGATTGACCAAATTCATTTTGTTGCGCCTGTTGATACATAATATAGGTTGCGATCATATTTTATGAGAGAATGCTTTAATAAATAACCATCGTACTACATTACTAGAAATTACCTACGGTAAGTAGTACGATAATTTAGCAAATATAACTATAATTTTCATCATGTTGAATATAAGATTCCTTCCACACAGTTTATTTCACGCAGGTAGCTCTATGCCAACCTTCATTCGGTGTTCGAATTTTCTCGTCGAACGATTTTTTATTTAGATGCCAATGCAACCGTAGCAGTCTGTGTAAGGAATTCAGTTGGCACAGACAAGAAATGCTATAATCTAGTGTGGCTGACTTTTTCAAATAGTTTCTCACGCGGTACTTTGAGATAAGTCTTAAATTTAAATCTATATTCGTAATTCCTAATAATAACTAATCTTATCTATAGTCCTGATTACAATGAGTTTTAGAGATAAAAGTGAACTGTGTCCCACTGACGGGCGCAGGCCTGCTCTGTAAAGAGAGTATAAGGGCATAGTTCACCACGCACACCTAGTGCGGAATGGCAGACTTCACATGTCTTAAAAAAAATTCTAAGATGTGTAGTTCCTCACGATGTTGTCCTTCACCGTCGAGCGCGTAGTAAAAGGGCACTTAAAAATGCAAAAAACTAACTTATTGGTGCCGGCATCTGGGATCGAACTGGTTTTGCTAGCGTACTATGTAACTTGAGGCCCAGACACTGAGCTATCACGGCTCTTTGCGAGTAAGTTCCCTATAAATTGATTATAGTGTATCTTTCAATATCTCGAGACGAGTTCACCGCGCGCACTTAAGTCTGATTACCTGTTTTTATAGCAGACTTTAGTAATGTTGGCGCTTAGCTCGTGTCACTTTGTGAACTGATTGGATTCCGTAGTTAAATTACTATTGGATGTGATGACTTCGTCATCAGGAATCTTTAATGCCAAGTCGTGAATCTAGGTTCATTTTTGGATAGCTAGATTCACATGTTACCGTTTTAAGATACTGTGCATCAAAACTTAATTATAATAATGACGGCGGACTGGCACGGACTGACGGACGGACGGACTGGCAAGCGCAGCGCAGGACGTCCACCCGCAAGGTGGTCTGACAACCTCATAAAGATCGCAGGACGCAGCTGGATGCGGGCGGCTTACAACCGGTCCTTGTGGAAATCGTTGGGGGAGGCCTATGTCCAGCCTTGAGCACAGTGCAGAGGTGCTCCGGTGCGTTCCACTGGAGGTCCCGGAGCCTCTCGTCATGCACCGGGGAAAGTCCACCGGGAAGGTTTTAGTGGGTAAAAACCCCCACATAACCGCCGCCTTCCCCCTAGAAGGCGGGGTATCTTTTTGAAGATTTCCTCCCCGTTAACAAAAAAAGGTCTATATCCAGCAGTGGATGTTTTGCGGCTAAAATGATGGTGATGATAAATATATAAAGAAAGTGAAATAGAGTATAGGAAATACCAACCCCAATTGTAATCACGTGCCGTCACAAAAGCAGCACAAACGTGCTATAAATTGCTAAGACTACATAACGTATGACTTCCAAGTTAAGAGACATTAGATAAGAAAAATAAACCAAAAACGGAAACGCCGTGAAATATAAAGTAGTTTTGTAACAATTTTATTTTTAATGGTATAGAACAATGTTTAAGTGAAATAAATTTTATAAATAAAAAAAAAAAGTTAAAAATCTAGTACATAGACCAAAAAAATGAGTGGCAGTTCTGTAAATTTTATAAAGAAAGGCGAATAATTTGTTTCTTTTGGCGTGACAACGTCTTGTAAATTGATGAGTACTAGATGCCGCATCGTTCAAAGTGTGTAAGCGAGAGCGCTGTATGAGAGGGAGAAAAATATATAACATTTACGTCCTTTTAACCCCACAACAAACACAAGGATAGCCTTCGCTTTCAATTTTTAGCAAACGATTGTTTTTGTGATTAAAAAAAACGGAATTCCATGGGCACAGCGACTGGGATTCGAAACCGCGACCATCAAATACGGTAACGCCGTCGTATAGTTTCATGTTAAGTTGACTTGCATAATAACTTAATCGTGTATTATCTCGTAGATAAAACTTAATGTATTCTGTGTTAAAAAATCGTGTCGTCTATTATATTTCCGCATCCTAAGCCTGGGAACGGGGCCACCTTGCGCCACTGCTGTCTCGCCCCATGTGACTCATAACCTTACGTAGGTTATGAGTCACATGGGGCGAGACGTGGACCCATTTGTTGTTATCTCAAGGTCAACATTTAGTTAAAAGTTAAAGCACTCACGCCCAAATTCTAGAGGTAGAAGAATAACTGTATCTGAATCTAAATTTGAAACTAAGACCTCTTGCTATTTGCTTCCATATTTCCATAAATTAGTGGTTACATTAAAGACCTCCTACTCCTATTAACGTTAGTAGGAGTTTTTTCTTCTGGAAGATTTATGCTGATCTACCAGGTAGGCTCGGTTTCACCGCGTTTTTGAAAGGAGAGCTCTTAGGTGGCTTAGTGAACCTTTTCAGGAAGTTACATGGCGCAAGGGCACCAAAGTATTTTGTATATTAAATATTTCGTATAGTTTTTGTAAATAATATAATTTTATTTTTGTTTTAATTTTGGTACTTAGTGTTTCCTCTATGTGTCGATATAATAAAATCCAAATAAATGTTAATGAAAAATATTGTATTATCCAAGTTTACGTAAGATATCCTTTTTCGTTCAAGTTTGTTTTTTAATGAAATATAAATAAATTAATAAAAATAATTTAAGGATATTTAATTGTCCATTTAACTTTTAAATCCGTACTGCTATATGGGTGTGAGACTTGGAAGGTTTCCAAAACCATCTCCCATCAGCTCCAAGTTTTCGTCAACCGATGTCTTCGCCGAATCCTCGGTATCTGCTGGCCCGAGAAAATTTCTAACAAACATCTTCTGGAGCGCTGTCGTGAAAGCCCGATCGACCTCCAAATAAGGCGCCGTAAATGGAACTGGATTGGCCATATCCTCCGAAGAGGTGCCGATCACATTCCCAAGCAGGCCCTTGATTGGAATCCGCAAGGAAAGCGCAAGCGCGACCGTCCTAAACAGACGTGGCGCCGCACAGTTGCAGACGAGGCGAAGAACATCGGGAATACATGGAGCGAGATAAAGTGTGAAGCCCAAGATCGAACGCGATGGAGGTTCACTGTGGACGCCCTCTGCCCCACCTAGGGGACATAGGATGATATATATAATTGTCCATTACGCACAAGTTATTTCAGTTAGCCAGCGTCTTTATCTTCCGAGATATTCAAACTTTCTTAACCGACCCTTTATTTTTGCTCACTAGTGTAAATAGATTGTAACATGAATAGCGCTTTCTTTACATAAAAAAAGATTTCGATGTAAGCTTAGTTGCTTTGTTGTTGTGAGACGTGGGCTGCAGTTATCGGAGCTCGTGATCTCGCCCCACAAGGTCCGCGGACAACAATTCGATTTGCTTTTTGTTGTTGTGTGGGTATACGCAGCGCACGTATAATTCTTTATTATATTTACGCTAATATTGTATATTGAATAAATCCAATTTAACGGTTGTTATCGCGTATTAAGTTAACAATGGATAAGGATTTAGACAGTTATAACTTAGTCATTAACTTACGATATGATATGATATGGTTTTAAAATCCAACGATTTGTGTATAATAAGCTTAATAAAAAGTGTATGTATATACGAACTTCGATGGAATCCATAAAGACTTTGTTCTTTTCCCTTCAAGCTTAAAAGCTCCATTCAACTTTCCTTTCATAAATGATATACCAAGTGTCGAATTGAATAATAAGCAATAGAATTACATGCCGATCGATTGAAACGAATTTTTAATAGACAATTGTTATTTTGCAAACCAACAAGTATATTTACGTGAATAACAAAACCGACTTTAAATCGAATCAAAAGATAAAAGCTATCGCGCGCGGACTTCCTCTTTGTATTTCCAAATTATTGTAAGAACATTACGAAATAGAATTCAGAACCTAATAGAAATAGAATTCGGAATCAGAACCTAACCGAACTCTCATCAAACTACCCTTAAAGTACATACTTTCCAATAAAAAATGAATTATCGAAATCGGTTGGCGTGGTATTGAGTTATTCATCTATTTGTGGCACAAATACTTAATACGATGTGTTTTCTCGTGGATGCCATTATCAGAATTTGATCAAATTATGGTAGTACCAGTTTTCAAATAAAAAAGAATCACCAAAATCGGTTCACCCAGTCGATAGTTATGAGGTGACAAACATAACAAAAAAATATACAGACGAATTGAGAGACCCTTCCTTTTTGAAGTCGGTTGAAAATACATAGGTTCTACGAGTATAGTTATCATCAATCACCTTTTTTTAAATTATAAATAATTTTTTTACTCGTTATGTGTTATAAATATTTATTAAATTTTTTTTTTTGACAATGTAATTAATGTAATGTAATCAACTTCTTCTAAATATGATACATAGTATAGTATAATTATCAAATCTACCCCTCTATAGTAATTCTAGTAATAACTGTCAAAAATACTATCTACATTTACCAGCATAGAATGTATAATATTCAAAGGAGTATTCTATTTATATACCAGCTTCATGTTACGTGCCGTACACTGAGAAAGTGCAGGTCAGATAGACGGTTGCCAATTGGTGTGATAACATAACCCGGGCTGTGGAAAGTGCATAAATCATGTGCATACGTAGTGACAGATTGCGAGATGTCATCTGAAGAGTGGATGTTGTAGCCGCTTTTTGCAACACCGTGCGATAGTCATTTCTTGTGATTTTTCATAATAACTAGCTGCGACCCGCGGTGTTACCCGCGTTTAAAAACTATTTATTTAGATTTTCTAAAAAAAAAGTAGCCTAACTTACTCCTTATTATATCGGCTACCTGCCAGTGAAAGTCAAATCAAAATCGGTCTAGCCGTTCCAGAGATTAGCCGAAATAAACAGACAGATACACAGACAAAAAGTGTATAAAATGTTATTTTGGTAAATGCACCGTATAATACATTCATATGCTAAACGAAATACTTGTCTTCGTCTTTCATTATACGGACGACAAATGACGAATAGTTTGCCGGCGTCTGTCTTTCCCTCCGATTAAAATGTGGGTATTTTCAAGAGTAGAGTGAATAGGCATTTACTAAGCTAGTGCGCCTTACCATCCAGGACTGCATTTCCACTTAACAATAGGTGGGATCGTAGTCAAGCACTTGCTTAGAAACTATGAAAAAAATATATGCATGCAGTAAAAAGTTCACACTGCTCACTGTGACGTCAGAGTGACAGAACTGTTTCGTTCGAGAATTACAAATTGCAAGACAATGCGCCGTCTTACTTATAATTTCAATTTACTAACAAGCAAAACAATACAATCGAAATAAAACTGTCCTCTTTTAAACTCGTTTTAAAATAAATAATTTTCGTGTAGTAAATGATTATTGTTGCTTGATACTTTGCCCACCAATTCGTCTGTTGCCTAATTCTTGTTTCAGACAATCCTGAACGTCACTTCACAATTGGGGTTACTTAAATAAAACTTAATAATTACATATTACAAACACAATTATCATTGTCCTAAGCAATTAAGGCAATAGCCATATAATTGAATATAAACGCAACGCAGCCTTGCTGGGACACTTAAGCCTTAAACAATCGCGTATAGCTTACCGAGGTCCCACGCTTGAGAACTTCACTCGGGGGAAAACCACAGCAACCTTCTCAACGCCTTTAATTATAGATTTGTCAACTATACACTTTGTTACGTATTTAAAATGTTCCTCGACTTTCTCATGGCTACGCGCCCCGCGCCGTCGTACACACGCGCCGACCACGATTATAGTTTTGTATTCTCACCTTAGACGACTTTCTTTTTACACAAAAAGATTAACTTATTTTTTAAATTACATTTAAAAACTTACGCGATTAGACACAATGTGGCCTTTTTTTTGACGAGAGGAAAATCTTCAAAAAGATACCTCGCGTTCTGGGGGGAAGGCGGAAAACTTACCGGTGGCCCTTCCTTGGTGCATGGTGAAGGGCTCAGGGATCTCCAGTGGAACACACCGGTGCCCCTCCGCACTGTGCTCTTCGGAGAACACGTCCGGGGGGGTGGGGGTGGGAAAGGTTAATCCCTCATACATCATAGCAAGCAAAGGTCAAATGGTCTCATTCTGCCAAGAGGATATGATGGAAAAGAATGGCTTCTTTTCTAATAATGCCGTCCAATTTTTTTATACTTTTAAGCAAGTGACTATTTAACATATGGGATTATAGAGGATGGGTTTCGAAACTTTCCGTCAACAAACACACATGTAATAGGCTAGGGCCACGGCTCTCACTAAAGGAAGTTTTCAATTCAAATTTAACTTTTATTAATTATATAAATATTAAATATTTTTATTTATTAATATTGATAGAATTTAATATACAATAAATAGTGTATTTTAATTGTGATGAAAATAGTGAAATGAAATTTACTGATAGATTATACATATACTAAAAATAGGCATGTTGTACAAAAAATAGCAGCTGGTATTTAAATTAATAATTAAAAAAAACACAAAAGATCGCCTAGCCTGAACCTCTCGCTAGTAACTCGACACTAGGGTCCCTCCTGTGAGGGGTAACCTTAGCTTGAACGGTTCGAAAAAACGAAAACACCGTTACTAGTATATCTACTAGTCAAAATAATTAACAATATCATTGACGCCGCGACTCAAATTCAGGCTGTAACTGCTGTGCAACTTATGATACTCGTAAGTGGTTTAAATAGTTTGCTCAAGCCACCGCAATGCGCCAACTTATTCATTAACCGATAAGTTAATGTAACGTCAAGTGTTTGTTGCGACACACCGCCGTCAGGTGCGTTGTTGGATAACTTAATGCCACGTAATGTTTGCGTTTTATGAAATGTAACACATTCTTGAACAAGTAATTAAAAAAAACCTTATATTAAAAATATTTTATTATTTGTTAGTCAAATGAACTTAAAAGTTCGAATCAAAAGAGCCCAAGCAAGATGGGGTTGCGTCTTTAAATTACGATCAGTTCTATGTCATAATAATATCGCATTTTCATAAGATTTATGCATGCATGCAAAATTTAAGCTCAATCGGAAACCGGAAAGTGCATCAAATCTAATTTGCAAGATTTGATTACAGACAACGGGACAGGTGAAACTAAGTAAAAGCATTCAAAAATTTTAAGTTTTATATGAAGTAGCATGAGTAAATCTGTTATGGTGAATGATCCCGATAGTTTTGCTTAAGGATCTTAGGTCACAAAAATATACTTCTTGTAAAAACAGAGGGCTTCTAAAAATGTATAAAAAACGTTTGTCAAGATATTAGTAGGTTAAATGAAAGCTGCGCCCCGCGGTGTTATCCGTAATTATACGGTATGTCCTTTTATGGCCTTGTATGCAAAATTTAATAATGATCGGTTGAATAGTTAGGACGGTAAAGCGTTACAAGCTCGCTTAGTTTACTTTCCAATAGTAACCATGTTGTATAATATTGCGCACTCCGTTGTTTATCGTCATAACTATTTAAATATTTGTCCAAACGATGTAGTGTAAAACACAAAGTTTATCTACCATATATACTATACCAGATGCGATAAAAGTTGAAAGTTTAATTTGATAAAAGGATAATTTTGTTACTACCAAATGAGCGTTAGAAATAAATTATATATTTTATTGTATTTTAATTGACTAACACATAAAACATAGATGTATGTTTTTTTGTAGGATTATTTACGATAAACATTTCCAGCATACATTATATCCGTGTAACTCCTAAGGTTTTGCGGCGCACGCCATGGCAGATTTTTTTCCTACTCTTCGTTATATTTTGTATAATTCAAACTGTATTATAAAAAAAACTAAATTACTGTAAAATTTCATTAAAATCCACTCGGAAGGTTTTGCGTGAAAGAGTAACACTTCACATAACTTTATCTCAAAGTCAAATTAATAACATGTTACATTTTCCACATCAACGACTTATCAATTAATTAACCAATTAGAATAACGACTTGAATTATTGAAGTGACTTTATTCGACAAATATTAATTTGCCAGCTGCGAGCTACGTAGCCGTAAAATTATAAGCAAGTTGAAAAAGTCGGATAACTTAGATGCAGTAATGTGTGACAGCTTAATTAAACAGCACGCGAGTTATGATTAATTAAAGAATAATTTTATATAATGTTAAACATCATGTTATTTACACATAGTAACGCTTTGAACTGGCTATTCTATGACGCCAAGGATGTCAAGGATACATTGGCATTTTAATTTTTTTTAGTAAGGCTGAAATTGAATTCAAATCTTATTAACATCATGTCACAATTATATCTTCCAATACAATTTAGATATAATGCAAGTGATTGCGTTCTGTGTCTACCACGTTAAGGTTAGAAGGTCGTCAGAGTTTTTAGATATTTTACTCCTGGCATGTTTCCCATTCACGTGTCTGTGTTGTTGGTAGGATATAAACTACGGCACAGCTAATGGGTATAAAGTTAGGGTACGGTCTACAAAAGACAAGGTAGTAGGTTCCAATCTACCATTCGACTATTGACATGAACCATCTCCTAGCACAAGCTTAGGCTTATTTGGATTGGTTAACAAGAATGTTTGAAAGTTTGGTTGAAAAAATATTATTTGCATTCCATGTCTTTAAAGCTAAATGAAGTTCTCTGGTGTCGTAGTAATTACTAGGTTATCGAAACGTGTCATGTTATTTATGGTCAAGGTGATAACTGAACTACAATGGTAGGGTCCTTACTACAAACTTACAACATTTTATGAGCTAGGATCATTAGGTCATCTCAGTGAGGCAACCGTGGAGATTTTAATATTTTCAATCGACTTCAAAAAGGAAGAGGTTCTTAATTTGTATCCCGTGCGGCCCCATTTAAATATGGTCCAATTTTGACAATGGCATATAAGTCTTAAATTTGAATTAAGTATGTGTACAAATGGACGAATAACTCAATATCACGCGAACCGATTTCGATGATTATTTTTCTTTTGTTTGGTTCTGATTACTTCTATTTCGTAATATTGCTACGATAATTCGTAAATACAACGTTAGGTTTCGTAAATATACTTATTTATCTACATATTGTCGATAAACCCGTATACAAGTAATAGAGCAGTGGTAGCTCAGTGTCCGGGCGGTTGGCTCAAGTTGCATAGTACGCTAGTAACCCGAGTTCGACCCACTGTGCTGGCACCAATAAATATGTTATTGCAATTTTATGTGCTGTTTTACCACGCGCTCGGCGGTGAAGGACGATACTGTGAGGAAACTTCATGTAGGTTTACTATAGTTACTATAGGTTTCTTAGAATTTTTTTCTAAGACGTGTGAAGTCTGCCAATCCGCACTAGGGCCCAACAGACAATCCAACCAACTAACAAACAATACCAACAGTGGGACATATATCTTATGTATATAAAATAATTTTATCTACATATTGTGACTATATAATATTAATGTTGGAACTATGAAATATTATCAGTATATCGTATCTGTAGCGCTCACAGCGCGTAGGAAGTAAAACCGTGTGAAGCTTGGAGAAAACAATGTTAATGACATTGCTTGTTCTTCTAGAAAGTGAAAGAGGTTGCGCAATTCTATGCGGATTGTTGAACTCAATTGACATGCTTCTTTGGGGTACGTTACGTAAATGAAAACTGTCTCACGCGCACTCGACAGTTTTCAAGTTTGAATGAGCTTTTTCACTTGAATGCTCCGAAATACATGTTTCGTTATTGACTCTTGTGTAACTTCACTATGTTATTTACTTCTTTAGTGCTTTGTGTAATATGCTTTCCGATATCTTTCACAATTCTGTGTACATAAATCTTTTCAATAATTTAGAGTTATTTGTTATAGAGTGTCATTATATCGTTCGAATTTTAAATTTTGTAAGCGAGTTTATTTATTGGATCGTGACCCCTTTGCCGTTTTAAGTGAAGGGAAATAAAAACATCTCTTTGTGTAGCTTGTACTGTCTTGGTACCTATTAAAAAAATACACGTATATTTACGAGTAAAAAGAAAAACCGACTTCATATCGAATCAAACGTTAAACGCTATTGTAGGGAGGCCCTCTTCATATTTACGAATTACGAGTATTGTAGGAATATTACGAAACTCTCATCAAACTACTTTTGAAGTTACATCCTTTCCAATAAAAAATTAATCATCGAAATCGGTTGTCGTGATATTGAGTTATTCGTCCATTTGTCGCGCACATACTTGATGCTAATTTAAGACTTATATGATGTTCTCATGGATGCCATTGTCAGAATTGGCACAAATTTATATGGGACCACAACACATCACATCACCACAACACATCTCAATGTTTTTTGTTAGTAGCACTAATTGAGAATCTCCTACTTCGATGATGTCGGTCGAAAAGAGAACAAGAAAACTCTATTTTTAAAGAAGACAATACAACTGCAACTTTTGATGATGATGTGTTCTGACGCTTTGTTTATTTAATTTTTTTTATACAAATATGAGAATCTAATAAATAAATAATTATACTAAAACTAATGGGGATCCCAACCCTAGACCGATGTTATATTGATTAATGTCTAAGCAGTCCAATAATTTTCGATTCGTTTGTATTTTTTTTATGTTTGTCACTTCATAACTTTTGATTGGGTGAACTGATTTTGATTGATTGATCCCAATTTGATGTACCAGTTCTGACAGTATGTACTTCTAAGGTAGTTTGATAAGAATTTAGGTTTTTATTAATTATTTTTCGTAATATTCCTATTCGTTTTCATGTGAGTTTTTGTTTTTACTCGTAAATATACTTGTACTAGGTATTGTTTATACACATGTGGGTCACTGTATTCCTTAAAACTAAATTTTTGGTTTATCTACTGGCAAGTATTACAAGTTGGTAACTAAGTTGCAAAGTAGCCAAACACTTATGTAAATGGATAATTAAATCACTCATGCTCAAAGGCCATCTAAAGGTCTACGCTTTTATCTTTGCACACTTGTGCTCAGTTTACGTAGTTCGCACCATAAAGGCAATGTCTTTTCAAATTTATCTTTTAAATAATATACCAGAAAAAAAATTGCAAATAGATATGTCTTTGCCTTAGATATCTATTAAACTGTAACCGAATAGACTGGACTTGTAAATCTTGTCCGCCATTTATCTGCGTTGTACATTATTAGGCCTTAGATTTAATTGAAGTAAGGTTATTGCAGATGAACTGCGCTCAATTTAGTAGAACTATAGTCATGCTCTCCCGTTGAAGTCTTTTGTATGGGAAAAAAATCAATGGAAATGGAAAAAAAATATGTAGTATTGACAATTTCGTGACATTTAATTTAAATAAAAAATAACGCTTAACTATAGCGCTACGCTCTTTGTAAAATACCAGGTTCGGGGTCCTGATAAATTAATGAACTATTAATCTGGTAAAGGCGTAAAGGCCAACCAGTTAAAAACGGCGTAAAATTAAAAAAAAAAACTACATCTCCACTAAATTAAGCTATGTTTATCTAAAATAGAAATGAACTTACAAAATACGACGTGGGAGCCTTCAAGAGTAGAGTGAATAAGCACTTACTAAACTAGCGTGTACCATCTTTCGACTATATCACCACTTAACACCAGGTGGGATCATGGTCAAGCGCTAGTTTACAGGCAAAAAAAACTTACTTTCAAAATCGAAGGGCTAATATGATCGATTGTTCAGACGTCCGATTGATCTATATTTCATATCATTGCATCAGTCACAGTCCAGCGCAATGTGATTCAAAATACTCAACGAACAAAGGTTTGAGATTTAGAAAACTTTGTATTTGTGAGCGGAAATCACTAGATAAAATAGTTAACTAGTGATTTCAACTCTAACTTTTTAATTTATGGTATGTTTATACTGACGTGTCTGTGTATGTATATGTAAAAGTGTATTTATTTATCTATGTATGATTCCTAAAATGCCATTATCACTGGCCAGAGGTTAGTTGGACGAAAATGCTAAACAGCATTATGTTCGCCTTTGTACATGTACTTTGATGCAATAAAGGATTTATCTATCTATTTACGAGTATCTATATTGTTCCATATAAATTTTCAAAAGATATTTCTTTTGTATCTAGTAATATTCTTGCAAGGGACGCTTTCATCCTATCTTTACAACCGGTAGTACTAAGTATGGGTAGCCTCGTAAACAACTTGCGAAACGTAATATATCATTACATACCTCTCCTCGCAAGGTCCGAGCTGCATACAGACAAAAGATGTATATCGCACGAGCGCCCCGCGCAGACAAAGTGCAATAAATTCGCTAGAATCTGATACGTCAGCCATTGTGACTGCCTTTGTTGCCACAGCCTTGCGGGCCGCTGTGACCAGAACGAAAGACTTGTACGTGTTTACAATATATTTTCTTATATAATATGCTAGATATGCTGATAATGGCAATAGTAAAGTTTATTATATAGTCTAATAGTAAAGCTATTCGACTATTGACGTGATCTTCTAACACAAGCAAAAGCTTATTTGGAATGGTTAACAAGAATGTTAATAATATTTGGGGAAAAAAATAGCATTTTTTTTAATTAGTGATGCTCATGTGTATGTTTAATCGTATTTATTCACTGTGTGTGTGTTATATATTTTAAGCCGAGTGGACAGTTCAACTAGCCTGTTAAGTCCGTAAAAATTAATGGTTCAAAATGGTATTACATGATATCTGCCTACCCCTCTGGGTAATGGTATTTGTATAAAACTATTTGTTTTTTTTTTAATTTTGTAATAACTAAAGAAACGTGACGTTTCGTGTTATCTTAAAGTTTCGAGTACGATATGTTTTTAATAACAAAAATATAACAAAATTCTCGTGTCACAATGTCAGTTACCATACTCCTCTAAACCGGCTTGACCGATTTTTATAAAATTTAGTATGCATATGCATTAGGTCTGAGAATCGGCTACTATCTATTTTTCATACGCCTAATTGATATATAGGGTTGTCCATTTATTTTTTGACAACATTTTTATTTTTAACTTTTCTATAATGTGACATTAAAAAATACATACGTTTCTAAATTTTCATTCTTCTATCACCAACCCCTATTTTTTAATAGTCATCTGAATCGTTTGTCTCCTTGCATGGTCGGTGGAAAATGTGACTTTTTATATTTCGACAACGACAACTTCTATAAGCTCTACAGTTGGTGGGCCTTGGCTTGGTCAAGCAACTTCTTCCACCTCGGTCTATCCATGGCCGCAGTTCACGAGGTTCCTATGCCAATTCATTTGGCGTCTCAATTGACACCGTCTAACCAACGGAGCTTTTGTCTTCCTTGACCTCTTCGACCTTCGGGGTCTCCCGTCATAGCTGCGACAACCACAACAATTACTAAAAATAATTTTTGATGGCAAAACAACAATTGTCGGATCAGCTGGTGAAACTATGAAAGAATTAAAAAGCTTTTAAGTGAAAGCTTATTTGTATTCTCAATATTTTTTAACATTCGAATTTGACATTTAAGAATACAATACTAAAAGCTGGAGGCTACGTTTGTATCGTAAAATACTTATCCTCGTTGTTAGCAAACAAATGATATTTTAAGCAGATTTATGAGCAATGTTCATTTGTTTATTTAAAAGTGTATCTCGTCGTATCGTCTTTTAATAAGTATCGCTGCCCGCCATACGCCAATTTTATTAGGTGTAGTATGTGACAGGTTTTGGGTCCATCGCCATGTATCAGGTACAAATTGTATAATATCCTCATCTTAATATTGTATAATTATAACCTCAACGTTTTATTGGAGTAAGCTAGTGAATGCGTTACCAAATGTGTAATCAAGCGAGGCAAACGGAAGCTGCAAGATATGTTAGTAAGATAGAAATAGACAGAGTTACGTTTCGTATATTTAAAACACAGTGCACGCTTATTTTCTGTATCACAAAATAAGAGAAAGAGAGAGCAGCGCGCGTGCACATTTTCCTTCTCTGTTAAAAAATTGTGTATATATAGAACATATATAAATATATATATACATACATATAGATGACACACTCGTTTTTTATCAATAAAGGGTTCTAATTGATAGTTAAAAAATGTTAGTTTAAAAATAATATAATAAGGATGAAACTGGTTATTACCAGTCATGTGTGCGAGCTTACGATATGACGGCTCTTGACATATGGTGTCAGGATCAACGACCTATGCAGGAAGTAAATAATTGCGAAGGGCTTCGTAGTACAAGGTTTTCAAAACAGCACGTCAGTTAAAAAGAATAAGAAGAAACTTTAAACTAAATACCTAAAAAGCAGTCATGGCCAGAGATACAGTATTACTGAGTTCTCGCTAGTTCTTTGTGACCTACTCGTATGTATATTATAAATACCATTTTTTATTTATTGATGCACTACACAGTCAGCCAAAGAGGCTGGCCATGACTGCTCCACCGGATTGAGAGGTGACAAAGCTCTCAGGATAGCATTTGCCGTCGCAAGGATGCGACAGCGCTGATTTTCAGCGGTGCCCAAGACTACTCAAAGTCGTGCGCGCGCAATACTACATTTACTTGACGAAAATAATGAGTATTGATTGAAATGGCGTGTTCGCCAAATTACGTTATTATCTGTAGAGTTGAAAGGCATGTTTACAGCGTTAAACTTTCAGGTGAAAGATATTGTTCTAATCACAGCTAAGTTCCATAACCGCTGTTCTCGGGTTGTAATTCATACTCTGTGTACGGTGTGACGGATTGATTTGCATCATTTCAAACGATAAAGTTTCTCGAGCTATCGGATTATTGTCATCTGTATCTTGGTAAGGACTATTTCCTTGTGAAAATTACTGTTTCGTAGTTGAGTGTATTTCTCGCGGTTGGCGTCGTAAGTGACTTAATTTTGGATGGTCTTTGTATAATTTACAAATTTTACGTAAGAAAGAAATACACTTACATTGCTTTATAAAGAAAATAGAGAAAAACTCACATTTACGCGAAAACTACGAAAGACGTTATCACCTTCCCTCCACCCCGGTTGAGAATTACCGCCGTAGTGGTTGAAGCGTCAAGAATTCAATAATAAAATGAAAACCCATAAAAAAGTAGACTGCTACTCGAAAACATCCACATCCATACATTGCCATTCAAATATCCAACGAACATTGGTGTAGTATTCTTGATGTCGCAATCGCCTAAGAACTAAGTCCACGTCTTTTTTGCACATTAGTTTTAAAAATTATCTAAAATTTGCTCATTTGAAGACATGGTTACTATTTTGTTTTCATTTAAAAATTTCAAAAATTTGTCTTTTAATAGCGAATGTTGTGTACACCTATAACTGGCATACACAACAAAACATAGTCTTAAATAAGCCTTTAAAAACCCTGTTTATTACTAATGTATGTTTGTGTAATTTTGCTCATGTAACTTATTAAATAAATAAATATATATTATTATTAATATATTTATATCTTGATATCAAATGAACAAATATTTATTTTAATTTAATTACAATTTATTCTAAATTATTTAATACTAACTAAAAAGAGAAATATTTACAATATAATAGGTATTGTACAAAATATTTACAAAAAATATAACTGTGCCAAACCGTCGATATAAATAATATATAATTAAGATATTTAAGAATATTAATTAAGATAATTAAGTAAATTGTAATTTTAAAGTAAATTGTGTAGTTTAATATTATTTGTCGCGTATTTGTTTCATTAATATTGGTAACATTCTTGTTAACCATTCCAACTAAGCTTAAGCTAGTGCTAGGTAATGGTTCACGTCAATAGTCGAATGGTAGATTCGAATCTACTACCTTAAGTTTCGCAGACCGTACCCTAAACCATTTGGCTATTGACACTTTCAATGAACGGCAGTGGCACTAAAAGTTAATTTAGTTTTTGAATGTCCCTTAGATTATCCGTGAAATAGCAACCGACCGAGTTGTGGGCCGTCGGATCGGAATGCTTACGCGTATAATAGTAACCGTCCAAGACCCCTCACTGGGTAGACGCTTTTTCGGGTTACTAGCGATAGAGGTTCAGGCTAAGCGACCTAAGAGCTATGCTACCTCTTAATCCGATGAAGCAGTCAAGGTCAGCTTCTCTGGGCAATCTGTGTAGTTCGTCAAAAAAATCTTTCAATGAATCCCAAGGCAACAGAAAGGGACCCGACCAATAATATATTAAAATAAAAATTGTGGAAAGGTTAAACTATAAATAGGTTCCGTACATATATTTAATAACATAGAGACCAGATCATAGCGCGCAATGTCTAATAATTGCTCAATTATTTATTACGCTGGTAGAACGTGTCCCGTGCTCTAAATACTGCCCTTCGGACCGGTTGGTTACGCAGGGACGGTCAGTGGGTTCCATTACGTAACTGTACCTGTGTGATGTTTTGAACGTACACTTTGTTACTTTTATGATATTAGACCGTCATTTATTTTCACTTGTTTTATTTATGATATAACATACATACAAATATATGTACATACAGACTTTTAATAAGTAATTTTTTGGTACAAACTATACTCGCGAGCAAAAATAAAGGGTCGATAAAGACGCTAGCGAACTGAAATAAATTGTGCATGATAGATAATTAAATATACTTACAATAAAATAAAATATTTTTATTAATTTATTTATATTTCACTTAAAAACATAAACTTAAACGAAAAAGGATATCTTACGTTTTCAGTATTTTCCATAAAATTTTATTTTAATTGAAACTTTTTAACCGACCCTTTATTTTTGCTCACGGCTATATTTTGTACCAAAAATTACTTATTAAAAGTCTGTATGTACATAAATTTGTATAAAGCAACTATATTGCTATCATTGTTTAAATTCATATAAATTAAAAGATATGTTAAGCAACTGGTTGAAGGAATTTGACTACGAAAAGTGTGAAAAATTAATATTATGACTTATGGTACACACACACACACACACACACACACACACACACACACTATATAATATATATAATTATTATGTTAAACTAATGTATACTTGTAATATGTGCACAATTGCAACATAATGGGTGGGTACTGTTTCCTAAAACACAGGTTTTCCTAGTTTAGGAGACAGGACGACAATATATTTAGTGACATAGCTGTATGTGTGAACAATAAAGATATTATTATTATTGTATTTAAATTGCTGCTGGTGAAATTTAATAATTTCGTATTTAAATTCGCCTGATGACGAGCACTGGTAAGAGCTATGCTCGTTCTAAAGGATAGAATCTGAAACGAAGGAATTCGAAGGAAATCAAAGGTAGGCCACATAGCTCTTATAGTCAGCAAGTTAAAGTGCCTGCAGGTTGGCCACATCTGCCGAGTCAGTGACGACAAATGAGGGAAGAAAGTCTTGGAATGAAAGGCTATGGGTCGGAGAAGAGTAGGACATCCTCCGTTCAGATTAACCGACAATGTAATAAGGATACAGTTTTTCAGCCCGCTACACCATCCCTAACACGTGTTTGTGGTCTCTTTAAAAAAAGGTTGAGTACCCCTGCTCGAGACACTAGCCTGCTCCGTATAAGGCTGTGGATATCATATAACTTGAAACAGTTGCGTTATTACGTAACTCTATACAATGAGAGTAATATTTCATTTTATTGAGTAATTCATACGCCAAGTTACTAATAGCCATTGAACCGGATCGACATTCCCCGCTCATACTTGAAACTTTGTATGCGTGTTTGTATGATCATTATGCGGATAGACTATAAATGCTTAGGTAAATTAGTATAATAAACTAGTTATAGTATAATAAATCCTCTCTCTCTCTAGTCTCGGTCCCTCATGTCTGAGGATCGTGGTCACCATCAGGGTTGCACCTGGAGCGGATGATTTGCCTCCACCGGCTTCTGTCCAGCGCGTCTCTTATAGAACTGTAAAATTTGGAGGACGACGAGTCTTTTACCTGATCGGACCACCTTGTTGGTGAACGGCCGCGAGATCTTTTTCCTGCGGTATTCCCAACTACGATCAGCTTATCTAGACTTTCGTCGCCTCTTCGCTAATAAATCCTTTTTTTTTTTTTTTTCACGAGGAGGAAATCTTCAGAAAGATACCCCGCCTTCTGGGGGGAAGGCGGCGGTTATGTGGGGTTTTTACCCACTAAAACCTCCCCGGTGGCCCTTCCTCGGTGCATGGTGAGGGGCTCCGGGATCTCCAGTGGAACGCACCGGAGCCCCTCTGCACTGTGCTCAAGGAGAGCACTTCCCGGGGGGGGGGGAGGTTACACCCTCCCCCCCTGTGCCAACACGGGACTCGGGAAGAAGGTGACACGGGCCAGCCGATGTCACCTTCTTCCCGGGTCCACCTTGGCGGACGACAAAAGCCCCCACCCTTGTCGCCCAGTGAACCCGAGGCCCCTTTTAGTCGCCTTCTACGACAGGCAGGGGGATACCGTAGTCTTATTCTTGAGATCCCAGAACTACAGGGCTGACGCTAATAAATCCTACCAAATGTTTTATATGAATCCAATTAGCACTTTTTGGTATGAACGACTTGACGACGAACTCCGTAACTTCAGATTGTAAGCTGATGGTTACCACATATTTAATTCTTTAGTCGTTATCTGTAAACGTGTTTCAAATTATTTACATGTAAGTTAGTATACATAGTCGAATGGTGGACCCACGAACCCACCGTTCGCAGATTACGATTCGCAGGCCGTACCCTAAACCATTAAGCTATTGACGCATATAAGTAAGGTAGAATTTGAATTTGGAATCTGTCACTCTCAAATGAATCTTTCTTTGCTTCCATTTTCGCGTCTTACTTTGATAAATATTCTTGAGAATTTTAGGAGTTAAAAATAGCATTCTTAAGAAAATCAAGGGCAAACTGAATCATATTATATAAAAAAAGTACCAAACATCGGCCCACGTTTCTTGATAAAGTAGTTTAGCCTTTGGCGTATGTTCCATTAGCAAGAATGGCTCTTTCAATAACAGCACCGGGTCATAAAGCGCAAGGTATATCTAGTGTATCGTATAGAAGGCCGCGGTTTTGAAACTGATCCAACTTCGAGTCCAACGCACATTCCGAAGTGAAATTAACAAGTTTAGGGTGGGACCACAAAATGGCGTAATGTACGCATCGCTTGCAGCGAACGTACTGAACGAATTATGAAATTAAAGCATATTTACAGAAACAAAAATCGACTTCAAATCGAATTAAACGTTACACTATAACGCGGACGCCCGTAATACGGAAGATATCGTAGGAATATGACGAGAGTCGTGGTAGCTCAGTGTCCGGGCGGTTGGCTCAAGTTGCATAGTACGCTAGCAACCCGAGTTCGATCCCCGGTGCCGGCACCAATAAATTTGATGTTGCAATTTTATGTGCTCATTAACCACGCGCTCGGCGGTGAAGGAAAACATCGTGAGGAAACCTACATGTCTTAGAAAATTTTTCTACGACATGTGAAGTCTGCCAATCCGCATTAGGGCCGCGTGGCGGACAATGCCCTTATACTCTCTTTACAGAGAAGGCCTCTGCCCAGCAGTGGGACATACATATTATATATATAAAGGCTGTAACTTTAACTTTATGACGAGATAAAATTAATTTGAATCTAACCAAACTCTCAATAAATTACCCTTAAAATACATCCTATCCAATAAAAAATTAATCATCGAATTCAGTTGGCATGATGTTGAGTTATTCGTCCATTTGTGGCGCACATACTTGATGCAAATTAAAGACGTATATGGTTTTCTCATGAATGCTATTGTCAGAATTCGATCAAATTGTCCCCACATGGAAATAAAAAGAATCATCAAAATCGCTTCACCCACTCGAACGTTACCAGGTAACAAACAAAAACGTACAGAAGAATTGAGAACCTACTCCTTTTTTGAAGTCGGTTGGAAACTAGCATGAAGTGAATGGAAAACAAGGTTTTGTTGTTGCTCAATATTGAGATATTGTTGAAGAAATATTTTCATAGTGTATACCGTTGCGGTACATTCGTTTTCAAGATCACATTACGCGTTCACCTTTATAACTTGTATCTGATTTACTCGGTGCCCAGTAATAATAAAAAAAACAGTAAAACAGCCTGTACGTCTGATGCACGAATACTATAATAAAATAACAGTAAAATATTCCACTATCTCCTTATTGGATTTTGAACCATTGTTGTGTTTGTATATATAGGTACACACTTTTTCGTTTTTGTTGCTAAAGCAATGAAAAAAATTATATAATAATACCAATTGAAATTAAAAACATTCGCAGTCCAAAACTCTGTTGACTTAGATACAGTCTGTATCTAATTTTTTATAACTGGCCGCTAATCTATTTTCGTTTCCGGAACTGTTCTTGTTCCGGAAACGACTGGCACTCAAAGTTAGTTCAGTTTTTGAGTGTCCCTATTCATTATCCGTTATCCGTGAAATAGCAACCGAGTCGTGGTTCGGCCCTCTCGGATCGGAATGCTTATGGGTAACATAGTGACCGTCTTTTTTTTTGTTAACGGGGAGGAAATCTTCAAAAAGATACCCCGCCTTCTGGGGGGAAGGCGGCGGTTATGTGGGGTTTTTACCCACTAAAACCTCCCCGGTGGCCCTTTCCTCGGTGGCCCTTTCCTCGGTGCATGACGAGGGGCTCCGGGATCTCCAGTGGAACGCACCGGAGCCCCTCTGCACTGTGCTCAAGGAGAGCACGTCCCGGGGAGGTTACTCCCTCCCCCCCTGTGCCCTCGCAGTGCAAGGCTACACGGGCCAGCCGATGTCGCCTTCTTCCCGGGTCCACTTTAGCGGACGACAAAGGCCCCCACCCTTGTCGCCCAGTGAACCCGAGGCCCCTTTTAGTCGCCTTCTACGACAGGCAGGGGATACCGTAGTCTTATTCTTGAGAGCCTAAAACTACAGGGCTGAACATAATGACCGTCTAAGCCGAGGAGACCCTTGTGTCGGGTTACTAGCAATAGAGGTTCAGGCTAAGCGACCTAAGAGCTATGCCACCTCTTAACCCGGTAAAGCAGTCGAGGCTACCTTCTCTGGCCAATCTGTGTAGTTCGTCAAAAAAAATCTGTTTCAATGACAAGTTTAACCACTGCTCTAGTTATTTTTGAGTGTAATGACAGTGTATTGTGTAGGTCATGTAAACAATGCTATAAAATGAACACTATTTTCAGTATTAGAAAAAAAAATCTTATAATTATGTTATTATTTCTTTCTTATTATTTTATTTTTCGCTGCTTCGAGCAATCATTTTGACAGTGTCTTATATTGCACTAGTTTATTTTTTAAAATAATAAACTATAATAATGCGGCCAGTACTTAAAAGAGGAAAATTCTGTTCTATATGCACCGGTTAGCGTTCCAGGTCCACTCCACTGAAGTTTGGAGATGCAGTGGTGTGTGTGAGACATGAGCGTGTGTGTAAATAAAATGAGGTTTTATTTTATGTGTGTTATATGTATCATCAGAGTAATTTTAATTGTGTTTTTTATTATTTTTCCAGGTAAGTATACATTGTGGCTGTATCGCTAAGCTAGCGTCTTACGAATTCGTATGTATCATAATGATTTTATTATTGCTGTTTATAACACTTGTTCTAAACCGATAGCCTAGTGGCTAAGAGTTTCATATTAGAATCCCAGTCAGTCGGCTTGTACCAATGGATTATCGTTTTTTTTGTACCCAAAATCACTTATTAAAGTTACTATATATTTTGAAGCGTCAATAGTCTAATTAGGGTACGGTCTGCGAATCCTAAGGTCGTAGGTTCGAATTCACCATTCAACTATTGACGCTAACTATCTCCTAGCACTTGGAGTGGTTAACAAGAATGTTAGTTATATTTGTAAATAATAAATGCTAGCATTCTTTTCAAATCTTTTGGCATATAAATTCGCCTGAAGACGATAGTTGGAAAGAGATATTATCGATATTTCTCTAAGGGTTAGAATCTGAAATGAAGAAATTCGAAGAATACCAAAGGTAGGCCACTTAGCTCTTAAAGTCAAAGTAGTATTAGCTATTACCGTCAGCCCTGTAGTTTTGGGCTCCTAGAATAAGGCTACGGTACCCCTTTCCGGCTAAAAGGGGCTCCAGGTTCACTAGGCGAAATAGGTGGGGTTATCGTCCGCTAAAATAGACCCGGGAAGAAGGCGACATTGGCTGGCCCGTGTCGCCGTGCACTGAGGGGGCACAGGGGGACGTGCTATCAGAGAGCACAGTGCAGAGAGAGTGCGTTTCACTGCAGATGCCGAAGCCCCTCACCATGCACCATGAGAAAGGGCTAAAGGTGGGGTTCTAGTGGGTAAGAACCCCACATAACCCCGCCTTCCACCCAAAGGGGTATATTGTTGAAGATTCCCCGCCGTCAAAAAAAAAGTACAACCATAGGTCGGCCACATCTGCCGATTCAGTGACGGCGGCTGATTGGGGAAAAACGTCTTGGCATTGATAGTCGATCAGTGAATATATATATATATATATACTAGATGCGGAAAGCGAAGACCCGTATACGGTGGCAGGTATTGGGAAAGGATTGTTTCACCAATGGATAGATACAGACTGAGGATCATTATGAATCTTAATACATAAAATAAGCATGTCTTGTAAATATATGATATAGTAATACAACTATAACTATATATATATATATATATGTATATAAGAAACGCCTGTATACATAACTTTGTCAACCTTGTTTAAAAGGATAAATGCTTGGAAATTGCATCGTTGACATTCCATTCCCTTGTTAGTCATGTCGAGTAATTTCTAACGTGTAGACGCCCGCAATAAAGATCTCGTTCTTGCATATGTCGAGAACATCGTTCGAAGGTCAATATTCAGGGCTCTTCCCTCTTAAGGTCACAGAAGACTTCCGTTGTTTTTATGAGTTTACAATTCACAGATAAGGGACTACTGGTTTTGTTTATAACCAACTTCGAAAAAGGAGGGAATGAAATCAACCCATTACAATACAATTGTCATTGTGGCGCAGTCTACTAATTTAATTTCAACCGTATTCAAATTGAATAAAACTCCAAACGTTATAACGCGCGGACGCCATCTTTGAATTGTCGTAAGAATATTACGAAATAACATTAATCAGAACCTAATCAAACTACTCTTGAAGTACATCCTTAACAATAAAAAATAAATCAACGAAATTAGTTGGCGTGAAATTGAGTTATTCGTCCATTTGTGGCGTGCATACTGAATGCAAATTTAAGACATGTGGTTTTCTTATGAATTCCATTGTCAAAATTGGACCAGTCCTCCGGTACCCTGGGTGGGCCCTGAGGGATGTGTGGGACTCGGCCTGGGCAGCCCCTACCCACTAAACCTTAAGCGAATGCCATCAGCCGTTATGAGCGGGGTGCCCCGGATCTGTCAGCGACAGGACACCCCAACGACCGGCCGGACTTCATCCTCAAAGGGGACTTCTCCGGCACTCAGAGAAGTCCCGACGACGCCGAAGCATGCTGGGGCCAGGTACCCATCCTGGCCCCGCTTCGGATTACGGGGGCGGCAAGAGGAGGCGTTCGTAACGCCTCCTGCGCACCCCGATACGTCGCCTGCGGAGGGAGCCTCTGCGCTCCCTCCTAACCCGCTCGTCAGCCTCCTTCTGGGACATGACCGTCTCACAGAAGGAGGCGATCGCCGTCCAAGACCTGTCGAAAATCGGCTAACCCAGTCGAACGTTAAGCGGCAACAAACATAAAAACACACAGACGAAATGAGAACCTCATCCATTTTTTATGTCGGTTGAAAAGATACATGTAAATTGATAACTTTCTTTTTTTAAAGTCGGCTAAAAGAATATGAGCGCAAAGCTAACTAAAGACGGATCGATTAGGGTTATATACTTGTAATCATTCTAATGCAGCATGGCTCTACCAAGTAACATAACAATAAAAATCTTAACAAACCTGTCATATACATCTGTGGACATATTGCATTAGAAAGGACAAATACAAGGTCGCATTGGTAAGGTCCGTAACATGCCAAACAGACCAGAGTCGGCTAATCCAATTGTGTACCAAATGAACGTTCATTGGCATCTCAGGGGCCGATATTTGCTAGTTTCACTAAGTAGTTTCACACAGTAATTATCAATGACGTGCCACTGACATGACAATCTCGTGCGTGTTAATATTTGATGTATTCAGTATTGACGTAATAATAATTAAGTCGCGCGTCAGGAACACAACTGTCCTGAGGCGCCCTAATGTCGCAGTCATTGAAGTAAATCTAATGACATATCTATCGTAAGTCTTCGATCTTTTATTCAGAACTCTAGTACAGCAAGCGGAAACGCGGTGGCCAGTACCTAAGATTTAAGGTTCTGAATAGGCATTTTAAGAGATGCAAAATAAAGCCCTCACAGTGGGAGACAAAAGCAGCACTGCGTCCTGAGTGGTCCTTGTCCACCAATAGGTTGATAATTTCGAAGTTGAGCGGCGTGAAGTGCTCTCATACCAACAAGCTCGGGTACGCCAGCCGCTAAAGAGCACACGAGAGGGCAGAAAACCTGAACCCTACTACCTGAACGAAGTGTTGTTATTATAATGCTAGTCTATTGGACCACAGTCGCCATGACCGAAATCCGCCTGGACATTATCATCAATGATCATTGATATGACTGTAATCGATCGGTTTCATAATGAACTGTTTGTTTCGTCACTGGCAAATAGCAGATTGGGGGCCCAGAAATGTTTCACTTAAGTTGGCTACGTCAGTGTTATTCATAGTATATGTATTACGTGAATTATAATATTTCAGTCACATTATATAATAAGTATTTAGCACTGTCGTTTATTACAAAACATGTTTTTGTCCGAATCATTAACAATATACTATATTGATTCATATTGTATCATATATCTATAACATGTATAATTTTCAAGCGACTTCAAAAAATCCCCTCCGGATTCTCAATTCGTCTGTATGTTTTTTTATGTTTGTTACCTCATAAATTTGGACTGGGTGTACCAATTTTGATGATTCTTTTTTGAAGCTGGTGTTTTCCATGTGTTCCCAATTAAATTTGGTCCAATTCTGACATTTGCATCCATAAGAAAACCATTTAAGATTTATATTTGCATTAAGTGTGTGCGCGACGAATGGACGAATAACTGAATATTACGCCAACCGATTTCGCAAATTCATTTTTTATTGGAAAGGACGTAATTTAATGGTAGTTTGATGAGAGTTTGGTTATGTTCTCATTATTTCTATATCGTAATTCCTGCGATAATTCTCAGATACAATAAGGGCCTCATATCCTTTAACGTTTGATTTGATTTGAAGTCGGTTTTTTGTATTTACTCGTAAATGTACTTGTTGATGCTTAAGACGCTGACACAAAATATATCTTGATTTTAACACAAGATGAAGAGAACCTTTTTTGTCGACGGGAGGTCTTCCTCCCCAGAAGGCGGGTATCTTCACAAAGATACCCCGCCTTTGGGGATGGCGGCGGTTATGTGAGGTTCTTACCCACTAAAACCTCCCCGGTGGCCCTTTCCTTGGTGCATGACGAGGGGCTCCGGGATCTCACGTGGAACACACCGGAGCCCCTCTGCACTGTACTCAAGGAGAGCACGTCCTGAGGGTGGGAGGTTACTCCCTCCCTCCTGTGCCGTCGCAGCGCAAGGCGACACGGGCCAGACGATCTTCTTCCCGGGTCCACTTTGGTGGATGACGCAGGCCCCCACCCTTGTCGCCCAGTGAACCCGAGGCCCCTTTTAGTCGCCTTGTAAGACAGGCAGGGGATACCGTAGACTTATTCTTGAGAGCCCAGAACTACAGGGCTGACATGCTAAAACCTGCCACATGTCACACGCTAATATGACGTCATACATAGTGTAGTAAAATTAAATACTATCTAGGTTATGTTTGGAGGCTGTACGTGTTGTAACACCGCTGTCCAATTAAGATAAGTTCAGTGTAGCTCTTGGTGTAAAATTTATGACCTTTAGTTCTGGTTTCTATAGATCAAGGTTCGGTTTAACAGGGCAGTAGCTCGGGGCGTTATATAAACGACGAAATTATATCGATTGTGCATTTTATACTCGTTTAAACTTAATTGACAAGCAATGATAGTTCTAAGGCGAGTCGTTTCGGAACAGAATATCTTCGACCGAGTCGTGGCTCGGCCCTCTCGAGCGCCCTCGGATCATAATGCTATTGCGAATACAGTAACCTCCCAAGCCCAGCCCTTTCTAGGGGGTACTTGCGCCTAGTTACTCCCTAACGAGGTTCAGGCTAAGCGACCTAAGAGCTGTCCCACCTCTCAAAATTCTTGTGAAACTGTAGAGGCCGCGTAACTAATCAGCTTACTACAAGTCTCTTTACGAGTAAAAACAAAAATTGTTTTCAAATCATATCAAACGTTATTTTGCACGGACGCTCTGTTATATCGTATTACCGCGGGAATATTACGAAATAGAATTAATGAGAACCAGACCAAACTAAGTATATCCTTTTGAATAAAAAATGAATAATCGAAATCGGTTAATGCACAATTAAATCTTAGATGATTTTGGTGACCAGCTTTCAAATAGAAATAACCATCCAAATCGATTCACCTAGTCGAAAGTTACGCATGGAAGAAGCATAAGAAAAAACATAACGACGTACATAAATACCTTCTCCTTTCTGAAGTCGGCTGAACAACAGAATTGATTGTTAGATAAATATCTATCATTGAAGCAGATAGTATACATGTACAGTGTTTACTAAAGAAAAAAGCTCTCACATTTTTAGAGGGGTAGAAAGAAAGAGCAACTGTCGTTCGCTTTCCTGCTTGAACTATATGCCTACATCACCTAGCTACGAAATTTCTTACAAATCTGCTCATAAATAACAGCCAATATTACTTAACCGACTTATTACAAAGCAGGTTATTATTAGGCTAAATTTATTTTTATTGTTACTTAAGCATTCAAGTTGCATGCAAGTAACACGATGTCGATAACAAGTGGTTCTTGTGAACGGTTCACTTGGCAAATGGGTTGACTATCAGCTATGATATAAGATATAATTACCATTATCTAATATTTCTTAACTGAATCTATAACACATTGGTTATTGCATTATAGTGAAATTTTAACCGATTTTAAAAATTTAGTTCGACTTCATTTTGATTATTCATTTCTGTTTATTTCATTAGGTTTAATAAATGTTACTGTTGCAGACCAAGGCATTTGGTACAAGTGGTGAGTCATGGTTCGAAAAATGTTCAATTGACAAAAAATGATACTGTAGTATAGCTATCTGACTTCGGTCTGGGCATATTCCATCTAACAGTTTCATATTTCTAATGAAAAAATCTTCATAAAACGTGCATCACGTACTGGTGGAATGTGTCAAGAACGAAGCTCTGAGAGCTGAATTGTTCGCTAAATTTTAGATGAGCCGCAGGGATGTCGGGTTTTGTAACAGTATCTTAGCTTCTCCAGCTATGGAAGAAGCTAAGATACAGTATAAAGTTGGAAGAAAATGTTTATTACGTAATAAGTAAGGCTTTTGTTTTTATAGTATCTGTTGTCATTTGAGGATCATATTTTCTAATAGAAAAAAACCTCGTAAATAAATAATAATAAAAAAAACCAAGATGAATGCAACAGTCACACTCTTACTAATTTTTTTGCACCAATCAATTCTAAAATCATGAATAACATAACGTGACACGTATTATAACTAGAAAAAAATTGTACTTTAAATATTACATAAAGTATAAAATGTAAAAAATTATCAAGAATATATAATATCTAATATTATAAATAAGAAGGTTAACAACGCTTTAATTTTAAATCTATTTTCGTCAAATAATGTCCCGTCAAAATATAGGTTGTCAAATATCTCCCTTCCGCCTTTTTGTCTTTTGAATTTCGCGGCTATGTACAAAGCGCTACAGAGCTCGTATCTAGCAATACTATACATAATTTGAAAGGTCTTGACATAACCTACAAAACGACGCTATGCATAATTAGTTTGGATATTGCGTTCAACAGTTATAGACGCGTGACGGCGGTGAGGAAACGTGAGGAAACCTACATTTTCTAAGACATGTGAAGTCTGCCAATCCGCACTAAGTGTGCGTGGCAGACTATGCCCTTATACTGTAATTAAAGAATAGAATAGAATAAGCATTTATTCGACATAAGAACACAGAACCAACAGAACTCAAAAACAAAAATTTAAAAAAAAGAACAAAATTGACCTTGTGCCGAAAAGGAAGGGTTAGCTCAGCATGTATTGTGCTCACACATGTAGCACAGAGTTGATTTTCAGCCAAAAAACCTGTAAAAACTATGGCGGAAGAGGCTTGTGCCCAGCAGTGGGATATATGTAAATATTTAATGTCGTTATAGTATATCTATTTGCTACTAAAACTCTAAACTTTACCGTCTCTTCTCTTGTTCGTCAGCATTAAGATAATGAGCGTCGAGGTAAACGACTACATATTGGGTCATGTCAATAAGTGAATGCTTGACTAATGAAGGAAATGAACGTCGTACAACTAAATCGCCATTTAATTACAATAAAAAAGATACATATCAATGTTATCTAGCATGTATTGGGAGTCTGTCTATGGCACCGGAATGGCGTTAAGAATCTGCAAGATTCTCCTGTGTCTGAGTCTAGACTTCGTACATTTACTTCTTCGTCCCCTCACTGCTGAGAATTGTGACCATCTAGGTCACGTTACACGAGGGGACGTTAAAAGTTAAATTCTCTTACGACACTATACATATCACAATCGTTCGTTAACCTATATATATAAAAGAGAAAGTGTTGGGTGGTTCCTTATAGGTTCCGAAACGGCTCGACCGATTTCAATGAAACTTTCAGGGAATCTTCAGATTAACCTGGCGAGTAATCCTGTAAAGTTTGGTGACCATCGGAGTACCTCTTTTTTAAGCTGTCAAACAAGCCATACGTCGTTATTTTATTTCTGACATTAACTTGAACCCTATATGTTTTTGTATAAACGATAAGAATGAGAGAGAGAGAGAGAGAGAAATGAATAATTTAATATATTGTGAGAGATAAATTGTAATATTTAATGATGTAAGTTTATTGTTTAAATTAAATAAAGCAAATTTGGCTCGACGAAGCGGGCTTGGTACGCTAGTACTACATACGTTCCGTAAACTCAATATCAAGAATACAAATTCCACTGAATAAGTCTAGAATCTTCTATGCTAAACAAGACACCTGCAGTATCTGATCACGGCGTCATGTGGCACTTTCACTGCATACTCTTGACCCCGTGAGAACCAGTCCCCGGCCGGTGCGCGCCGGCTGCAGTGTCGTTAAACCCGTGTAACCGATGCGGAGCCGGTGTAAAAGGTCGTCGCATCAAATTATTTCAAGGACGTAGCAAGATTTTGGTTCTTCACTCCACCACCACTCTAGTGTATCTTAATCGAAACCATTAATTGAAACCAAACAGCCGAGCAATGCTAAGCATTTGACGGTCGGGGGTTGCGACTTAATCATCATCAAGGTGATTTCCAAAATTTTCCCACGATAGAATCAAATATGCAAACGATAATATAACGTGATAAGACCTTCCCATTATTGTAATTCGTAAACCAGCGACCTTATTCAAGCAAAACGTAATGAAAATAACGTATAAAGTGAGTCATTACTCGGTTTCAATCTTGTCGAATAAAATATTATGATGCCGTGAACATATTTTTATATCAACCTTGTCAGTTGATTTAGTTTCGCCGAGGAAGTAAACATTATATCAGAGTGTTATACAATAAACGATAAAATAAAACAGAATTAATTCTAAAACAAAACATCAAGGCCGCGTAAATCGGACATTCAAATTTAAAATGGCCGTCTTTAATTACCGCCAAAATGGCGGCTGTCAAGGGCAACTGTCAGAGTGAAAGCTCGTGGAAATTAATAGATACGACACACAATTTTAATATATTTTTTATGGTACTAGATATTTTATTTTTTTGAAAATATTGTCCAGTCTCGACTTTATATAAAACAACTATATAAATTCAAGGTGTGTGTGCGTAGTTTAGGGTATGATGGGGCTGACATGCCCAAAGTCCCGAAAAAATAAAGAAAAAAAAAACTATATAAACAAAAAATAAAATAAATGAACCTGTTGAACGTTTAAACAATTTTTATAAATAACTCGTGGATAATTAAAGGATTATTTTAATGTAATATTTCATCGATATTATTTTTTTATTTTTTTTTTAATCTATTTTAGGTTTATCAATATGCTCAACAGTTCTCGTACACTATACGTCGTCGTCACTAGCAGTAGTACACACGCACATAGTATGCGAACATTGTCAACTTGTGGGATCAACTGTCACCAGCGGTGTTTCCGAACGTTTACGATTTGGGGAACTTCAAGAAACGAGCCTACTCCTATCTCAAAGGCCAGCAACGCACCTGCAGCTCCTCTGGTGCTGTAGATGTCCATGGGCGACGGTGATCACTTACGATCAGGTGAGGCGTATGCTCGTTTGCCAATGTGTGTGAGTGTTCGATACAGGCTGTTCCTACTATTTTTGTTTGTTATGTATATTAAAAAGATATTTTATTAAAATAGTTTTAATGTTTTTGTTAATAATGTCTTTTTTTATTTGTAATCGGAGTTTATTAATTAGTGTCGTTATTAGATAATTATACCCCAATTTGGGTAAAGGCCTCCTTTTTTTCCAGTTTTCCCTGTTCCTGCCTAGAGTCATTCAGTTTCTTCCTACTTCACCTTTAATGTCATCAGACCACCGCTAATAGGGTCTGCCTACATTTCTTTTTCCAATTGGCCCTTTCCATTGTGTTGCCAGTTTGTACAGCGTGAGTCGGTGAAGCGTACTATGTGTCCAGCCCATTGCCATTTTAATTTAAGAGCAAAAGAAAAAATAGCATAAGAAAAATTTATATTGATATCTTAGGAATTTCTGAAGTAAGAAAAATGAGATGCAATATTTTTTGTCATATAAACGTGTAATTAAAGCTATAAAGTTCATTCAGCTAAGCAATGACAGATCCATTTTAATGATACGAATTATTATTCATTGGCGTCGAATGTCCTTTCAAACGAACGACACAAAGGTCGGGGTCAAGTAATAAAATGATCACTATCGTCTATTTCACGTTTAAGATGATTGATATTGTTTCTGATCTATTAGGTGTTAGGTAACTTTATTGGATATCATTAAGATAATCACGGTTCGATTACTTCTATCGGTTGTGCATGCACAAGAGATTGCGACATTATAATAAATAGATCTATATTGTCGATGATTTTGATTTGCAATAGAATGAAAGAGGCTGATTAAAATGACCATGAAAGAATCACAAAGCTATTGTTTTCTCTTTTATTAATGAATAGAGACAAATAGAGCTGTAATTATCCAGAATTTATTCTTTATCCTTTTTAGCACCGCCTTTATACTCGTCACCTTGAGTTTTAATTACGTCTATCAGCACAGCCATTTTACTAGCTACATAACGATTGAAACTGCAACAGAGCTATATAGACATTTTACTGTAAGGCATTGTCTTAGACAGTTGTATGCGAGAGTGAAGTTTTTGACGTGACAACATCTTATAAATCGGTATACCCTAGAAGACATTCGAAAAAGGTTGACTCAATGTCCTGTTACGTGAATTCTCCGTTAGCTATGACTCATCGCTTCGTTCGATCGGCTCGGAAATTAGAGATAGAGATAGCGAGATAGCAGCAGATTGAACACAACACAAATTGTCAGATATGCAATATTGTAGGTATATGTGTTTATCATTAAATGAATAAAATAATTTAACTAAAATGAATAAAATAATAATACATGCATATTGTAATTCCATACAGAGTGTTTATTGTTTTAGGATTTAGTTTAGCGTCCGAGCGCCTTGCGCCCAGACACCTGGGATTGTTTTTTAAAAAAGATTTCTGCAAATATTACTAACACGGTTGCTAACTAAGCTAAATCTTGTGATGAACCTTCGAAAGTATTATTATTATATAACAGCAAAAATATTTATTTCACATACGAGCCGTATCCACACTATGACCTACGTCGGGTAATTGCGCGGGAGTCTACTAAAAGTTCACAGAGTAAGCGAGATTAATGTCTTCGAGTGCGTTAAGGCAATCATTCCCGCGATTGGCTGAGCGTACGATTCGTGAATGGTTTTTGTTTTGGGTCACTTGTTATTAGCGATATTTACCTTGATCACGATATCCGAGTTACGTTCGGCTACGTACGTATAGATGCGTGAAATCGTAAAAGTCGTAACGACTGAAGGAAGACGTTTGAAATTATTTGATTTAGACACGGCATGTTTTATGTACCTTTATAATGTTGCCATGTGTTTTAACTGCAATGGAATGCAATGGTAACACCAGTTTACTAACGTATATATTATTAATCATACTGCTGTCTATGGACATCGTTATAGAATTAATATGTATTTGTGTAATTACACAATTCGAATCACAAACAAAATACGAATAAATGTCTTAAGACTAGCTGTAAAATAATTTAAAGTATAAAAAGAATAGTGTGACGCCATTAAACAGGACAGTGGTCAACGTAATATGTTGGATCCAGTCATACTGATTTACCGATATTTTTGTTTACATGCGTTTAATCTAATAGAAAGATATTAATTGTATTTACAAGCTAAGATTATCAGGGACGGTGGATTGAAGAGCCATGCTAACGTTGGTTGTTTTCTGGTTAAATAGGTAATGGTTTAAATATTTATACAACATTTTTTGCAATTAACTTTGCTTCTTTTTGATAATGTCTATATAGTTCACGTGTTTTTAAAATTGATTTCATAAGGTAATTGGCATATAGAGGCAAAGGCCAGGAAAGGAAGGCCTTAAATGACCGGGAAGGTCCAGAATGTATCAGATTTGAATGAGTGAGAATAATTAAAAAAAGAAGTATTGTTATTGTAAATTGGCAACTGCAATAAAGGTTTATTTATTTTTAAAGACATTCACAACAAGATTTGTTTTTAGATTTGACTTTAAGTGTATAACTGATTTTGGAAGACGCGAAAGAAAAATCCTAGAATCAAAATTCTATAAATCTCTGCCAAATTCTGTTACCCGCGAGTGTTAGTGCTTTTATCTTGTAAACTTTCATATGTTGCTGCAAAGTTTAGAACATATGTGATACAATTAATTAATAATAAGATGAAATAAATAAAATTTCGCACAAATACAAAAATATACACAAAAAAGTGAAGTCCCGAGGTAGGTACTAATAGACCTGTGACTCAGAAGTCAGAGTCTTTTCCCATTCCACATTTTTTCCCATTTACTATGCACAAATTTTTCAAAAATAATCTATTATTAAATACATATTGGTAGGTCTTAATGTGTTTATGCTGTGTGTGGGTGTTATGTTGTGTGTATTGATTGAGTGTGTGCGCATGAGTTTGTTTTTTACTCTGATTTATATTGCCATATAATTTTACATATATACAATTCTTTGAAATGTGCACGGAAATATCTAAATATGTTTATAACCGTAAAAAATTGTTGCAAACAATGCCGGGGAGTTGGCTAGTGTAGCAATGATAGCGAATCGGATCCAATAGCTTGAGAATACGTTACGGGCTTCTCTCACACGACGTCGCAACTTGTAACAGATAAAATTAACACTTGCGAAAAAAAAAGAATGCGCCGTGTCGACAGCGGGCGCCTTACGCACTCCAAAAGTGGTGACAAACGAAATATAATGGACCGAGTGCGAGGACGTCTTGCATAACACCGTACGGAGACGCCGCGCCATTCCTAATTATTTAACTGTACCCCTCATTAAGTTTTCTTATTACAACTGTTTGAAATTATAGACTCATTTAAGTCGGTAAATCAACCGACTTCAAAATAGGAGGAGGTTCTCTCAACTCATCCGTATTTTTTCAAGTAATACTTCTTTACGCGCGCTCGACTAGGAAGAGAGCGGTAGAAGAGTAGAAGAGCGGAGTAAGCTGGTTAATGATTTACGTAAAGTGTGATCGGGCGAGGCGAATGGAAGTTGAATGGGAGATATAAGTTAGTGAAGATAGAAAGAGAGAGAGAGAGTAACGTTTCGTATATCTAAGACACGGGCCTTTTGTCTGTATTACACTGTAGGAGCAAAAGAGAGCAGTGCGCGCACACTTACACGATTGTTCAGGAGAGAAAGAAAATATGTGCTCGCACTTGTCTCGCTTGCCCCAATTTGTAAGCTAGTGCTTCTCGTGTGGTCCCATTCCATGGTCCAATTCTGACAAGGGTCCATCCATAAGAATTGAAGTCGATTTATGTTTTTACTTGTAAATACACTTGTTTTCACGAAGGTTTTCTTGAAATGAGACGTCACCGTGATAAGTTTGAGAAACCTTTTTTTTTTGTTTACGGGGAGGAAATCTTCAAAAAGATACCCCGCCTTCTGGGGAAGGCGGTGGTTATGTGGGGTTTTTACCCACTAAAACCTTCCCGGTGGCCCTTTCTTCGGTGCATGACGAGCACCGGAGCCTTCTGCACTGCGCTCAAGGAGAGCACGTCCCGGGGAGGAGGTTATTCCCTCTCCCCCTGTGCCCTCGCAGTGCAAGGCGACACGGGCCAGCCAATGTCGCCTTTTTCCCGGGTCCACCATAGCGGACGACAAAGGCCCCCACCCTTGTCGCCCAGTGAACCCGAGGCCCATTTTAGTCGCCTTCTCCGACAGGCAAGGGATACCGTAGTCTTATTCTTGAGAGCCCAGAACGAAAGAGCTGAAGTTTGAGAAACCTGTCCTGTGTGTGCACGGTGACGATTGTATTCAAGGTAGATTCAAAAAAGGATGTGTTTGTATTGTGTTACATCACACGCGCGGTAAGACGCATAACAATTACAAATATGTATTCTAATGCCGATTGGATACTTTCGCCGGGTGTCATTAGACATGCGCGGCGGTCGGCCGTGTGGTAGAAAGCCGTTCGGTTTCACCGGGACGCAAATGACCGCCGCAGAGGTCTCGGGCGCCAATGCCATGTTGGTCCAACCTCCAGTATGTTCGGTTGAAACACGTACATGTGACGATTACCTCATGACTAGCTTAGTGTAGATTAGACATAGACATTTGATTTATTGGATGGACACAAATCTATACATATAAATAAAATTGAAGTGTCCGTTTATAATATTAAAATAATTGCCTTCTACTACATGCATAATTTATATTCGGTACATATACCAAAATATTTTTTTGACAAATTTTCGTCTGGCTGTTTGTTCCGGCTAGTCTCTGGAACGGGTGCACCAATTTTGACTGGACTGTCACTGGCAGATAACTGATGTATTAAGGAGTAACTTAGGCAATTTTTATTTTAGAATAATTTAAATAAATAGTTTTGATCGCGTTAAACACCGCGAAACGTAAACTGGACTTTCCTAGTATTTTGGGTTGAAAGTGAAATCTAAAAATGAAACTTAAGGTTACAACAGCCTATGTCCCACTATTGGGCATAGACCTTCTCTAATATGAAAGTATAAGGGTATAGTACACCATGCGGCCCTAGTTTGGATTGGCAGACTTCCCATCTCTTAGAAATTGGCATGGGCATAAGAATTTGTGGTAAATTAGCACTTAAAATTACAACACTCGAATACATTGGTGTCGTCCTATGCAACTTGAGGTGTCCGCCTGTACACTAAGCTACCGTATAATTAAATAAATAAAAACAAAAATAAAATAATAACCGTGGACTTTGCGTTTGGGACTGTTTTAAACTAATACGTTTAGAACTTGATTCTGCTTGACAGTGTGACGTATATATGCTACTGCATACAATAGGTAGGCAATAAGAACAATAAAAAGGGTCAGAGCAAACCGTATACGCTATTTTGAAAGTGGCAACACAGGAGACACAAAGAAAAGCCCAAACGACAAATAAATAGCATCAATCAAATTGTAATTTGACTTGTTCGCTCGCTCACCACTCTGTGAATATAATTATGGGTTATAAAGTTAACTGGGAAAGTAAAAGCGAAAACACTATAAAAACGAAACGTCGCGTCGGCCATTTTGTTACGGAAATATAACAGATTGTAATTTAGATCGACGGCGTATGCGAGCACGGCGTGACCGAACGATAACTTCTGGTGGGAACTAATTTACGCGCCCTTGTTCTAGCTTCCTTGGACTCAATCCTGTACCAGATACTGTATATAAACTGATCACAAATTTAGACTTTTTAGCGTCAATAGCTTAATGGTTTAGGGTGCGGTCTGCGAATCGTAAGATCGTAGGTTCGAATCCACCATTCGACTATTGATGTGAACCATCTCCTAGCACAAGCTTCTTTAGAATGGTTAACGAGAATGTTACTAATATTATAATATAATGTATAACATTGTAGGATTTCTTTTGTTGTGAACATCCCTAAAACCTGAACGAACCTTTGCTTCGTCTTTCATTGTTCGTGCAGCAAGGGACTGGAATTGTTTGGTCGCGTCTGTCTGTCATTCCGATAACAATGTGGGTATTTTCAAGAGTAGAGTGAATAGGCACTTACTAAGCTAGTGCGCTTTACCATCCAGGACTGCATTTTCACTTAACATCAGGTGGAATCGTAGTCAAGCACTTGCTTAAAAAGTATAAAGAGAAATTGTTAGCATTCTTTGAAAACAAAAAAATTAAAAATTAATTAATAAGTATATAGGAAACGGGAAATTGGAGACTCATCGACAATCCGGGTAGCCACCGGGGTAGGGTAGGAAACCGCGACTATAATAAAAAATCCGAGTGTGCCTTAGACCACACAAAACTCCTGAAATAACACCTTTAAATGATTATATATGTATAATATATACACTAAATATATCATACACTTGATTGTTCAAGAGAGAACGAAAATGTGTGCTCGCACCTCTCTCTCTTGCCCCTACAATAATAATTGAAACGTAACCCTCTCTTTCTATCTTTACTAACTTATATCTCCCGCTCAACTTCCTTTCACCTCGCTCGATCACACTATTCGTAACACATTCACCAGCTTACTCCCCAAGCGTGCGCAAAGAAGTTTTACTTTATAAAGTAAAAAAACTGCACAAAACGAAGTAGCGGTGCCAGAGAGGTCCCCAAAAGTGATCATAAAACAACCCAAGACTTTTAGATTATAAATTCAGACTCTAAGTTTTGAGAATGTCACTGATTACCTGCCATTATAGATATAGCGAGAAAAGTAATTCAGTCGTAATTTTTCAGAAAAGCTCTTATTTATCGTGCCCTCTCAAATAGCTCCATATTGATGGATATGAAAATGTCACTCGTTTAATACGATCATTCATTAACAGCATTCCAATAAAGATCCGAGTTTTCCCGAAGATACTGTACTGTATACGCTACATCTGTACGTGATATTGCAGAAATTATTTCTACACTCGAATATTTTCCACATAATGTCTTAATTCTCGCTTCAAATAAATTAATGCAATTAATTATCGTTGGTCAAGTTAAAATAATTATGCATGCACAACTTTAACCTTGGCCCACGCTTATCAGAGCATATTTTAAGGTTGTTTAGATTCGCCAGCCGTTGGCCAAGTGGCTTAATATCTAATAGTTCAAGTGATCATACTTATAATATGTTGTCTTTTAATTAAGTGAACAAAAGAAAAGCAAAATAAATAATAGGTCTCTAGTTTCCGAAGCTTGGAACCACCCTAACTTAACAAAATAAGTAATGCTCGTTACTTGATGCATTGTTACTTACGCGGGCGCGACGCAACGTCGCTCATTATTCCGCCTCATTTACTTCGTAACTTCACGCACTGTTACTTCGACACCTTCGATGTAAATTCGTAATCGTAACGTAAATTTAGGCAGTAATCAGGTAAGAGAAGGAAACGACAGGTGATCGGTTATGGTTCGCTTGCAGTTCTGAAAGAGCATAAACGAATTCCGAAATGTGACTAAAACCGTAAGAAAAATATATAACGGAAGAACCGTACACGGCGGCCGATAGCGTGACTATTAAGCATGTAGTTCAACTCTCTGATCACAGATGGCGTTTTACGAATTAATAATAAGTTTTAATAAATTAATATTATTATTTAAAATTATTGTTTTAGTTATCAATAGTGAAGTGGATAATTTTTAGTTTTAAAGTAAATTAAGTAAATAAAAAAATATCAAAGACTTTTATATCTAAAGTCACGAATGTTCGTATAAATATATATAAATTAATGTGATTGTTAATAATTTAAACAATTTTATTAAAATACGTATTCCCCATTATTAATATATTTTATATCATCGAAAAAAATAAAGAGGCATGTTTTTTATAAAATACTAAATTTCCTAAATACTTTTATGTACTTAAAAACGGTGGTTTTTATTATTGGTGAGGAGGGATTAACCTCCCCCGGGACGTGATTAACAACACAAAGCAGGGAGGCTCCGATGCGTTCCACTGGAGACCCCGGAGCCCCTCGCCATACACATTATTATTAAACATTATGTGTGCAAAGTACTGAATCATGCCTTTTAGAAACCAGCTCTTTTTTGACAGTATCGAGGACCTCCTCTTTCTTTCTTTATTTATTATAATTGGCTGTGGTTGAGCGAGTAGTACTTCGAAAATAGCTAGCTAGTAATAGTAAAGTATTTGCTAGCTTTGTGTTTAAATTTATGTTAGCAATCGAAAAATATATTAACTTCAGGCTCGAAAACTTGTTAAGTTATTGTATGCGTCAAGCATGTCGCCAGAAGGGACCGTCTAGCGATGTTTGTTCGACAAGTAGGAACGGAGAAGGTCTTGGTGATGGGTTTTGATATATTATATGGTACGGATATGATATCTGCCCGTCCACGCAATTTTTCCAGAGCACTTTTCTAAGCCGTATGTAATGTAGCTGTCGTCAAATGATAAATATAGTCATTGCAATGTAAGTACAAGACAATAATACCTAATAATCTTTTTCCGAGATTCGATACCACTTAGAAAGGGAATTCGTCCTTAAGTCCGTTTCGAAACATCGGGCGCCGTTCGTAATAATATCTCGTTAGCTCGCACAGAATGTGTCGCGGCCGCTATCTGAGGTGCCGGGGACGGAACCAGACACGTGATATATATGATCCGTTAGTTTGGAGCTGTTGCAAACATATATTCAATTTCACTGTTCTACTATACACCGTTTCGGCAAACGGGTTAATTCCAATAAGTCTTTCACTTGATCTAGGGTGTTTGGGACTCCCTCTTGCCCTCGGCTGTTTGGTCTCCCCTGCCGAGAATCTCTTCTAGTTGGATTTATTTATTTTATTATATTGTCTATAGTGTTATGTAAATTTTGTCTATTTTGAATGTATAGCCATCAGCAAAAATAAAGGGTCGGTTAAGAAAGTTTGAATATCTCGGAAGATAAAGCCGCTAGCTAACTGAAACAAATTGTGCATGATAGACAATTAAATATTCTTACAATTAAATAATTTATTTAGATTTCATAAAAAACATAAACTTAAAGGAAAAAAGATATCTTACGTAAACTTGGATAATACCGGGACAGCTTTTGACTTTGTATAAAGCACAGATCCGGCCATGTGTGGAGTACTGTTGTCATATCTGGGCAGGTGCAGCCAAATACCAACTCGCGGCACTGGATTCCATGGAGAGGCGGGCCAAAAGTTGATAGGTGACCAAGATCTACACCTAGATAGTCTTGAGCACAGGCGCAAGGTGGCCAGCCTTTCGGTGTTTTACAGATTACACTTTGGAGAGTGTGCACAGGAATTACACGAGTTAATTCCCCATCCCATTCTACCTTCGGACGTTTAGACACTCGGCGGGTCTTCACCCTTTTATAGTTGATGTTCCGCGCGTCCGAACGAAGCGATTTGAGTCATCGTTCATCGTGCGTACGGCAAAGGAGTGGAATAAGTTGCCGGCGTCAGTCTTTCCGTCCAATTACGACGTGGAGCCTTCAAGAGTAGAGTGAATAGGCACTTACTAAACTAGCGCGTATCGTCTTTCGACTATATCACCACTTAACACCACGTGGGATTATGGTCAAGCGCTAGTTTACACGCATAAAAAAAAAAAATACAGTATTTTTCATCAAATTTTATTTTTATTTAAATTTTAGTACTTAGTGTTGGCTCCATGTGTTGATGTGTAAGATAGTGATCTTCCGAGATATTCAAACTTTCTTAACCGACCCTTTATTTTTGCTCACGAGTGTATTTTATATAATAGCGCCAATCAGACGGAAAAACTTGTAAAAATACCCAAAAATAATTATAAATATAAGACAAATGATCATATTAAAACATATTCATAACTTCGTAAGAAATCATTATTTATATCATCGTATTTCTTAAACACTAGGAGACAGTTGCAATAGATCCTAATCCGAGGTGGGTGGGCAGAACACTAAGCGTCTTGTACAAACACAGGCAACACTAATGCCGTTGCCCAACTTAGCGAAAGTAAAACGTGTCTTAACTGTTAAGTTGACGTATGAATGGGCGTTGATAGAAAACCAACCATGTTTGTAAACGTCTTATCTGATAGGGTTTAAATAATTGTTACATGACCGTGTACAGCCATTAATAATGGTGTTATATTTTAATATGTTTATGTTTTATCGTAAACTTATTGTAAAATGTGTGCCTTTCCTACCGGTGATAACTGTCGAGGCTTATACAGGCTTACAGCTGTACCGGGTTTAAAGGTAGCAGAGCACCAATGCAAGAGTCCTCGATAAGAGACAAGGGTCGTTGCTTCAGGTGTAATAGTGACTTGAGGGTCTGACAAAACCAAAATATCGAAACGTCGATCAAATACCTCTATTATGCAAGAAGTTTTAAACGTACTTAATAACGCAAATAATGGCCATTATTTGCGTTGGCGTTATAAGAAGTGGCAGATGAACTCTACTGTCCTGTTAATCATTATAGGAACGTTGCTAGTCTAGTGCTAGGAACGTCTTTGGCATTATTATTGGTTGAGGCATATTAGGTATACATAGGTATATAAACACAAGCTTGGTGTCTGCTCATCGCAAGACGCTGCTGTGGTATCGGTTATATATCTACGATGTAAAGAATTACTGTTGTAATGCTACAACTTCTTGACTTACGACGTACACCGAGGTTATGTTGACGATGTTTCTTCTGATATCACCTTTAATCACGCAAAGAAATTTCAAGTATTACTTGAACGAAAGATGAAATAGTTGTAAACACCTTAGAAAATATGGCACGTTTTGTGAGAAGCAGAATAGATGACGAAAGAAGTGTTAATACGCGAAATGTTCGTCGACACTTATAATTAACCGTGTCATTTTAACAACCACTTTCGACATCAAACAAAGCTCGTATAAAAGTTATTGCGACGTACATATTTCCAGTAATTTCGTTGCGTTGTTTCAGAAAGAAACAAAAAAAACAAGTTAGCAGTCGCGTGACGAAACAATATATGGTAATAGTACAATGAGACACTAAACAACACTTTCACAATATTTCAAGTTGACTCTAAAAATGCTTAATAAAAGCGTCTTGTTTTCGCACTAGACTTTCTCTTATTGTGCTTTTGTAAACAAGCACTGTGGCAAAAAACTTTAAATGCCGACTGCATCAAGGAAGTGTATTTCGACTACAATAATAATATAATAATGACGATCGTTGTCCAGGTAGTCGTTTCTGCAAACGGTCTTATAGCGAAAAATATCGATCAACGCCTCGAGAGACTTTTGGTGGCTTGGGTCAAGGGTCAGATACAGATGGCGTTACTTCTAGATACGGGACTGGTATGATAGAGCCGTGGCACCTCAGTGTCCGTGCGGTCGCCCCAAGTAGCTAACAACCCGAGTTCGATCCCCGGTCCTGCACCAATAGATTTGTTGTTGCAATTTTACGCGCTCGGCGGTGAAGGAAAGCATCGTAAGGAAACCTACATGTCCAAGAATATTTTTAAGACATGCGGGGTCTGTCGATCCGCACTAGGGCCGCGTTTTTTTCTTTTTTTTGACGAACTAGCACAGTTGGCACAGAGAAGCTGTCCTTTACTGCTTCACCGGATTTGAGAGGTGGCACAGCTCTTAGATCGCTTAGTCTGAACCTCAAGGGCCGCGTGGCGGACTATGCCCTTATACTCTATTTAAGGAGAAGGCCTATGCCCAGCAGTGGGACATATATAAAGGCTGTTACTTTAACTTAACTTTAATTTTAGGGTATAGTTTGCGAAAGATAAAGTCGTAGATTCAAAACCGGTGATTCCATTATTGTTTTATTACGTGAGCCAAAGAATAATGTAATATGTTTTTTTAAAATGGCTTTGTTTACAACCAGTGCTTTTGGAAATCTTTGTGGCTTGTGCCTTGTATTTGATATTCTATGGCTGAAATGATAATAATATTGATGATTATTTTACAAAAAATGTGTCTTTTTCCTTCATTCATTTCACATCTATAAGTCTACGTACTTAGGTGACAGTGCTATGAATTTCGCATGTCATCAATAAGGTAATATATTAGTTAATAGTAAACGCTTTTTGGTATACCTCATAGATTAGAAAATGTTAACAACGACCCCACAAAATTACGTTAACTATTACTGAGCACATGCTATTCGGCTTACGCAATGCGCCCGTACCAAATTTGCGGCAGCACTACTTTTTCCCTCAACGCCCTGCTGTTACGTTATAACTAGTTCGGAATGTATGTTGTAATTGTTTTGATCGTAGCGAATGACTTGGCTTAATTTTGCAAACATTAAAGCTTTTTTACCAATAATTACATTCAAGCACTAGTTGCCCAGACAGACTTCGTTCTGTGAAAAGTTAATAGTAACAGGTATATTTACGAGTAAAAACAAAAATCGAATCACACGTTAAATGGTATTCGTCGTCTTTGTATCTCCGAATTATCGTAGGAATATTACGAAATAAAATTGATCAGAACTATCCAAACTTTTGTCAAACTACCCATGAAGTACATCCTTTCCAATAAAAAATGAATCGTCGAAATTGGTTGGTGCGATGTTGAGTTATGCGTTTATTTATGGTGCACATATTTGGTTCAAATTTGAAACTTATATAGTTTTCTCATAGATGTTACTGAATTTGAAACAATTTATTACCAGCAAATAAAAAATCATTTGAAAAACTACTCCATTTGAAGTGAAAATTATAGAAATATAACGTTTTTCCGAGTAATCATGTTACTTATATGTCAACGCAACAATTGGCGAATAATAAACAATCCAATGATTATAAATTTCGACATTTTGTTGATTTAATTTTTACAACAATCGATCTTCCTTTGTCTGCGGTCGATCAGACGATATAGCGCATAGCCATCGTTCCCGGTAATTATTTCTGCTCCTAATTTCATACATGGTGAATTAGGATTAAGATTTCTACATGGACCATGAAGTGAAAAGAAAAATTTTGTTTTCACTCACTCAGTATATTTTTTATAATTAAAACCTTCCGTGTGTCTCAAAAAACAACAAAAAAATAGCTGAAATATTTTTATAGATTAAGAAATAGTAGGTTTCGTTAGACAAGACATTTCTTTTATAGCTCTGTTTAGCAATTTTCATATATTACAATTATGATTATAATTAATTTAAATGCTTTTAATACTTCCATTCACGATCGCCACACAAAATCATTAACATGTGCTGTCTCAATGAACGATGATGCGATGTTGCGAAATGATAATTGTCTTTAACAACATTAACTTTCGTGTTGGTTAAGTAACGAAAAAGTAGGCCGCTTCTACGTACATGTACAATGATATATAAACAATGTTATTATTAATTTTGATGAAATCGAATCGAACGAAAATATAATTTAATAATAATGATTCGACGATCATTGTCGTTTCTGCGAATGATCTTATAGCTAAATCAAAAGTCTCGATCAACACCAAAAGAGACTTTCGCATGATGGCTGGGTCAAGGGTCAGATATCGAAGGCTGTACTCCTGGACATAGCACGCATCGTCGGGTTTCTTTCTATTTCGCCCTAACCATCGATCATGGTCTCTGCTTCTACTGATGAAACCGCTATGTGATGTGTTTAAAAAAGTCTTTTCAAGTTATTGCTAAAGGAAATCTCTATTCCTACACATCCTATTTTGTAAATTCATATACTTATAGGACACGACGAATTGATTCCAGGCGCTGTGTCTCTTGCTAGCAACCCTAGCGGCAGGGTTGGAGGCGCGGACACGACCTCGTCTGCAGCAGCCCGTTGATGATGCCTATGAATACGAACCGCAGGGACCGCAACGAGGTGGAGGGGTAAGCAGTAACCAATAAATATGTTCCTCGCTAGATTAAATATAATTTCTAAATAGTACAACTAAATTATCGAGGGAAACAAGTAGATTTACGAGTAAAATCAATGGCTGGTTTCAAATCAAATCAAACCTGACGGATCATTAAACGTCATTACGTGCATTCGCTATTCTTCTATTGTTTTTAACAAAGAGAAAATGTCCCCGTGATACCGGTGGCTTGTTAGACATAGACATAGACATTTATTTATTGGCATCACAATACAAAAACACATCACAGACATAATTTAACACAAATTAAAAAAAGAATGAAAAATAGACAAAACACAGTTAAAGTTACACGGACAAATAATACAAAACATATGATGCCAATAACGGACACCGTCTCAGCATATGCTATCGCAAGGATACGACAGCGCTGATTTTCAGCGGTGCCCGGGACTACCTAAAGACGTGCGCGTGCTATACTACTTTTATATGAAATTTATACAGACAATAAGAGTACAATAAATATGATACATGAATAAAACAGTTATGAGATTAAAATATATTTTATACAATAAAATAATAGATGAAAAAATATCATATATAAATACATTATTAAGTCAAAAATAAACTAAAATAAATAATATGTTAATTAAACGTAACGACGAAAATATTGGCAACAACAAGCCACCGATATCACGGGGATATTATCAGGTGTTTTAATTTATTTTTAAATGCGTTTACAGAATGATGTTTCCAATAATTTTAATAATTCAGAATATAAACCTGTTCAAGTTTCTACTCGTATATATTTATTTACTATATATTATCTACTATAACATCTACTATTACCAACGAGCAAGCTTACAGAACAAATTAATCGTTCTGAAAGCTTGCTCGTATGTCAAATTGCGCGTATCTCAAGGAAATTTTACCCATTTTAATTAATTGAAATGCAATTGACACAAATGTTTTGTTACTGTTGTAAAAACAAAAAATATAAACCTAATTTATAAAAAATGCTTCGAAAACGTGGGATTCAAGCACACAGACTGAGGTCCAGTCTGAGGTGGGAGAAACTCTTAGAGCTGCCGTAAATCAAGGTACTATAGTCAATAATATAATAGTTATAATAAATTAGAAATTTATGTACTTACAGGTTGTGCTTGTCCAAGCCGACGGTTACGATGATCTGTACCGCGCTTCGGACAGGATCGACGAGGATTACGAGCCACGAGCCGTGCAGCGTCCTCTGCCCAGACACAAGCAACAGCAGCCGCTGCAGAATGATGGACCCAAGCAGCCGCCCGTGCAGACCATCCGCAACTACAACAAAGTCAGTGTCGTATTACCATCAATTTTTTCCATTCTAAAGGTACCATTCGAGTCTTTCGGTATTCTAAGACACCCTCCAACTGGAAGGCTAACGCGCCTGAGTAACCGACCAAGCTGAGGTTAGCTCTCACCGGGGGAACCTTGAGTGGAGTACCGCTGAAAGAGATTAGAGTTTAGGTTTAGCAACCTAAGCTTTGCTAATTTGCTAATATGTATAGTTCCGTCATAAAAAATCATCATCGACTTTAAAAAAAGCACTTACACTATCGACCATCGGGCTAGGCCGAGGTTACGGATTACAAAATACCAGTATATTTGCCCTTTTTTTTTTTGTTTACGGGGAGGAAATCTTCAGAAAGATACCCCGGCTTCTGGGGGGAAGGCGGCGGTTATGTGGGGTTCTTACCCACTAAAACCTCCCCGGTGGCCCTTTCCTCGGTGCATGACGAGGGGCTCCGGGATCTCCAGTGGAACGCACCGGAGCCCCTCTGCACTGTGCTCAAGGTACTCCTCCCCTCTCTGTGCCCTCGCAGCGCAAGGCGACACGGGCCATCCAATGTCGCCTTCTTCCCGGGTCCACTTTGGTGGACGACTCAGGTCCCCACCCTAGTCGCCTTGTACGACAGGCAGGGGATACCGTAGTCTTATTCTTGAGTGCCCAAAACTACAGAGTTGAGTATATTTGCCCTATGTTAACTAGGCTAAAGTCAAATTAATGCTACAGTAGAAATTCGACATAGACTCGGGAATTGGAGCATTGAAATGATATAATACGCAGATTGTAACATATTCGGTGAATCTATTAGTCGTTATTAATCATAATTGTTTAACCGTTGCCAAGCAACAGTATAATATTCGCGTATGTAACAAACTTGTGGTAGCGCGTGTAATGGTTTTTTTTATTGATTTAACGCACTTTGTATGCATAGTTGTTAAAGAATGTTAACTGCACTATTATTGCTAATAAGATGAAGACTTAACTCGAAGGTACCAATGATTTTTAAATAAACGTTAAACATTAGTCACATCGAATTTTATATTTAAAATATATCGATATAGTCAGGTCACATCACATACTTTCAAGTTGACACCCTTGTCGGCTCCTTGTTTTATTTTAAAAACCACGTCGTATTTACTTAGAGCGACTAAAGCTTAGGAATATTCTTAAAGATCAACTTAGAAGTACTTTTATAAATTTCCTTTAACCTTTATAATTTGGTCGATAGTGTAAGTGCTTTTTAAAGATCAACTTAGAAGTACTTTTATAAATTTCAGGTGAACGACGACGGCAGCTTCACGTTCGGATACGAAGCCGCAGATGGTTCCTTTAAAGAAGAAACAAGGGGCACAGATTGCGTGGTCCGAGGAAAATACGGCTACATCGACCCAGACGGTAACAAACGAGAGTTCACTTACGTCTCAGGCAACCCGTGCGACCCCAACAAACCCAACGAAGAAGACGAACCCGAATCTGCAGCTCCCGAGTCTGCTGAGAGAGATGACGGTATACCCAACTACCCATCCAGACCACCGGTGAGACCCACGACGGCGAGACCACCAACTACCTTCTTCCAAAACGACTACAGGGATGCCGACGACGAGGAACCTGAAGAAGAACCGCTCCAACAGATCAGACCGAGAGTTGTTCAACGACCTGTTGCCAGAAGACCGATCTATCAACAACCACAGCAGATCGCCATTACTCCCCGACCTCTTCCAGTATCCACTCCAAGGGCACTTCCACCAGCGACTACATTCAGACCACAATTGATACAAGTAACACCTAAGTCTCAACCACAGCCTCAACCTCAGATACAGTACAGCCCTGAGCCAAATTATTCTCCCGCTCCTTCCCCAATACCCGTGACAAGTGGCAGACCGGCTCAAATAGATTTCGCAGCTGAGTTCGCTAAATTCCATAGGGAAAACCAGTTCCAATCGACCACTCCTTCATCTTTGAATAACCAAGGAAAGACTACTATCGCTGCTCCACAACCAAGTAGCAACCCTCTATACTCGACTGAATTAGTATACGATCCATCAAGCGGACAATACAATACGCAACTCTACCAAACTCTTCCTCAAACAAAGGGAGAATTGAACCTGAATCAAAGACTGCAGCCGTATGTAGCTCAGCAGCAACCCCAGCAACAAAGGCCTTTCATCCCCTCCCCACAAATACCAGCTGGTCCCCCGGCATCTAACGCACCGCTTTACAGGCATCAGGTCGCAAACCCGCAAGAGGCATACCAGAGACAGCAATCCGAAACTCAATTCCAAAGCTCACAACAATTGTTTGCTCAGCAACAACAACTGCAGCAGAGTCAATTGCAGAGAGATAGAGCGGCAGCGAGAGCGCAGGCGCAACGTCTGGCACAGAGCCAGCCTAACCAGAGCCAGTCCGCTCCAAGGCCTGCCCCTCAGTACTACTACGTAGCCCCCCGTGGGGAGTCCCCGTCCTCGGGTCAGATCGACGCCTTCTTGAGAGGACACGGTATCCAGTTCTAGTTCTCTTATCAATGAACTGTTGTAACTATCGACCGATTGATTTAGTCCGGAACGGCCATAGCAAATTGCAAGTCGAATGTATTCGGTCGCATAGTTTTGTGCGTGTGTGCAAATATCTAGTTGTTGGGACAGTGGCGGCCGCATTTGTACATATAACGCCGTGGCTTCAGTACCTTATTGTGACATTGTAGTCCATTCTTTATTAACTGAGAATGAAGCAATTAAATATTGTACATCGATAATTAGATTAACACTTTATCGATATATACAATTTGTTACACACATCACTAGTACCGTCCTCTAATACGTGGTAATATGAAAGAGAGATCTGGTATTTGTTGTTTCGTGGCTCAGTCAATAAGGATGGGACTATAGTAAATTCTAGATGTAAGTGTAAAATGTAAACGAGCGAATTATTCCGTACGTGATAGTGTCCGACCGTTCTGTATAGAGCGTTGTGTAAAAAAATTGCAATAGTAATTTGTAATATTTCTTGTTTTTAATAATAAATTATATTTTTTATATTATTAAAAAAAATGTTATTTTTATTTGTACACACAAACAATGAAAGACAAAGAAAATTTTCTCAGCGGAAGTCTATGGTGAAGACCATGATATGGCTGGTAGAATAAACTAGAAGGTATAGCTATGCGCATGCCTATGCGCAGATGTTTAGTGGCTAAGTGGTTTTGCTTTTTCATTTTTGAATACAAAAAAAACTTGATCAAATTTACGCTCAGTGCATAGCGATGGGCTTGGCTTTCCTTTCCACATATACTGATTATAATAATTAAACATATTAAATAATAATTATAATAAAAACTAGAAAATATAACTTAAATATACATAATACTGTATAAAAAAGGAAATATTTACAATTTAATAGGTATTTTACAAAAATATAACTGTGCCAAATCGTAGTCCCTTGGCGGCCCAGAAGGCTGAAAGCTATAATTATACAGAAAAATAAAAAATTATTTTGAAGTTTTCAAATAATTAAAAAAATGATCTCTGTCTATTTATTATATAACGTTTAGACACAATATTTATTGCGCAAAATATTTATATTGGGCAACACAAACGATTGCCAACGCTATAACGTGTCACGTAACTCGCTGATTTGTGGAATAAGAGTAATTACTTGTTGATTAGGAAACAGATAACAATTAACGGCTATCCATGTAGTAATAAATTACTACTGCCGTGACAGACGGATACATTTTATTTGTTTATTTCTAATGTAATTAACCTCCGGGCGTAGAACTTATTTGAGTGACTTCATTTTAAGTATTTAATGGCGGTTTAACTAAAATGTACATTAGACCGATACATTTTTCTTGGAATAAGGGCAATTGATCTTACGGCTCACTTGATCTTAAGTGATCACCGTCGCCCATGTACATCCACAACACCTGAGCTGCAGGTGCGTTGCCGGCCTTGGAGATAGAAGTAGGCTCATTTCTTGAAGTTCTCTACTCTCTCCTCTCTACTCGTCCCAGAGTCGTATAGGTACGGAAACGTAGCTGGTGGCGAATAATTCCACAAGTTAATAGTGCACGTTTGGAACATGAAAATTGGCAGCTGTTATAATTCCAATAATGCCTCAGATCTCTCTATGATAAATATGATAGAGAATGTATAGAAAAGATCCTTGATCTCTCCGCGAGGTGACCTAGAGGATGAAGTTGATCGTGGAGACCCTGATCGTGAACGATTCGAGAAGCTTTCCGTTGTATGCGGTTAAATGCAAGGAATTGGTACAATTGATGAACGCTTTTATTCAATTTTTTATACTTTCTAAGCAAGTGCTTGATTACGGTCCCACCTGATGTTAAGTGGAAATGCAGTCAGGTAAGGCGCACTAGCTTAGTAAATTCCTATTCACGCTATTCTCAAAAATACCCACATTGTAATCGGAAGGAAAGACCGACGAAGACGCGGACCAACTATTCCTGTCCCTTGCTGTACGAACAATGAAAGACGAAGAAAAGCGCTTCGTCTTTCAATTCATCATCCGGTTTGAGAGATGTTCACAACAAAAGGATGAAATCCCGCAGTCCGTCTAGAAGTCCGAAGAATTAGATCGTGTAGTTCTAGCACACTCTCCAAAATGCAATCTGTGAAACCTTACGCCTGTGCTCAAGACTGACCAGATTGGTTTCAGCTGCGTCACCAAATGTATAATATTCGCTTAAAAACAGAAGTTCTTTAACACGACTTAATAAGTATATAATAATAATAATTTAAAATCATATTTTCCACGTTTAATTAAGTAAAAATGCAATCTTGGATAGGCGCACCACCATTGTAAATGCCAATACGCTCTACTCTTTAAAATACCCACATTGTAATACACAATAAAATAGCAAATATCTGTAAAATATAAACGTACACACGACACTGTCTTAGAACACTTCATTGAATCAAAAAATATGTACTGGGAGGGTAATAAAATAAAATGTTTGGTTATTGAAATACGTGAAGATTGACTGGCAGTATCGGATGATCTCGATTCCTCGAATGCCGAATTGTTAGCGATATTCACGTCAAGTGATAATTGAGATATATCCGGATTGTTACCATCAGTTATACCTTTTTACAAAATTAAAACATGAACATTATTGGGCTTTTATTTACAGTCTGGTCAATAGATGGCGCTGAAATAAAATATGAACTTCCTGACGTTTTGTTTAATCTTGTTTGCACATTATTTTTCATTTTGTTTGGGTTTTGCATGTGCAAACAATCCTGTATTGTAAGGCGCACTTGCTTAGTAAATGCATATTCAATCTACTCGCAAATACGCACATTGTAATAGGGGGGAAAAACAGACGCGGGGTCTATTTCGCTTTCAGGAGCTTGTTAAAGAAGTTTTTTCGTTTTTTAGTTTCATTTCAATGTTATTACACCGATATACAAAAATTCTAATGCACCGAATTTAGGACCGCGTCTTGGTTAACCAAATGTTATGACATTTAGGTATGCATGTTTGCACGGATATGCGATGTACATAGACAATCGCGTGTGAACTGTATGAGATTACAACGAAATAAATCGAGGATGGGAATTATTCGTCTCATTCTTACGTCACATGATGGCGTCACACGCTATATCTGCCTTGTATATGATGTATATCTTATATATTACATTAAATCTATGTATAGCCATTGTTCACATTAAGTCGGGCGCGATATTAGATCGGGGGCGTTCTCATTTCCTAGAATACTTTTTGTTGAAAGATTAATATCATTGATTAGTCCTCGTGCACCACCTTGTAGGGAAAATGTTCATCTTTCTTATGTTATGGCAATATAATATGGTATAGGCAAGTATTTAGGACATAAATATTATACATTTATAGATGTAGAGAAAGACAAAAAGGACTCTTAGTTATTTTGTTAATATTAATTAACATGTATAACAATCTCAGATTAAACAACTATTATATACAAGTAAAAAAAACCCGAATACAAGTCGAATAAAATTGAAATTAAACCATATCGCAAGCACCAGCCAACCAATAAAAGAAGAACTATTGAAATCGATCCAGCCAGTGCTGAGGTAACAAACATAAAACAAAATCAGTTGAATTGATAATCTCCTCCTTTTTTTAAAAGTTGGTTAACAAAGCACAAAATTAACAAGACCTTGGCATGCGCCGTGGGAAGACAACAACAAAGGCACCGCGCTGGTTAGCAAATAAGCGACCAGTTAGATTATTATAAACTAGTCTAAACCTTGTATAGCGAACATGCAGTAAATTTCACCAAAGTTTACGGCATATCACTATACAACGTTATAAGCAAGTTTTATTTAACAAGCGCCGAAAACTGTCCACATGCTTTAAAATTCTCGAAACGTCGCGCACAATTAGACAATTGTGATTACAGTATGTGTAGACGCACAGAAAAAAGATTTTCCGTTTCAGATAATGAAATGACAACAATGGCGAGGTTTGCGTAACGCGTTCGCACGATGGAGTCGCGAGTGGGGTGATATTTTATATAGGGAGCACAAGAGCGCGGCGGCGCCGTAGCGCCGTCATGCAGGCTCCGTTGGCCTAGCGACATGATTCACCTCGTGCTTATCGCGTGCCTGGCCACTGCCACCGCCAACACCCCAGTTGATACCAATTCCACGAAAACAACAACTGTAGACGAGACCTTAACTAATTCCACTAAAGAAATCCTTAGTGCTAGCGAAACAGCTGATCCTGGTAAAGTGGAAATCGTTAAACAAATAAGACGACTTAATGAGGACGGATCCTATACCATCGGTTATGAAGCAGACGATGGCACGTTCAAAATCGAAAGCAGAGATATCCTCGGTAATGTTAAAGGCACTTTTGGATATATTGATCAAGACGGAGAGATAAAACGCGTTACTTACTCGTCTTCCAGTGACACTACTCCGGTTCCAGTGACTACCAGTACAACATCGAGCACCCCAACAATGGTCGTCAGAGTCAATAAAACTATTTCATCGACTACTAGACGACCTTTGGCAACTGTTGTTTATCCTACAAGGAGTGGAATTAGAGAAAGTGCTACTAGAGGAACTGTTATTCAATCTATTCCCAGGAGACGTCCAGTGTCTACAACCAGACCATCAACCATTCTCGAAACTACTACCGAAAAGACCGTTGAAGAAACAACTAGCAATATATTAAATCTTTACAAGCCTAAAGAAGAAGCTAAAACTAGAACTCAAATTTCAAAACCAACTTCCGCGACCGTAAGTGATGACTTGATAACAAGGCAAACGACCACAAATTTACCACATACAGTGAAACCTGTTTATGAGAATGTGAACGAAGACGACCCAGAAGTAAGCAAAGCAAATACAATTCGTAGAGAGCTGCCTGGAACCAGCCCTAATCCACACATGGTGAGTTTGAAACAATCAATGGGCGATGATTCGACTGATGTATATGGAAGTCACCAATCTCTTGGAACTGTACGCCCACTCTTTACCACTACAACCTCGCGACCTAGACTAGTACCGTTGCATACTTTAGTTGCCGCTCGACAAAAATTGCAGCGTCAATATGAAGATGCTGCACAAGAGACGACAGTGGAGGCCAGTACAGGTCGTGTTTTCGACCAACAAAGTGTTGTCACGCCTAATCCTGTCCCATTGGTACATATACAATCGCATAGGGATACAAATGACAGATTATACCAGCAACCGATTTACAGAAGGCCCCAATCTACCGTTCATTTTCGAACTGATGAATATTTGAGAGATAATCCGGGAGCTGCGGTACCAATTGGAAACCAGCGGCCCTTTCTCCACTACGAATATCCAGACAAAGTACTGGAGCAGCAGTTCGTAAAAGACACACCAACAGCGCAGCAAACGAAGAGCACAGCTGATCCGGAAACAGTACCATATGATGTGAGACCAGTAGCTAGAATCATCCCTATTCAAGTAGACGACAGAGGACATCCTGTAGGATATCAAGCGCGATTCGTAAATCCATATAGACATGTGCCCACACCCGTATACCAGCAGAGATATGACCCTCTTGAAGAAATGAATACGATACAAGCGCCAGTGAGTACAAGGGATTTGAAACGTCTACTTCAAATTTTGATACTCCGACAAAATCGATTACAATCACTAATGGACCAAATAGTGGCACCGGGCCCGCCTTACCAACCCTTGCCGCTGTACCGCCAAGACTACGATTACAACCGTAACCAGATGCCACGTCACTACATGGACGACGATCGTTATGATTATAGATACGACCAGCAGTACAGACAGGACTTGTACTCGAACCAGATGAACTACGACAGCCCCCAGTACGAGAGTCAAAGATATGTCCCACGGAGAAGGTACACTCGCCCGTACGACACGGCTGGGTCGTCCTCGAACAATATCGAGGAGACACCAGAATACTTGCCAGCGGAGATCCGGGAGGCGTTGCTCCTGAAGATGCTGATGCTGGCTATCAATCCTGACTTCATGCCGTCACCAGCGCCATCTACCGAGCTGACGACCGCTGCACCAACTCGGAAGCAGGTAAGGAACGTGCAGATAATCGGCGACGAAGGTTCGGAAGTGAAATCCAAGCAGAGACACTAAAATAATTTACCGTAGTTTTAAATTACAAGTGATAAATTAGTATAATACTCATAACGATTTGTAAATAATTTTGTACTTATTTTTTTATAATGAATTACTTGGAAAATTATTTCATTTTTCTTTTTGCTATGATCCCAAAATACAAGAGGTCCCGAAAATAAATATATGTAAATAATTAATTTAAATTAAATAAACAAGGGACTTACTTGTTCCGAGACGCAATTTAATACGTATTTAAAAAGTGCGCAAAAAAGGTAATAAATTATTTTTTTTATTTATTGAAAATATATAAATAAAAGTACAAATTATTTATTGAATATAAATTGAAATTTAAAATTTATTTTTTAAAATATTATCACCAAAAAATTTCAAGGGAATTCAGGTACATTTACTCGTATTTAGAGCGACTAAAATCCACAAGATGCTTCTCTTGTTTTATAAACATAATAATTTTCTAATAAATAATTAATATTCGTTACCAATTAAATATTCGCTAATGAGCTTACGGCTCACTGATGTTAAGTGACCATCGTCACCAATTAATTACCAACACCACAAGAAACACTAATCTAAAACGTTATCGATATTTTAGATGTTACAGTGATAGCCTGCAAATGTAGACGCGACTGTAGAAATACAAAACAATGTAAAGAAACAGACAAACATGTGTGACAAGATATATGACCGTGTAAGAATCCTGTAAAGTGTGTCAGTATCCTGAAAAATGGAAATCTATAGTCTCTGCCTACCCTCATGGGTCGATGGCTTGCTTTTGTTTTAAAAACCCTGTGGAGGAGCAGTGGAAGATAATGCAAAATTATTTCCACTTCTACTGCTAATGAACTATACGATGAAACGATAATAACCTAATGGTCTGCGAATCGTAAGGTCGTAAGTTCGAAGCCATCGTTCGATTACTGAAGTGAATCAGCTCTTTCTTTTTGTTAATGGGGGCGAAATCTTCAAGAGAAGAATACCCCGCTTTCTGGGCCGAAAAGTCGGTTGGAAAATGAAGTATAAAAATCGCACAATTATTACACGTTAGCCGTCGACGGTGAAGCAACTGGTGCTGAATGAGGGCGACAGCTCTCCCATGGGTGTTTGTTTTACATCAAGGCCGAGCGTTGCGAACGATCCACTCCACAATGGACAACCTTCACGCTGTGACAAGCAAATCCAACATCCACACATTCTAACATGAAACTTTTTACTAAACAACTTCAAACGAGGAGGTTCCCAATTCGTCTGTATTTTTTTTATTTTCTAGTCTCGGAGCGCCATCTATTGACTGCGAAATTAGTAAAGTTATTTACGCACGCTTAACTTGGAAAGTTGGTGCTGGTGAATGAGTGACGAAAGGTGAGATCGGACGAGGCGATCGGAAGTTGAGGGGTAGATATAAGATAGAAAGAGAGAGAGTTGCATTTTGTGTATTACTGCAGGGGCAAGGGAGAGGTGCGAGCACACATTTTCGTAACGCATTCTCAGCTTTTTTTTCCAATAAAGTGCAACCACAGACTTGTGTCCGTGCTCTTTTGTCATGTACTTTAATTGTTTACTTTTGTAAAAAGAGTGCTACCTCTACAGTTAATACAATTTTTTTTAATACCCGATTTTGGAAGGTAGTGTTGGAGAATGGTCAGGTTCACGCGTAGTAGACGCCCCGTTGCATCGTTATTTCTCCGCGACCACTGCGTCCCTGTTCTCATGGCTATTTTTAGGTTGTAGTCTATTATTTTTTCTTTTGATGCGGCCGTTGCCCTTGTCACCAGTCTTCCTGTGGCGTCGTCACAGTCATCTGTGTAATAGACACAGCTGACTGTGTGTCGGGATATCGTCACTACAGCTACTTGGACGCTGTCGTGAAGTTCCAGTTTTCTCGTCACTGTTCTCATGACCACCACTGATCCGTACGTGAGGCGTTGGGCGTCGTGCACGGTAAGGATGCGGCATTCACCAGCTTACTCCCCAAGTATAGGGTGCGTAAAGAAATTTTACTACAAAACCACGTAACCACGTCTCCAATTCATATACTTCAGTTCATACTCCCATTACATTCGAAATAAATAATTGTTATGTTGCATAACATTCTGGGAAACCAAACATATACGCTGTGTGAGAGACCTATTGTCGATCTGTTCATCTAGCCGTGGGAAACTCTCCCACGGCCCCGGGCCGCTGTCATATTATTAATGTACTCTACCAATACCCGTGCGGTATTAATGTGTAATAAATAATAATAAACACGTATAAATTAGATATATATAAAGGCTGTAATTAACTATTTTACAAGAACCCCTCCGCGGGTGAAGGCCTCCTCCAAAGAAGTCATCTATCTTAGGCTACATACATCCAATCTATACCAGCCGTACTTACTATATCGTCCGCCCATCTCGTGAGAGGACTTCCTCTGCATTGTTTTCCTGTGGGACCTCTCCACGAGGTCACTCTTCTAGTCCATCGGTCGTCAACATCGGTCCAAACAGGTGGAAATCTGAAGGTGCAAGGTGAGGACTATACAGCGGATGCATTAACACCTCCCAGCCAAACTCTCTTAATTTTTGGTGAGTGGCTAAAGATGTGTGAGGTCTAGCATTATCATGATGAAAAACCACACCCCTTCTGTTGATTAATTGAGGCCGCTTTCTCTCAACTTCTTGCTTTGATCTCATTAGTTGTTTGCAGTAGAGTTCAGAATCGATGGTCCTGCCTGATGGTAACAGCTCATATGCTCTCAATGCCCATCCAATCCCACAACACACACACAGCTTCCTACCTTGTTAACCCGGGTTTCGCCACAGTCTGTGCCTGACCAGCATTTGACCACGACCTTTTTTGCACGTTTTTGTCGTACGTGATCCATTTTTTCATCACCAATTATCAACTTTATCAAAAATGGTTCAGTTTACCTCATAATAAAGAATCACAAACGAGTACACGGTTTCTTTCAGTGAGCTCGTGAGGTACCCAAATATCGAGCTTTTTTGTGTACCCAGTTTTTTTCAAATGCGCCAAAACTGTTACGGGGTCAATTCCCAGTTCTTCAGCTACGTCGTAACTACATATCCCGATATTGCTCCACATTTTCAAAATGTCATCCATTTTGTCCGTAATAGGGCGACCGGAGCGACGTGCATCTTTGACATCAGAATTTCGTGATTGAAAACGCTTAAACCAAATTTGTGCTACTCTCACAGACACTGCACTAGGTCCATAAACATTTTCGGGGACTACCTGTGTCGGACGGCCCGTCGGGAGGCTGATGAGCGGTGCCATGATTGTGGCGCTGTGGTGGACTCTGCCCAGCACACCTTGGAGGTGTGCCCGAGATGGGCAGCACAGCGTCACGACTTGGCATCCGCCATCGGTGGAGTAGACCTGTCACTTCCGAGCCTCGCACTTGCGATGGTACGGAGTGACAGGTCTTGGTCGGCGGTCGCCTCCTTCTGCGAGACAGTCATGTCTCAGAAGGAGGCTGACGAGCGGGTCAGGGAGGGGAGCTGTGGGGCTCCCTCCCTCCGCAGGCGACGAATCGGGGTGCGCAGGGGACGTTTCAAACGTCTCCTCTCGCTGCCCCCGTAATCCGAAGCGGGGCCAGGATGGGAACCTGGCCCCAGCATGCTTCGGCGTCGTCGGGACTTCTCTGAGTGCCGGAGGAGTCCCCTTCGAGGGTGAAGTCCGGTCTTGCCGAGACCGGCCGGTCGTTGGGGTGTCCTGTCGCTGACAGATCCGGGACGGCATAACGGCTGATGGCATTCGCGGTAGGTTTAGTGGGTATGGGCCGCCCAGGCCGAGTCCCACACATCCCTCCGGGCCCACCCAGGGTACCGGAGGATGGTTAATTACTCGATTCCCAGGCGTTAACAAAAAAAGGTCCATAAACATTTTTCGCTGCTTGCGTTCCATTTTTACCTTTTTTGTAGTAAAATTTTAAAATGTCTCGAATTTCTTCATTACATTCACTCTACTTTGACGATAAACAAATGAAAATCACACATTTTCCTAATTTGAATTTGGAATTCTGTTCTTTAAAATTCAAACTTTCAATAATACCAAAACCAGCCAGATACAAATAGTATAACCAAAGAGTTTTTATTACAAATTCATACATAATAAAATGAAGTCGGTTTTAAGTTTTACTCCTAAATATATTTGTAATTTTATTTTTGAAATAGACACAATTAAATCACTTACCTATTTAAAATTCGTCGTCAAGAAATAGGTAAGTAAAATTACAATAATTTCGTTCCCATTACAACCAGAAATAATACAAATTTAACGGGAATATAATCGTCAATGTTGGTAGAATAAAACATCCGACTATTTACCGATATAAATCTCCGACAGAGGGTGAACGAAAATATCTTTGAACATCATTGATGTTTTAACTGAACCATAGACGGCGCTGATATAATTAAAAAAATATTTATTCCTGGTGATCCTGATCAGAATAAATGAGATAAATTTATCAAATTATTGTATCATCATATGATAAGTATTCAAAGTTTAAATCAAATCTTTCCGTTTGAAGTGGGTCAAAATAGTCAAAAAGGAGTACGGACTCCTTTTTGACAGTCAGTATTTTTTTATTGTGACACACATATTAACCAAAGAAGCTGACCTTTACTGCTTTACCGGATTCAGATTCAGCTTTTAGGTCGCTTAGCCTGAAGAATAGACGCCTAGTAACTCTACACAAGTGACGAAGTACGTCTCATTACTTAAATTCCTTCAGGAACTTTACGTACACCAATCATATTGCTACAACGTGAAATTGCTTAGCAAATTAATAACATACATACAGACCGTACGCCCGCGTGGTTGATAGTTGAAGTCCCCATTTCCTTCTTTTACCAGTGCGAGCGTTCTACGCTGTCAGTGGTCGATCAGCAAATGAGGTCGTATATAATTGAAAAACAATTTAAAAATAGGTACGCCACATGGGTAACCTCGACTTGGACGGTTACTGTTACGCGTAAGCATTGCGATTTGAGGGCGCCCGAGAGATGAACCACGACTCGATCGGTTGCTACTGTACGGGTAAGTTAAGAAACATTCTAAAGCTAATGGTTACATACAAACAAACAAACAGGCAACGGATTATGAAATAAATAGACTTTATTGTTTTACAATGACTGAAAATTCTGGGAAAATTAGGGTTCTCTCACCAAATACGAATGTGACTATTAAAACAATTTTACATAATTATTACAATACATAAGTGAGATCGATTTGGATTGTGTTAAATTCGTCTATTACATTTCTAATAATGTACATTGTAATACGCATTCCGAAAATAATTTTATTAATACTATTGATATTTTGAGTATTTTGACAGTATATCTTTTTTAATCTTTTTCCTAACTTTTCGTAAAAAAAGTGCTACACATCTGAATAAACGATGAAACAAATTCATGTGTAGTATTCATACGAAACCAAAAGATAACTATTTTGGTTTTAATTAAAAGAAAAACGTATGCTAGATATTTACAAAAAAACATTAATTTCGACACTAGTAGGACCCGAACGTGATGTCATGGAGGGGTGCTGAGCCGCCAGCGGGTAAGGAATACTCCTTGAGGAGCTGGTCCAGCATGGAGTAGGACTGACTTCTCTGCTGCGGTATCTGATTCGCCTGTGGGAATCTCGCCGGCGACTGATCGAACTGTGAATTTAACTCCTGCGGTCTGGCGGAGAACTGCTGTTGTTGGGGCGCGGGTCTGAACTCCTGCTTCGGTTTGTACTGTTGCCTCTGCTGGGGCTCTGGATTGAAGAAGCTGTCCTGATCTGGAGCTGGTGCGGCTCCGGAGAAGAACTGTGGCTGCAATAATAAAAAAAATACATATGGGGACTCTTCTTCTTTTCGCTTTCCTACTAAGTCTACTCCACTTGACCTGGTCTTCGACACCCTCCTTTGTGAGATTGTTTTTAATCCGCCTACATAACGTCCAGCCACCTGCGGGATCTTGGGTCTTGGACAGTGAGGTCTAGGCATGTCTCTCCGACCGGTGGCGACAGACAGACTAGATATTATCGACAAATTCATGGCATATGTAGTCGTTGTAATGAGCATACCTTAGGTGGCGTAGGAGCAGATTGGGGCGGTTGCCTGTACTGAGGTTGGGGCTGCGGCTGAGGTGGCGGCCTGTACTGCTGCTGAGGTTGTGGCTGGGGCTGGGGCGGAGGCCTGTACTGCTGCTGGGGCTGCGGCTGCGGCCGGTAGGCGGGCGCGGGGCGGGGTGCGGGGCGCGGCGGGGGCGCCGGCTCCTCATAGTCGTAGTCTAGAGACTGGGACTGGGCCGGAGCTTGGTACTGTGACCTGCCGCCCTGTTACAGTTGGTTTTACGACTAATTTAATTTATATGAATTGACTAAATGAACTGCCAGCTTTCGCTAGTCACAAGGAAATAATAGTATACCAAAAAAAATGTAATAAGTCTTATAAATAAACAAATAATAAAAGAGAAAACAAAAAGGAGAAAGACACGCTGGCGAAAACAATTAATCAGAAATCATCTAACAAAAAAAAATACTTCGCTAGTCAGAGATGTACTTTAAGAAGAAGTTTAGTTATTTTTCAATATATTTTATTAAAAGTTTATAAGCAGCGAGAATTTATTGATTTTATTTCAATCGGCATTTTTATCTCGGACAGGGAGATCGTGGCATGTTTAATAGGAAAGAAAAATTGACATAAACTAGTATACAAAATATGTATGTCTTATTATATATATATAGTTAAGTTATACTTTCTAGTTGTAGTGTATTGGTTTGTTAAGATAATATTTTCGAATTTAGAAAGTTTTCGATACAAAGGGTTAAAATATCGACGTCGAAAGATGATATTTCTAATATGGAAATTAGGCATGAAAATGGCAAATAATTTTTAAGTCTAATTTTATTTTATATATAAGCTTTGAAGCTTTTGAAGAGCCGTGGTAGCTCAGCAGAGCCTTGGTAGCTCAGTGTCCAGGCGGTTGGCTCTTGTTGCATAGTACGCTAGCAACCCGAGTTCGATCCCCGGTGCCGGCACCGATAAATTTGCTGTTGCAATTTTATGTGCTGATTATCCACGCGCTCGGCGGTGAAGGAAAACATCGTGAGGAAACCTACATGTCTCAGAAAAAATTTTCTAAGGCATGTGAAGTCTACCAATCCGCACTAGGTGTGCGTGGTGGACTATGCCCTTATACTCTCTTTATAGAGAAGGCCTGTGCCCAGCAGTGGGACATATATATCATATATATATATAGGCTGTAACTTTTAATAAGCTTTGAGCAACGTAAAGTGGTAACTCAGTGTACGAGCGGTCGCTTCCAGTTACACAGTACACAGCAACACGAGTTCGATCCCGGTGCCAGAACCAATGAATTTGTTTGTTGCAATTTTAAGCGCTCATTTACCATTTTCACCTTCAGTGAAACATAGGAAACCTACTTGTCTTAGAAAATTTTCTAAGACTTGTAAAGTCCAATCCGCACAGACATATATGTGTGAGTGACGTTTAATGAAAGATGAGCTGTATACCTGTGACTTGCTGGGCCGGAGTCCCTCCTCCCTGGTGGACTCGTCGACAAGGGTGGGAGGCGCCACCGTGATTCCCTCACCGGCCGGCTGGAACCCGTACTTATTAGCCCCATACTCGATAACACGTAGCTGCAAGAAAACATCAAGAACTCGTAAAACTTCTTGCTAATTATTTATAACCGGCTGACCCCACAAACGTTGTTTTGCCATATAAATGATTTCTATTAATATAATAACAACAAAAAATAACACGAAGATATAGTTCCAAAAATCGTTTTTCTGTTGCGAAAACACTAATTGTATATGATTGACATGTATGGTACTGTTATATCTTCCCCTTTGTATGACAATAGTGCGGGATATATACATATTCCACCTATTCAGCATTTGATGCAGACGGCTCAGTATAATATTAATAGTAAAGAGGCAGTTCACTCTCAGACCCCATTTGAGGCACTCGTTCTTATAAATCTACTAAATCCGTGTGCTAAATCAATTACTAAATCATTGTACTAAATCAATTAATTAATATTATTGTGTAATTCCAATTCTAAATCCAAATATAAATTCTAGCAATTAAAATAGTTTTTTTTTAAAACGTGAACTCCAGAACTCCGTATAACATTGGTGGCAGCGTAAAGGGATTTTTATAATGAATCCCCGGTTTTCATGAAGTGTCATAGTGCTGAAGTGCTAAAGTGCCGAACATATATTTTCGTGAATAAATAAATCAAGGAAGAATCGTATCTCCACGTCGTACCAGGAGAGAAGACCTCGCATTCATCATCCGCCTCCAGCCTTCTCCGGTCATCACTTCCTGCAAGGTGAAAACGACACTATGTTCCTGCGAATCCTGTGAGTCAAATTATTCCTATAAACTCCAACTTTCTATGCCAAATACGTGTGTGCACAGAACATTGGTACTTTCATATAATTGCCGCATCCAAAGCCGCATCCAAAGTTTTATATACTCCTTGTACTTTCTAAATCATAACAAGTCGTCGAAGTGCTCAGTGTTTTTATCCAGTGGCGAATTTCTTAGAAGCGATAACGTCGTGCCTCAACCGTCGTACTGTGTTCCTTTTAGTTAAGTTATTTTATTAGCGTTATAACCTTGATTTGTATTTCTAATTCGACCCTAACTGTTGTAATTAATTAAGTACATATATATATGTCGAAAACACAAGACACAAAAGAGGAAAATACTAGTACAAAAATGCCTGAAATCGATTTAAATGTATTGATAAAGTTTATTGGAACCTTCGACGGTTCGCGAGAAAAGTTAACACCATTTTTAAGTAATTGCCGCAATGCCACACAACTTGCATCTACTTCCCAAGCGGATATCCTTCTAAAATATATCTTAAGCCGCCTTGAAGGTAAAGCGGAAACCGCATGCTCTATAAAAGAATTTACGAAATGGACACAATTAGAGGAGTTTTGAAAACACAATTTGGTGACACAAAACACTATGCATATCTTCTTTCAGATCTTCTAGAATGCAAACAGGGTCGTAATGAATCTGTCAGTCAATTTTCACTTAAAGTTGAATCTTGCCTCGCCAAACTCTTGACTGAAATTAATATTTCTATCCCCACTAAAAGAAAGACGAACTATCTGGTAGAGTAGCCGCTATGCAAGACTTGGCTTTGAACATTTTATGATAGGCCTCCAACCGCAGTTGTCAACAGTTGTTAGGTGTAGAGACCCAAACAATTTAAATGAAGCAATCAACTTCGCTTCTTCTGAGGAAAAACTATTCCAAGCTTCTCAAAGACGAAACACATTATTTCATCAGGATCCCAATTTTCAAAATCAACAGCGCCAGTTCCAACCGCGAAACGTATTAAATACACAAGGTGGACCAAATTCAAATGCTCCTACTTGCAGATATTGTAAAATATAGGTCACACGTTAGAAAACTGCAGAAAGCGAGCTTACAATAATAACAAAGGTCTAATTTTGCCCAAAACCAGCAAAATACTAACCGACAACCTTGGAATGCTTTCCAACGCCCAAATCAACCCATACACTGTGTCTATTCAACTAACATAGAAAACTCTGGTATTTACGACCCTAATTTAAACGACCAAGCTTTCCCGACCGGTATCGTGCGGGAAAAGTAAATAAGAAAATCGATACAACTCGATCTATAACACCGTCTCATACAAAATCTTCGAAATGTGCACCGCCGAATCTCACTGTATCCAAGTCCACTAACAAACAGGGTAACCAGCCCCAAACTCATAGTGGCCCTATGCACAAACGTGCACCGCTGAATCTCACTGTATCCAAGTCCACTAACAAACAGGGTAACCAGCCCCAAACTCATAGTGGCCCTATCACTGTATCCAATCCTTGGGATGAACATATTGCCACTTCCGCTGTTTCTATTCCCACTTCTACATCAGGCAATCTATATTATGACTACAACGCTTCTACTAAATCTACCAAATCTACTAAATCCACTGAATCCAATGAACCTACTAAACCTACTAAGTCTACCAAATCTACTAAATCCACTGAATCCACTGAACCTACTAAGTTTACCAAATCTACTAAATCCACTGAATCCACTGAACCTACCAAGTCTACCAAATCTACTAAATCCACTGAATCCACTGAACCTACTAAGTCTACCAAATCTACTAAATCTACTAAATCTACTAAATCCACTGAATCCACTGAACCTACCAAGTCTACTAAATCTACTAAATCCACTGAATCCACTGAATCCACTGAACCTACTAGTTCTACTAATTCTACTAAATCAAATGAAAATACAAATTCTACTAATTCTACTACTTTGCCTAAAGACAATGCAAACTCAACTGCTAAATCATGTCCTACGTGTTCAGCTCCCGAGACAGAAAGAAACATATTAAAACTTATAATATTATAACAAATCCAATAAAAATACTTACCTTTCGTGGAAGTCCAAACATCCGTCTCTTCCAAACCCTTGAGACTTCTTGTAGACAGTGGCGCATCAATCAGTCTGTTAAAAGTAGACGCCGTTGAAACAATGCCCAAAGTAGTGAAACATAAAATAAGTTTCAGTGGCATTGGAACACCAGAGAACGTGATGCACTCTCTAGGACATATATCGATGGATTTTGATTTATTGAATCATCATTTTCACGTCATTCCCAGTATTGACTTTCTTTATGATGGCATAATTGGTAATGATTTTCTTTCAAATACAATTGTAAAATTGACTATTCAAAAAACGTACTCCAAGTCGACGAAGTAGTACTTAATATCAAATTTACTGAACCCTTATTTACAATACCCCCTCGGACTGAAACAGTAATTGAATGCGCTGTATCCAACCCTGATATCAATGAAGGGCTCATTCTTGATCAGAATCCAATAGAATCTCTCCTAGTGGCAAATTGCATTGTTAAAGTAAAACCGAACTCAAGAGTCAACATTTCAGTCGTGAACACCTCTGATTCTCCAATACACATTGATTCTAAATTAAAATTTGAAATCACACCCTTGAATAAAATTAATATGTCTGAGGTCATACACACAATATATTCCAACGACCATGATAATACCTTGAATCGCACTGAAGAAGTCTTGAATCTTTTACGAGTTTCTCACCTGAATGCTGAAGAAACTAATGCATTATATGACCTCTGTTCTACTTATTCTGACATTTTCATCTTCCCAATGATAAACTGACCAACACTAATGCCTTACAACACGAAATCACTACATCTTCTTCCGTGCCAATCAACACAAAATCCTATAGATTCCTGAAATACATAAACAGGAGGTACAGTCACAGATAACCAAAATGCTTGACGATGGCATCATCAAACCATCAACATCCCCATGGTCATCTCCTATATGGATTGTGCCAAAAAAGACCGATGCATCCGGTCAGCGAAAATGGCGCATAGTCATTGACTACCGCAAGCTGAACGACATTACCATTGGTGACTCCTATCCAATCCCTAATATTTCTGAAATTTTAGATCAGCTTGGAAAATGCAAATACTTTAGTACTTTAGATTTAGCTTCCGGTTTTCACCAAATCAAAATCTCAGAACAGGACGCTCCCAAAACAGCATTTTCAGTCCCACAAGGTCACTTCGAATTCAATAGAATGCCATTTGGCCTTAAAAATGCCCCAGCCACTTTTCAGAGACTAATGAACTCTGCCCTCTCAGGTCTACAAGGCATTCAATGTTTTGTGTATCTCGATGATATCGTTATATATTCCTATGACTTGGATATTCACATGAAAACTTATCCAACGTCTTCGACAGACTCAGAACTTTCAATCTTAAATTACAACCAGATAAGTGCGAATTTCTCCGTAAGGAAGTATCTTATCTCGGTCATATCATAACAGATCAAGGTGTGAAACCGAATCCAGATAAAACCGATGCTGTCGAAAATTTTCCAATTCCTAAATGTCCAAAGGACATCAAATCTTTTCTAGGTCTAGTGTCGTATTACCGACGCTTCATTCCAAATCTATCAAAATTGCTAAACCACTAACCCATCTCCTAAAAGGACGTTCCCTTCAATTGGAATAACGACCAACAACTCGCATTTGAATCCTTAAAGACAAACTAGTCTCAGCACCAATCCTCGCATATCCTGATTTCACGCAACCTTTCCTTCTAACTTGCGACGCTTCAAACTATGCAATATCCGCTATACTATCCCAGGGCCCTGTAGGAAATGACCGCCCTATTGCTTATGCATCAAGAACACTAAATAAAGCTGAATGTAACTATAGCGTCACCGAAAAGGAATGCTTAGCCATTATATTTGGAACAAAAACTTTCAGACCATATTTATATGGCCAAAAATTCAACATAGTTACTGACCACCGGCCCTTAAAATGGCTATTCAATTGTAAGGAGCCCGGTTCCAAATTAGTTAGATGGAGATTGAAACTCGAAGAGTTTGACTATGAAGTCGTTTATAAAAAGGGCAAAATAAATAGCAATGCTGACACTTTGTCACGATATCCAGTCAATCCAATTATTCAAGATGATCCTCAACCTTCTACGTCAGGTTTATCTAATGATAACCCTCTCCAAGATGAAATCGTCCCTTTGGACAGTAACGATGATTTAATAAACCTTGAAGATTTGGGTATTAGTCCTCTCAATGAACCAAACATAGATTTCAGTCCACTGTATCCTCCAACTCCACTGAATCCTCCGGCTCCTCTTGACTCTCTTCCTCCGCCGAATCCTGTCCCGTCTCTGAAACCGTCTCCGCCTTTAAATACTTCATCCCAAACACCGAGACATATTGACGAAGTGCCTTCCAACTCTAGTAAAGAATACTCTGATTTCCTAAAATCTTTTACAAACCAGAATGAGACATACAATACATACATAAAGGAACATAACGAAAGCCTTCTTAAAAGCAAAGCAAAAACCATTCTTGTTCCTGTGTCTATTGACTATGACGAATCGAATCCCTACATTGAGGACATCATATCAGCATCAGACGAGTCTATTAATGATGGTGAACGTGAACTTCATTCTTTCAAAAAACATACTATAAAAGGAAAAACATACTATCCGCTTTTGACAAAAGTATACTACTTCGATACGTGCACATATCCTGATATTTTTAAAACACTTAAATCAGTCAGAGATGATATCCTACTTGCAGGTGATATTAATGAAATTGCTATATCTGATTTCAGAAATCCGTTTGAACAAAACTCTTTCATTAAAATATACGGCATGCTCATGTACCTATTCAATAACACTAATGTAACTATCAACATTCATCACAACACAATTATATACCCTGTTCCAACTGAAGTAGCAAAGATATTAAAAGAAAATCACGACATTCCTATTGCCGGACATGTAGGTTCAAACAGAATGTATGATAGGATTAAAGAACGATATTATTGGAAAGATATGCGTTCCGAAATAGAAGAATACGTAAAAAACTGTAAAATATGTCAGTCAAACAAAGCTCTTCGCCAAATTAATAGAGCTCCCATGCAGATTACTACCACTTCAACTCGCCCCTTTGACAGAATAAGTCTCGATATCGTTGGCCCTCTGCCTGAAGCTGGACTACAAAAATTGAAATATATACTTACTCTTCAGGATGACCTCACGAAATTTTCCATTGCATACCCTATTTCAAATGCTACAGCAGAAGATTCCTGTGAATGCTTAGTTCACTTCATAACTCTCTTTGGTATTCCAAAATCGATACTTACAGACCAAGGGACGAATTTCACTGCCGAATTATTCAAAAAGACTTGCGAATTCTTAAAAATAAAACAAATTTGGTCCTCTCCTTACCACCCCAAACTCAGGGCGCTCTCGAAAGAAGCCACTCAACCTTAAAGGAATACTTAAAATCCTACGTGAATGAGAACCAATCTAATTGGCACAAATTCGTCTATACTGCTATGCTCACCTATAACAGTACTGTCCACACTACTACACGTTTTACCCCTATGAACTAGTTTTTGGGCATAAGCCTTTCATCCCCGATTCAATCTTTGAACTACGTTCTGACGTCACTTATCCCGAATACATCAAGATGCTTCACCATCGCCTTAAAATATCTAGGAGAAAGCATTGCAAAACATCCAAGGGTCAAAAGAAAAATCAAAAACTTATTACGATAAACATAGCCGCTCTGTACAATATAAGGCCGGCGACTACGTTTATTTAAAAAATCATCTAAGGCTTCGAAAAGCTCTCTCTCCTATATGGAAGGGTCCCTATAAAATTATAAGAGTAAATACAAATAATACCCTGACTCTCCTTATTAATCGACGTCATGTTAACCATCACTTCGACCAGGTTAAACCTGCAAATCTAAATGATTAAAATATTTACATGTTATGAAATAAATACTAAAATCATTATATTTCTATATTCTAGCTAATAACTTACTAATTCCTATATACAATATTTTATATACTAAATCCAATTTTTTTTATATACAAATCAAATTAGACTAGTAATTATAATTTACAGAATCATCGTCGTTCATTGTAACGCCGTCTTAACAACTGATGACAACCGTTTTGTGGAGTACATCACCAAAAGCCCTGGTATACTATTCGACTCTGTTGGCACCTTAAAGATGATTAATGACCAATTCCATATCGTTATTCCGATAGATGTGTCTCCATATAAAAGCTATATTCGGAACATCAATGACGTCTTTAACACTATCCGATTTCAATGTCGCGAAAATAAAGAAATAGATTATTCTAAGTGCCAAAACATGTTAGAACCACTAGATTCAGTATACAAAGATATTTCACGCGATTTCGATTCTATTTCACACATAGTATCTAATAGTGTATCTAAACGATCAGCATGGTTTGCCGGCGTAGGTGTTGTTTTTAAACATATATTCGGCACCATGGATGAAGATGATGCAAGTAATTATAATAAAGCCATTCAGAATCTGTATAACAATGAGAAAATTATTGCTAACTCTGTACGAAAAAATATAATTCTATCTCAAATAGCTATATCTAATATTAATAAATCCTTACATGAAATAAATATTAATGAGGCTAAACTAAACGATGCTATTCACAAAATGTCTAGTGAAATTAATATTGTATCCCAAATAAGCAAAATTAATAATGTTGTTAGCATTTTGCACTCCAACCTCTTAGCTCTTTCATTTAAAATAGAAGATATACTAAATTCCATGTTGTTTGTGAAATCCAATGTACTACATCCGTCTATTTTGACTCCTAATCAATTATATAAGGATATTGTCGGTAATCTTAAGCTAATTCCTAAGTATAGAGATTTTCCAGTAAGCCTAGAACTTAATAATATTCATATTTTACTAAATGTCGCTAATTTAGTGTGCTATTATGTTGACGATAAGTTAGTTTTCGTAATTAAGTTGCCTTTAGTCAGTGTTCTAGAATATAATTTGTATAAAACCATACCTCTCCCAATGTCACATGTTACTGACTCTCCTAATTCGTTTGTGATGATCTTACCTTCTGACGAGTACATAGCTGTGAGCAAAGACAAATCTTCATTCACGTATCTGAGAAGTTTGGATTCCTGTAAAAATATTATAACTACCCAAACCTACCTGTGTGAAACAACTGATGTTTATATAATACCTGGAAACCCATCCTGTGAAATTGAAATTATTACAAAGTCTGTAGCAACCCTACCTCAAAGTTGTCAATATAAAATAATTCATGGTGACATAGATATATGGCACAAGCTACATAATGAGAAATTTATATTTGTCCAATCTAAATCTTCCAAACTCTCGATTGAATGCAATAACAACGATGTAACTGAACTTGCTATATCCGGTACAGGTGTACTTAATATTCCATTTAAGTGTATTGGTTATCATAAGAACTTTAAGCTAGAAAGGAAAGTCTCACCTAAGATTAATGTGCCTAGTGTTGTATCCACTTTTAATATCCTTAATGATAGTTGTTGTAATTTAAGCCAAATTAAAAAACAAATCTTGCCAATTTCTAAAATACAGAATGTTAATCTAGATAATCTAAAATATATAAACACAGCTTCAGATAAAATTATTAAGGATTTAGATCTTGTACGATATCAAGTGATTGGAATAACCATATTAGTTTTCCTATTTTAAGTGTATTAGCTTGTATTCTATGTATAAGTATTTTAATTCTCTATGTTTGTAAGAAGAATGGGTACCTCAAAGGATTATGCAGTACTAATAAATTAACTATTAACAAAGAGGAAAATTCTGAAACAGAAACCGAAATAACGCAACCTCGTTTGCGTATAGGTTAAACCATATTGAAAACTTATCTTTTTTTTCTTTCCAATAAGTTTCCTTTTAAAGGGGGGGTTGTTATATCTTCCCCTTTGTATGACAATAGTGCGGGATATATACATATTCCACCTATTCAGCATTTGATGCAGACGGCTCAGTATAATATTAATAGTAAAGAGGCAGTTCACTCTCAGACCCCATTTGAGGCACTCGTTCTTATAAATCTACTAAATCCGTGTGCTAAATCAATTACTAAATCATTGTACTAAATCAATTAATTAATATTATTGTGTAATTCCAATTCTAAATCCAAATATAAATTCTAGCAATAAAAATAGTTTTTTAAAACGTGAACTCCAGAACTCCGTATAACAGTACGCACAGTAGTAGTACATGGATTTCAATTTGTGGTCGAAATAGGGAAATTATATTTTTTCTACGATATATAAATTTATTGTTTTAAATTTACTCGTAGAATAGAGAAACTCTTATGCTTGTTAATACACTTCAAATGGGAACGTACTCTAACGTCCCTTCTCTGAAATCTCATGTCCGTACAATAAGGGAATGGAATAGTTTGCCCGCGTCTCTTTCCTTCCGATCTATTAAGCTAGTGCGCCTTAACACCCAGGACTGCATTTCCACTAAACATCAAGTGGGATCGTAGTCAAGAACTTGCTTAGAAAGTAAAAACATAAATACATTCTTTAAATAGAAAGAAATAAAAGCATGTATGTCTATTTGTGTGTGTAGATGTGTCAGTGCATGTTTTTGTGTGTCTATTAGTTGGTGCGTTTAAGATATTTCATTTTGGACTACGGCCCGCGGGGTTACCCGCAAATATCACTATCTAAATTCTCTCAAAATAAAATCTCTAGATCTAAGATCACTAAAATCTCTAAATATTACATCAGCTATCTGCCAGTGAAAGTCCCGTCACAATTGATCCAGCCATACCAAAAACAAATGTGTAAAAAATGTTTTTATGGTATATGTACCGTTTATACCATATATATATACATATATATATGTCACCCATACGCATGTAGTTAAAAGCGGTTTTAATATTACAAACAAACACCCCAATTTTATTTACTTGCATAGATTGAACCACGAAGATCGTAGCGTCAATAGCCTAATGGTTTATTAGGGTACGGTCTGCGAATGGTAAGGTCGAATCACTCATTCGACTATTGACGTGAACCATCTCCTAGCACAAGCTTAAGCTTAATTGGAATGGTTAAGAAGAATGTTATTAATATTTCTGTTAAAAAAAAGATTTAGTGCTAGCTTTATTTAAAAAACGAACACGCTAAAAGTGCGCTTAGGACGTGCCGCGGTCTGAAGGACTTACGACATATTCGACGGCACCTTCCAAAATAAATGATTAAATCCGTACTTCCGTTGCTTACCTTTCCGGTATCATCCTTGTAGCCGTATTTGCCCTTAACTTCGCCGCTCTGTGACTTGGTTTCGATCTTGAACGATCCGTCGGCGGCCTCGTAGCCGTACGTGTACGAACCGTCTTCGTTGTGCCTGGAATTATTTTAAAACCTTAATTGTGTTTAGCATTAAGTCCTTATTAATGGGTTGAACAAAAGATCGAATTACTATACAGATTTATAATAATATATTGAGTTTTTAATATACCTATCATACTTGGAGACAAAATAACGACTTCAAAATCAAACATTAACATTAGAACGCTATAACGCGCGGACGCTCTCTTTGTATTTCGGAATTATCGTAGGAATATTAAGAATAAGAATTAATCAAAACCTAACCAAACTCTTATCAAACTACCCTTGATATACTACATCTTTTCCCTAAAAATAATGTGTTATTGAAATCGGTTAGCGTCCATTTGTCGCTCATATAGTAAATGCAAACTTAATTCTTACATGGTTTGGAAATACAAAGAGGGCATTCGTTTTTTATTTAATGTTTGATTAGATTTGAAGTCGGTTTTTGTTTTTACTCGTAAATATGTTCAATTCAAGACACAACATTGGAACACAGTCATTATTCCTGTGCTACACGTATTACGATTTGTACTTGGTAACTGAATCTTAATGGCGTTAATTTAACCGCTATTCTGCGATACAGAAAGAAAGAAAGAAAGACATTTTTATTTATACATATGAACAAAGAAAAAAATATTTACCTTAGCTATCCGTAACATACGAGTAGGTCATAGACCTTTTTTTTTTTTTTTGTTAACGCGGGGAATCGAGTTATTAACCATCCTCCAGTACCCTGGGTGGGCCCGGAGGGATGTGTGGGACTCGGCCTGGGCAGCCCATACCCACTAAACCTACCGCGAATGCCATCAGCCGTTATGAGCGGGTGCCCCGGATCTGTCAGCGACAGGACACAATAATGGAACGCTTCACGATTTTGCGTGTCATCCTTGCGCAGGGGCCATGCTAATCTTCTCTGTATCGTTCCAATTTTAGTTTATGTACTGCCGAAGCAAGTACTGTAGGTCATAGACCTGTGTTAGGGACAGCTACGGTCTTCCTGCAAACACTTGTCAGTACCCTTACACTACACGCAAATACTAAACATTAGTAAATATATACAATTATTTGTTAGACTAATTACACTAGTTTTTAAGTTATTAGAGAGTAATATCATACTTGTTAATCTGCTTGAGTATGGGCACAGGCGTGGAGGTGACCTTGGGCTCGGAGGCTATGTACCTCGGGGCGCGGTCCTCCGCGTATTGTGCGTGGGCACACGCACAGAGCGCCAATATTAACTGGAAATAAATAACAATACATTTTTAGCGGAAGAACGAAAGAACGGACAAATAGAACATGTTGGAAAAAGGTTAAAGAATAGCGAACTGTTGTTCTATTTATTATTAAATTATAGCTAGATAAATATTGATAGAATCGTGATTGAAAAGTTTTTTTGACAACGCATCTAGTTCAATTACTAAATTGGGTAATATATACATGAAACGTGGTCGACCTTGCCGCTGTCATTGGTTGCGTATAAAGAGCATATAATTTTAAGTCACAAAAATACATGTGGCCTAAGGCTTTAGCGTTTTGCGACTTTTATTTTTAATTTAACAAAGGCTTAAATACTGAATTGTGAAATGTCAGAATGGTTGTATAAAACGCACATACACTACACGCAACACACACAACACACAAACACCCACACACAGCACAAACACTTTAAGACCTGTTAGTACGTATTTTACAATAGAGTCTTTTTTAAAAGAATTAGCATAGTAAATGTTAGCATGCACTGACTATTGATTCACAGCTCTATTAGTACCTAGCTCAGGAGTCGGGGACTTTAGTTTTATTTGTGTATATTTTTGTATTTGTGTGAAATAAAGTTTATTTATTAATAATAATAATAATAGAGACCTTCGCTAGATGGCTGGGTTAAGGGTCAGATACAGGAGGCAGTACTCCTGGACACGGCACGCATCGTCCGGAGGTTTCTCTCTATGTCGCCCTAACCACCGGTTGCACACACTAGGTTAGGTCAGTCCTGTAGTTCTGGGATCATAAGAATAAGACTACGGTATCCCCTGCCTGTCGTAGAAGGCGACTAAAAGGGGCCTCGGGTTCACTGGGCGACAAGGGTAGGGGCCTTTGTTGTCCGCCAAGGTGGACCCGGGAAGAAGGCGACATCGGCTGGCCCGTGTCGCCTTGCACTGCGAGGGCAGAGGGGAGGGAGTAACCTCCCCTCGGGACGTGCTCTCCTTGAGCACAGTGCAGAGGGGCTCCGGTGCGTTCCTCTGGAGATCCCGGAGCCCCTCATCATGCACCGAGGAAAGGGCCACCGGGGAGGTTTTAGTGGGTAAAAACCCCACATAACCGCCGCCTTCCCCCCAGAAGGCGGGGTATCTTTTTGAAGATTTCCTCCTCGTAAAGAAAAAAAAAAAAATGTTAGGTTTTTATAATGTTTTTGTATTTTGTATGATATTTTTGTGTATTTTACTTTTTATATAAATATTATAAAAACTTAACGTAAAGATTCAAAATAAATAAGTATAATAATAATTTATAAAAGGAGGTGGTTCTCAATAAGTCTGCAATAGTGTGTTATATATTGTATTATCATCTTCCCCAGTCCATATAAAACCGTTGATGGAAATACACCTTCTCAATGCCTACAACCTTATATGATCCAACCACTTCCAGCTATCCTTATAAGGTCGTCGGTCCTTCTGGAAGGACGGCCTTCATTCCAAGACTATCTTACCTCATCTGCCGTCACTGACTTGATAGATGTGGCCAGCCTACTGCTACTTCAACAGAATTTAAGAGCTATGTCGACAATCTTTATGCTTCGTCGATATTTTTTGTTACGGATTTTATTCCGTAGACAAATGCCAAGTTAAGCTCAACTAAAAACATGAAATTCCGCTCCGGGAGTAAAAGAAATTGCTAGCATGGCGGCCGCCATTTTAAAATTTTTGCATATGTGTCCAATACTTTTCGTTGCTAATTCTCTAGGGTACTTATTATAGAGTTAACTGCAATTTTTGATTTTTTTTGTAAAGAAAATGTGCATTTATCTTTTTTGAAGCTAACTATAATGAGCTACATATCTATAAATAGATCAATGCTTTTACAAAAAAAATTAAAATTTTAAATTTTAGAATAGAACAATATTCTAAGTCAAATATTTTCCAACTGTCTACGACTCCTGGTGTCTATTATGCCGCACGCGCTGTTTGTTTTTGCGTGGAGCTACGGGCCACTCAAGCAGGCATAATCAAAATGACGACTGTCGTACTAAGGGCTTTTTTTTGACGAACTACACAGATTGGCCAGAGAAGGTTTGACTGCTTCACCGGATTGAGATGTGGCATAGCTCTAAGTTCGCTTAGCCTGAACCTTTATCGCTAGTAACTCGACACAAGGGTCCCTCCAGTGAGTGATAACCTCGGATTGGTTACTATGTTACGCATAAGTATTTCGATCCAAGGGCGCTGGAGAGGGCCACATAATAATAAGGGCTAATAGCATAGACTGTATAGAGTAGCCTAACACAGACTAGTTGTTAATAAAATAATACCCTCTCAAAACGTGTACTACGCACCAAACGATTTCTGTTCACGCAATGATGATTTTACGTGTCAAATTGTTTCAATTTCCATTTCGTTGCTTCGTTATGGCTTTTAGAACGAGCGCCGGCACGCGCTGCCATTTATCATGCAATAATAAAACGTTCGTATAGTGGCAGTTGTTGTGCACTGATCTACGACACGCGTCAATAATAGTTACACAGTTTTATTAATACAACATTTATAATTATTATTATTATTCATTTATTCAAATAAGTAACTAAGACTCATCATTATTTTAAAAAACTATTAAATAACAACCTTAGACTAAATTATAAGATTATAATATAAAATTATTATTATAATTATTTGATTATAAAAATAATTTAAAAAATATAATATAATATTATACTAACGGCTTGACTATGCTTATACCCCATGTGAGACGGCGCAGCATCTGTTTACATACACATAGTCAAGCCTTTGAGCGATCATGCTCAGGATGCTGTTGGAGCTGGTCCGCACCCTGCGCAACAGAGATTCACTGCTCTTGCGTATTGTCGCAAAAACAAAAGCATGCCATCACAGATCCGCGAACATCCCCGATGCACTGCAAAAACGGGGCAACCCCAACAGAACCCTGAACGCGTTGTTATATTAAACAATAATGTATGTCTCGAAGATTTTTCAAAAAGGCATAAGTAAACTATAGTTAAGTGAAGTTAAGTAATCATTTCCGTCCGCAATCATAGATAGTACCAATTGAGGTGCGTTACCAGCCTTTAAGAAAAACATAGACATTTTATTTATTGTCATCCTATACAAACACGATAACACAAATCTCAGCATGTGCTGTCGCAAGGCTGCCACAGCGCTGATTTTCAGCTATGCTCAGGACTACCCAATATTGAAATAAGTAAACTTTTTTCTTTAAAGTCCCAAAGTCGTATCAGCATAGAAATACGCTGCCCACCACAACGATTTCTAGTAATACTTTTATCGAATTAATATTAATATTTCCTCTAGTATGTATATATATATAGTCATTCCTCCTTGCTTTGCCTTCTATACTTTCGGCTATCCTTACAAAGTCGTCGGTTCAACTGCAGGGAGGGCGCCCTACGCTTCTCCGATCCATGTGCGGCATCCATACCAAGACTTTCCTATCTACCGTCACTGACTTGGTAGGTGTAGCCGGCCGACTGGCACTTCAACTTGCTGACTTTAAGAGCCATGTCGACAACCTGTGTGCTCCGTCGAAATTCTTCGTTTCAGATTCTATCTTTTAAAGAAATGCCGAGCATAGCTCTTTCCATTACTCGTTGTGCGACTTTGTTTGTGGACCAGCCCAACGGTCAGATTCAAGTCCTAGGTATATGGGTATTTAAATAATTAACTTTTTCTGTAGGCCACGAGAAACTAATTACTTCCGTCTGCATGTTATGATCATGAAAAAATATGGAACTTCGTCTCAACTTGTCGTATTTAATTCGCTCACGACTATATATAACCGGATCAGTGCTGTTCCTGACTCTTGAGCGCGGAGCAAGTCTATAATTCATACAAAGGGCGACTGATCGGAAAGTAGAAATATTTAGAGGCCACGGTCCGGTTGCAGGCCGTTCACTGAGAATAGGGTGCACACAATGTCTGTAATCAGTGGGATAGTCTCATTTGAATTTCAAACTAAAATTAATTTTGTAAATTTCTAAAATATTTTTGAATGTTTTCTATTTTGCTTTTTTTTGATGATGGAGGGATCGTTTAAAGTACATACATCTGGGAATATATAATAGAAAAGATATTCGACGGAACAAAAAGTTTTCTATAAATAAACCGATTTGCTCACAAATACAAATTTCCTAGATCAGGGATCGGCAACACGTGGCTCACGAGCGGCTCTTTGGTTGTAAAGCTACGGCTCTTTAGTATCAAATTTATTTCAGCAAGTACTATTTATTGATGGCAATAAAAAAAATTGTGGCTCTTTAAAAAGTAAGAAATTTTGCAAATTTAATTTTTGACTCTTCCGACTCAAAAAGTTGTCAACCAGTGGCAAATAAAATAAATTAGTTCATGACACGTGTCTCCTGAATAGAACTTAGGGAGAAACAGCTTTAACAGAGTACGCAACGTGTTGTTGTTGCTTAATTATTAGTAAAATCAGTAGTGTATTAATTACTCTTTTAAAGTGTAGTAGTACTGATAAGTCAGATCTATGGAGGTTACATATAAAATATAAATGCTATTAGTTTTTTTACATATAAATTTCAGAACTTACCCTGTGATAGACGCAGTTAAGAACCTTTTCGCTCTATCTCTGCTTATTACTTACTTCCTATTTTCTACATTCTTATTTATTAACTTAGCATGCAGCTTGCAGATTCTCTAGTTTCACGAAACGTCACCCCATAAGAATGATAGTGGGGTAAGGGCGAAATAGAGATACCCAACGTCTTTAATACATATTTCGCCTCTTAAGAGACTTTTAGAGAGAATTATGGTGAACTGACAGCCAACCTCCGCTAGTCGGAAAGGCACTTTAAGAAGAAAGTCCCTGAATTATTTTTCTAAATAAGGATACACTAGAATTTATGTAACAAATACGCTACTACATTAATGATTAAACAAAAAATAACGAGTTGTTACTGGCATACTGTAGGTCGCTTTTTTAATTATGCGTCAAGTTGCAAACCTTCAAGTTGCTGCCAGTTTGTTGCAATTATTATAAAATTAATTCCGATCAATATCTCGCGATAACATTTCTTTCATAAATTTGTTTTATAACAAACTGTTTAATATTATTTTTTATTCATATTAAAATTACTACATTCATATCAATGTATATAAGGTACATATGCCAAAATTACATTTTTTAAATTTGTCTCTTTCTTTCACTCAAAAAGTGAAAAGGAAAACTGGTATATAATATATAGCTTCGCGACCGGTTCTATCCGCTATTAAAAACTATTTATTTAAATTTTCTTAAAATAATAGAAGCTCAAGTTACACTTTTACGTCGGCTATCTGGCAGTGAAACGCCTGTCAAAATAGGTCAAGCCCATCCAGAGATTATCAGAGATGGCCGGAACAATCTGGGTATATTTAACGTATATACTTGTAGTAAAAGGCGGTTATTTTAATATTACAAACAGACCTCAATTTTTACTTATTTGTATTGAAATGTATATATATAATAATTATTATATTTATATCGACTTATTTGTGTATGTATATATATATCTATATTTAACGATAAAAGATTTTAAAAACGCTGTTTTTAGCAGTACTAACCCTCAGCCTGATCTTAACCACTAAAAGTTAGCAGAAAGAAAATACTTGATAGTATTAAGTTTGCCTCTATCCATATCTATATAATGGTGCAACAAACGATTTATCTTTCTATCTAAATATGTGGTACAATGATAGAAGGCCGTATAGTAACGTGAGCGCAAAAACAGGAAAAGAGGAAATGCTCTTTTTGTTTTCATTTTTATGGAGCATTATATGTAGTTAGTAGTAGTGTTGCAGCTTTTTTTAAAAATAGTTCACCTTCGATTATTAATTTACTGTCACATTGTTCAGTGTTGTCGCTGTAGTCGATATCTTATTACACGAAGCTTGGTGTGCAATATGAGCCAGCTACGAAACACTATCGGTGGGGACCGCCCACCTCGCCTACGCGTCAGGCTTACATTGTTTTTGTTAAAGCTAAGTTTTGACACGTTCTGATATTACATTAAAAATACATAAAATAAAAAAGCAATAAGCTGTTGCTCCTCTTTACTTCTAGATTTGAACTCACTGGCCGCTTTTTACCAAGCCCCTATTTGACAGGGGATGAGCTCATCACTATACACCGAAAACAAATTTTCAGCAACTGATGTTTTGAACATTAAAGACGGAAAAACTTTAATTTCATTCATTTCTGGTTGAATTTTGATTCTCTCTCGCAACCTCGCAAAAATATAGATTCCAGATGAGCAACCATCAAATATATAACCATGTCTATGTCATGTAGTTTTTACAAAAAAAGTGACTAAAACCGTCTCCCCTTTATTACAATAGAATAGCGTAGGCGCCAAGTTGGCGACAGTCATGTCCCAGAAGGAGGCTGACGAGCGGGTCAGGGAGGGGAGCTGTGGGGCTCCCTCCCTCCGCAGGCGACGAATCGGGGTGCGCAGGGGACGTTTCAAATGTCTCCTCTGTCTGCCCCCGTAATCCGAAGCGGGGTCAGGATGGGAACCTGGCCCCAGCATGCTTCGACGTCGTCGGGACTTCTCTGAGTGCCGGAGGAGTCCCCTTTGAGGGTGAAGTCCGGTCTTTGCCGGGACCGGCCGGTCGTTGGGGTGTCCTGTCGCTGACAGATCCGGGACACCCCGCTCATAACGGCTGATGGCATTCGCGGTAGGTTTAGTGGGTAGGGGCTGCCCAGGCCGAGTCCCACACATCCCTACAGGCCCACCCAGGGTACCGGAGGATGGTTAATAAAATGATTCCCCCGCGTTAACAAAAAAAAAGGCGCCAAATTGGCACTGTAAAAGATTTCAACGCGCCTAGCCATATGGGCCAAGCGTAACGAGCAATATATAACAAATTTAAAGGGCAAGTTATTGAGTAAAACATTCATATAAAATCTACAAATGTTCATAAAATTGGTGGTTTTATAACTCTATTCTTTGATACTTTTATATTTATGAAAAAAAAATCGTATACTTGTTTGGCGAAAATAGAGATGGCATGTTTTTATCTGTGATTGCTAATATGACAAGTGAAGAGACCATCGCTGAACAACGGATATACATTTTAACCTGTATTTTTTGTAGATACATATACACTTTATTGCTCACATTAAAATAGGTATAATCAATGGCGTAAAAAATTTTTTTTAGCTATGTAAGCAATCTATTTTAGGCAACGCTCTAGGACAGGATACTTAAAATAAATAAATAAATAACAAGATAACAAGTGAAGAATAGATAAGAAACAGTAATTCATTTGAGAAGAGAAACAAAGTATAAGAGCATTTTTTAACTTTAAATATCTACAATGTTTTATTACGAAATAAGCACTTTATCCTCTTATATAGATGACATCTTACTGTCACTCTCATATTGTATTAGATAGATTAGATTACGTGCAAGATATGCTATATACGTGTTAAATATAACACCAAAAATACAACCTGTGAACGTTCGAATTTCACAAATGCGTGCACGTGGATAGATTGCGACCTGCTATCTAATACTCGGTACCCCAGTCATTCGCTAAGTTTTCAAGGTTCTAGTGTAAATATTGGTAATGAGGACATTGTTAACGAATATTTATGTTACTTTCAAACATTTATTTTCATGTTATACCTGTAAGAAATCGCTCATAGGGGAAGCACCGAGGATTATGCTCAGGCAGTTATATCGTAATATATAAATATGTAAAAGGTATTATATCTCTGATGGACTTATTAATTGTTGTGCAATAAAGTATATTCATTCATATATTTAAACCTAGTAATAGTAAGTGAATAGAAAAAATAGGTTTTTGGTGTTGACATAAATTGTTCCTCAAAACAATTATCTATGTTTATAAGAAGATTTAGATATAAGAGATATGTAGATACGTGATGAATAAGAGCTCTCTTTAAATAAGGGTTTAAGTCACAATATTCTGAATAGGGCAGCGGAACTATTTCCAAGGTAGAACACATGTCCTTGTCTTCCCCACACTCAACTCTAAGTCGTACCTTATAATATTTTAAATGCCAAGTTAAATATAAGTGAGATAACAACAATATATTTACTTACATCTACTATGTATCATATATATATACAAGGAACTACATTTCATATTAGAAATTGTGCAATAAAACGTATAAGGAGGTTCTAGAAGGAGGAATAACGACCAAATTGGGAGGAGGCCATCTCCTATCGGAGGTCGGCTATCAATAAGGTTATGTTGATTTTTGATACAGTGGCAAGGAACAAGGATCTTGTGCTCATGTTGATCAATTTCCGGAGTTTTTTGAGTTACGAAATACATCTTCTACCAGGTGGCAAAAAATGCAAGCAACAAATATGACCTTTTTTTTTGAGGGAAGAGAAATCTTCAACAAGATACCCCGCCTTTTGGGGGGAGGCAGGGTTATTTGGGTTTCTTACCCAACTTACACCCCGGTGGCCCTTCCTCGGTGCCGGGATTTCCAGAGGAACGCACCGGAGCCGAGATAGGCAGGGGATGCCGTAGCCTTATTCTACGAGCCCAGAAACAAATACGACCTAGTCCAACTCATTATCCAAGAAAAAATCCAGAGTAAACGACCATCTGGGAAAACCACCTTGCAGGTACTCTTCACCGAAGAATATTATGTATGCGCTAATATATCATATATATGCCGGGTCCGTACTCGGTAGAAGTCCTCTCTGCCTACCTATCTCGGTGACGAGTTTAATTGTTTGTGATAACTAGTCTCACTTTTGGTTGAAATTAAGTAAATTCTATTTTTGTCTATCTGTAAACGCGTCTAAGGATTGTGTATTTTCACTGGTAAATGAAACCTACTTTTTGATTAGGTGGAAAATTCTTAAGTGTTTGTGTTATTTACACATAACATTATGTACTTACTAAACAGGGACAAAGAGAATAGACGGCTCAGTCTTTTAATTTTGATTAAAGTCATTGACATTTAAAGGCAAGGTCAGTTTGGTGCCTGTTCGCCCTGAGCTTACAAAAAATTGTCTCATGTCAAAAACGGAATGCTTCCTGATGTCTGCATGATAATGGGAACAGATTAAGATCATTGGTTTTGAAAACGATTCACGGAGGATGAATTTATTTTATAAATTATGCCAACAATTTTTTTTCACAAATATTGTTAACATTCTTGTCAACCATTCCAACTAAGCTTAAGTTTGTGCTAGGGGATGATTCACGTTAATAGTCAAATGGTGGATTCGAACCTACGACCTTACATTTTGCAGACTGTGCTCTTGAACGTTAGGCTATTGGCGCTTTAATAAATTAAAATAAATTGTTAATATATATCTAGTTTTTTTCTTAGTAGAACGTAACGTGTGATTTCTGTCACCAAAGAGGACCTACACTTGACTGAACGTGAATAATGTTATAGGGTACAATTTGAGAAACACTCCTTGTTCATGTAGGACGCCTACAAAAGTCATCTTCGTCATTCTATAAGCAGATATTAAAATCTATTACTTAATTATACACAACGATTCAAACGATACAAGTCATAATACCTTGTAATAAGTTTCTCTAAAATCTTAAGTTGAAAGCGAATTTTAATGACTGAATGTTAAGTTAATCGCTTAAAAAGTAGCTATGCTATAACATTTTTAGCACTTCATATCACAGTGGTCCCGTCACAGGTCGTTAAGCACAACACTTTAATTAGCACTGTCGGTTAACAAAGAAACTAGTACACCGTGACGTCACTTATCAGACTATTATCACACGCATAAACCTTAACTATTAGAAAGTGCACTCGAAACGTATTGCGGAAAATTCACTTGACTTTGCGGCAATAAAAGGTCGTTCTATAATGATGAAATAAAAATAACCGACACAAGCACACAACACAGGCTTACAAAACAGATTGCTAATAAAATAAATCACAAAAGAGGTTGTATATATTATGAATGAAATAGCAATAATAAAAAAGAAAGAAATAAAATAAATAACTGGCAGTAAAAAATGCTATTAATGAAAATAAATATTAATCTAATTTAGAAATATAACTTGGAAAAATAATTTATTACACTAATACAGATAATTAATAATGCATTTTTATTTTTACTATTTCTTGATAATTATTAATTGATGAAAAATAATTTAATAATTTAGTGAACGTACCAAACGCGCCACTGCCGCCATCGTGTTATCGGAGGCGCGGCGCGCGCGCTGTCCACTTTTATACTTCGTTGGGGGAGCCTTTCACTGTACACTACTTTGCCACATTTTTTCGGCAAAGGGGATGACGACGATATATCCTAAGCAACTGTATTAGATACTACAGATTTGATCCTTATCGTATTCGCAAAAGAAAAAAATAGCAAGGCTGTCAAAGTCCAAATTTGCAAACGTCTTTAGGGTAACACCGTGCCGAATATCACGAGTCACTAATAATAGGTTGGGGAAAAAGCATTATAGTATGTATGAACTAGTAATAATATCTCTTTAGCTTTACTATTTTTATCTGGCTGACTTTAAAATTTAAATTTTAAAGAACATAATTCCAAATTCAAATTAAGAAAATGTGTGATTTTCATTTGTTTTTCATACTGTCAACATGTGTGAATGTAATGAAGAAATTCGAAACATTTTAAAATTTTACTATAAAAAAGGTAATAATGCAACGCAAGCCGCGAAAATAATTTGCGGGGTTGTGGACCTAGTGCAGTGTCTGTGAGAGTAGGACAAATTTGATTTAAGCGTTTTCAATTCGGAAATGTTGACTGTCAAAGATGCACGTCGCTCTGGTCGCCCTATTACGGATAAAATGGATGGCATTTTTGAAAAAGTGGAGCTGTACCGGCATATCAATAGTTACGACGTAGCTGAAGAACTTGCGAATTTGAAAAAAACTGGGTACACAAAAAAGCTCGATATTTGGGTACCTCACGAGCTCTTTATTTCGAGGTAATGAAACCAAACAATATTTGAAGAAGCTGATAACTGGTGACCGACCTTTGTCGTATGTGATCCACTTTTCATCAAAGGTCGTGGACGAAGGCCGGTCAGGCTTCACAGACTGTGGCGAAACCCGGGTTAACTTGCAACAAGGTGATGCTGTGTGTGTGGATGTGGGAGTCAGGAGCTCAAACTAAGTAAACTTGTGTTATGAGTCTCCTGTATGACTCCTGTATGTAATATATCTCACCTGACATCACCTCAAACAACCATAATATAACATATCTATAATATATCATATCTATATATATAGGTATCTATATATATAATATCCCCAGTATGAGAGAAGAATACCAGATAAAAGCAACAGTAAATGGCATCATCACTAATAGAATGCATGCGGAAGACGGCCGTCAGAGGAAAAAAAGAAGTAAGGGTGGCGTAAAGACACCAACGAAGAAGAATACCAGATACATTGTAGGCGCCTTATCATCCTTTACAATGGAAAGGCAGTAGCCCGATTAACCACATCAAAATTTAGTGGCAACAGCAGAACTGAGGACCTGAGGCGCACAAAACTGATGCAAATTTAAAACTTATATCATTTTCTCATGGATCCCATTGTCAGAATTAGACGAAATTTAAATGGCACACGGGAAGCACCAGCTATCAAATAAAAATTATCAACATCGGTTCACCAAGTCGAAACTTATGGGGTAACAAACATTAAATACCCTCCCCTCCTTTTGAAGTCGGTTGAAAAAGGGTTCGCTTTCGCATAGTATAAAATAAATAACTAATAATAATGCATAACATAATAAAAAATATTGTTCATTCAAACATATAGGGGTTAAAATTATCGCAAATAGACACCCCTATCATCTCCTAACGGATGTCCGTCGAATTACCAATAACCCGGTATATAACGTATACGACGCCTCAAGAGCATGCTTGTGAAGTCACTTATTCATCCTATTTACATATCTATTGACCATCGCGTGTCGCCAGTATTGTCTCGTACACCATAAGATACATTTTAAGATAGAAAGTGGCCATTACGATGTGTACAATGTATTATGTATTAAGTGGAGCAAACGCGTGGCCCCGAGGAATACATAATGCCGCGCAAGTTTCATTGCTCGCTGGCACCAAGGTTCTGTCAAAATCGCTCCAGCCGTTCCAGAGATTAGCCGGAACTAACAGACTGACAGAAAAATATGCTATTTTGATTCATTCGTATGAAATATATGTATAAATTGTTTTTTTTATTTTTAAACACAGACACTCCTATTTTACTTATAAATGTTTTAAATGAGAAATTAAACATCGTAGACACATGCTACGCTAAACAATAAATTATAAGGATGCTAGTGTTTTTTTATACTTTCTAAGCAAATGCTTGACTACGATTCCACCTCATGTTAAGTGGAAATGCAGTCCTGGATGGTAAGGCGCACTAGCTTAGTAAATGCATATTCACTCTACTCTTGAAAATACCCACATTGTAATCGGAGGGAAAGACAGACGCGGGCAAACTAATCCCGTCCCTTGCTGTGTGAACAATGAAAGACGAAGCAAAGCACTTTGTTCGGGTTTGAGAGATGTTCACAACAAGAAGATGAAAATCTGCAGCGCGTCTTGAAGTCCGATGGTGAAACGTGGATGGGGGAATTGGGAATTAGTGTTGATTTTTCTTCTGATGGCTTATTACTTCTTGTAAGGAGAAATTGCTACGTAGTAAATGTAAATTGAAGACCTTGGTCTTTCTTGGTCTGGAAGGTCCTCAATCAGTGCGTCCTACCCGTCTTGACATATGGAGCCGAAACGTGGACACTCACGGTTAGGCTGGTCCATAGGCTAAAAGTCGCTCAACGAGCTATGGAAAGGGCTATGCTCGGAGTTTCTCTGAAGGATCGAATCCGGAATGAGGTGATCCGACAGAGAACTAAAGTGATCGACATAGCCCACCGGATTAGCAAATTGAAGTGGCAATGGGCCGGCCATATTTGCCGTAGAACGGATAACCGTTGGGCGAAACGAGCTCTCGAGTGGAGACCGCGGAGAGGCAAACGCGGAGTGGGACGCCCTAAGACCAGGTGGAGCGACGATCTTCGCAGGACGGCTGGCAGAAGCTGGATGAGAGTGGCTGAGGATCGTGGACGGTGGCATGCCTTTGGAGAGGCCTATGTCCAGCAGTGGACTGTGACAGGCTGATGATGATGATGATGAAATGTAAATTGGGGTACAGATTGCAAATATCTACCCAACGACAATAATCAAAATATTGGATAGTAATTACGTAGCCTCAAATAAAAAATTTTATATTCCCGAGAAATTTCGTATCGTAAATTATATAATATTAATTTTTCAACTGTAAGATAACTAATACTAAAATTAGTACTCGGTGTACGCTCGTGGATTTATGTTTTTGCCTTATAACTTATGACTGGCTGGACCGATTTTGAAGATTATTTTTTTTTATTTAAAAGCTGGTGCTTCCCGTATTGTCCAGTTAATTTCTTTTATTCTAACACTGGACCGACTCCAATGATTCATTTTTTAATGGAAACGATGAGACAGAGATATAACAAAGTAAACACTCCCTAGACAGAAAACTGCTTTTTATCAAAAATCCTGCCACATTATGAGTTTAAAAATATATAACAAGAACCAAGGGCAATGAGAGAATTACCATTGGCTAATTCATAACATTTTTATTCTCTTAAAGAATTTTACACGTTTAAACCGTAAAGTGACATTAGTGCGTGAAGTGATTTTTAAGTGATAAATTTGTAAAAGAGATTATTTAATTTATTATTTATTATTATTAAATTAGACTCGAAGGCGAAATATGCTAGTGCCTTACGAAAAATTAATCATCATGTCAGTTACCATATTTCCCGCAAATAAACGTTATTATTATTTAAAAATAGTGTGTCGAGAGTTTGGTTATGTTCTGATTAATTCTATTTTTTAATATTCATATTCTATTTGAAGTCAGTTTTTGTTTTTACTCGTAAATATACTTGTTTTCGACATATCATTATAATACGAACTTCTAGTGTATATATACTTTTTCCCCTTCCACATTCGTGCTTGCTGCAGTTTTTTTAAATAATCCCAAACGTTGTTGCATAATCAACCCCCACAAAATGGGGTCATTTACTAATAAAATAAAACATACCAATCTTGTTGGGTAGCGTTATTGTTTTGTCCTCGCCCCGCGGCTTGTTCAGGTCGCGTCTGTCTAATGCATTTCTAATGTCACCGTCTTGTTGCCGATTTGTTCTGGCCACAATCTATCATCCTTTCGGCGCCATTGGAGATCATGAGCGTCTTAGTTTGGAGTTATATGTGCATATCTAGAAATAACGATACGAATTAACAAAATATATGTAATGAAATAGTCCAATAACTAGTACACCCGCTTTATTGAGACAGTGTAACGTGGTACAAGGAATTATTTTAATGAATGCTGTGACAACTGCGCGCCCCCGCCATCTTCTTTTTACAAATATTAATTAGAAGTCATATTACAAACTAATAAAGTTAAGTTATTGTTTACAATGACAAGTTAATGTGATGAACAACTTAATTATTAATGATGAATTTAAGATACAATAATGTTCATGTAAATCCCTAAGATATCATTGGAAGTAGTTATTATGCCTAACAATCGCTGGGTGCCATGCTAGCTAACATATACCTTCGCACCTGTGGAATGGTCTGCCAAGTGATATTCGAGAGTAACAGTCACTTGGTATTTTTAAGTCTAAGTTGCATAACCATCTTCTCAGCATAGTCGCTAGATAGATTGACGTTTTTCCTAACCTATATTTGTATACTACGAATAATAAAACGAGTAACGGTAAGTACTAATATACTCGTACTATTTATATTATATCTGCTTAAACTTGAACACACTTACGTATAACACTTGCATCTGTATAAATCATTTTTCTGGAAGAGGCTAGGCGTCTAAGATAAACGTTAGAAAGTCCAAAGAATTAGGTTCAAAATCATTCTATTTTATAATCACATTGTATTAAAAAGTAATGTAAGTTTTTTTTATGGTTTCAAAAAATTACTTTTAATTTAATTTTAATATAAATATTTTCTACATAATGTAAATTTTATATAAGGTATTAATATGTAAATTAAATGTATTGCTTACGAATTGTCGAAATCGGTCCAGCCGTTCCAAAAATTAGCCGGAACAAAAAGACAGATAGACGGACAAACAAAAATTAAAAAAAACATTTTGGTGTATGTGCCGTATATGCATGCGTTCATAAGCGTTTATAAAAAAAAACAGCTTTTTTAATATTAAAAGCAGACACAACTATTTAATTTATTTGTATAGATGTCTACGTATTAAGAACAGTTCGTAAAATTTAAGTTCATATTGACAGTTAAGTGAATTGGCGTGATAGAGAGGCATTCGACGACCTCTGCACTGAGAATGCCGACACTTCGTTTCGAGGTGGACCGCTTAGGTCTTACCTACACACAGGACAAGTCGTTGTTGTCTGATAAATTGGACAATTTATTGTTTAACTTCGCCAAGTTAAGTTGCTAGACACTAATTTTTGCAGTAAAAATATTACCTCTATGTTTAGTGATGGAAGTACATTTGTATATAAGAACTAAATTAGATAACCACTGGTATATTGTTATTTATAGATAACATAAGTACATACATCATAATCATCCATACTCACACTAACACTCAGACACACAACAAATTATAGCAATCTAGTAGCAAGATTCTCATGGTCTGATTTTATTTTTTTTTCGTAAAAGGACATAATATGGCGAAAAATCTCTGCTATTGTTCTATTAATTATAAGTTAATTTAACACAATTTAATATAATATTATATAATTTGCCACTGTTGGGCACAAGCCTTCTCTGTAAAGAGAGTGTAAGGGCATAGCACGCACACCTGGTGAGGATTGGCGGACTTCACATGCCTTAGAAAAATTTTCTAAGACATAGGTTTCCTCACGATGTTTTCCTTCACCGCCGAGCGCGTGTTAAATCATCACTTAAAATTGCAATAAATAATTTCATTGGTGCCGGCACCGGGGATCGAACTCAAGTTGCTAGCGTGCAACTTGAGCCAACCGCCCGGACACTGAGCTACCACGGCTATCGGTGGATTAATTTGATAAATTTGAATGCAGAGATATTAAATGCAACAAATAAAGCGAGCCCAATACGAATTGTGTCGCGGAAACAGACACTCAGCCTTGGTACTTTCATGCAGACTAGAATGTAGCTGGCAAAGGCTTTAGACAATAAAACAATACATCATAATTTTGGACCCTGAGTTGGGGAACAATGTCCACTAATGGATAGTCGGAGGACGCTAGACTATGATCGGGATAAACGTCATGATGACGTCTGTGAAATTAATTATTATTAAACAAAGCCGTGAGATCCAGGGGAACCCGAGACATGGTGGGAGGGTGTAGTTTCGTGAGACATAAGGGAGTGCAAGATTATCAAAGACGATGTCGTGGATAGAGAGAGATGGAAAGCGAAAATCCGGAAAGCTAACGTCACCACCCACATGGTGGTACCGTGGCGACCAATAGCAAGGAAGAGCGAGATACCAAGCCTTTTTTTAATGACGAACTTCACAGATTGGCCAAAGAAGCTGGCCTTGCTTGCTTCACCGGATTGAGAGGTGGCATAGCTCTTGGGTCGCTTAGCCTGTACCTCTATCGCTAGTAACTCGATACAAGGGTCCCCCCGGTGAGGGTTAACCACAGCTTGGACGGTTACTATGTTACGCGTAAACATTTCGATCAGAGGGCTCCCGAGGGCAGAACCACGTGTCGGTCGGTTGCCATTCTTACAACAAATTAAAAATTATAAAATTACAAATTATCGTAGGAATATTACGAAATAGTATTTATCAGGACCTAACCAAATTCTCATACATTCCTTCCAATATAAAATTGATTAATCGAAATCGATTCGCCCAATCCGTTGTTATGAGGTAACAAACATAAAAAATACATTCGAATTGAGAACCTCCTCCTTTTTTAATTCGGTTAAAAAATAAACATTATTTTATTAATTTATTTATATATGTGCTATTTATAAGACAAGGCAACACCTAAATTAATGTGTTTTGTTTTCTGTAAGTGTGTAAACGACCGCCTGGCATCGTGTATTGGACCACTTGATCATTACATATCAACATACCGGTCTACTTGTACCCGGAAATGACATTTAACAATTGCAAGGCTTTATTTCGTGGTCAATGTGAAACGCAGACTAATAACCAATAGAGAAAATAATATTCACGGGACTAAACACTTAACTAACTCAACAAAGTTTCACTTGCTAGAATTGTTTTTCTGTTGATAATGAAAAACGATGTTATTCTTTACACCAGGAAACATGTTAATAAGGACTAAGAAAAGTATAATCCAGGATATTGTTCTTTTCTAATTTTATAAATATGTGAATATGATAAGAATGAAGTCATAGTTAAAAAATAGTTACAGCCTTAATATATGTCCCACTGTTGGGCGCAGGCCTTCTCTGTAAAGAGAGTATAAGGGCATAGTCCGCCACGAGGCCCTAATGCGAATTGGCAGACTTCACATGCCGTAGAAAAATTTTTAAACATGTAGGTTTCCTCACGATGTTTTCCTTCACCGCCGAGCGCGTGGTAAATCAGCACATAAAATTGCAGCAACAAATTTATTGGTACCGGCACCGGGGATTGAACTCGGGTCGCTAGCGTACTACGCAACTTGAGCCAACCGCACGGACACTGAGCTACCACGGCTCTAAAAAGTCATAGAATTAAATTAAATAAATAGATGTAGATGGACTAAGCGGTTAACATAAATAGAGTAGTAACATTTTTAACGTTACGGCATGTTGAATAGATTGGGTACATGGATATTTATAACCGAGAATAATAACCTTATTCTAAGGGTAACATCACAATTAAAAAATTCGTTTTCCTCTTTTATTCGGGCATGGGAGCGGCAGCACAATAGATTTCCTCATTGATCTGGCAGAGTTCCAATGGGGTGACATATATGATTCGCTTAGACATTTAAAACAACAACGGGTTAAAAGAGCGACACTTATACTCACTGAAGTTCAGCATTACGGCTCCAACAACTAATTGCATACTATTGACCAACAATATTCTCGGGAATCAAAAATTCTTAATAATACACTTATGAAAGAGCTACTCCCAACCCGACATAGATTAGGTCATGGACAGATACATAACTGTAGCCATAGACCAATCCATAGCCACAGCCATAGACGTAGTCAGTCTCTTTGATTGATTACTCTATTCTGAGATGTGTCACTAGTGACTCACAAATATTACTTTTACCTTCGTTTTTATTATTTTTCATTGTTTATTGAATTCATATATTATAAAATTGGTCATTCATTATTAAGAGCATCAAATAAAGAAAAATTAATAGAGTAAATGAACTCTGAGTAATATATATATATATAAAATGCAGTGTTATTTTCAACCAACCCCAAATATAATCTTATAAGTAGCACAAATTACTACAATAAATAAATTACTAAGATTAATTAAGTAATTATAAAATTATAGTTAATTTTTAAACAAGGCAAAGTAAAAAAGTTTAAAAGAATTTTTAAGCTTGCTTTTTCGTTGATGAAATAAAATTTGTCGCAAAGATTTTATAAAAGCTTTCATCGACAAAGCACTGGTCACTTCGGCAGTCACAAGTCGAGTTACTCCCAAATAGATGTCCAGGCTTAGTTTTGACACCTCACAAATCTGGTCACGAAAAACAAAGTGACAATTTCAACTGTATCCTGTTTAGTTGCTCTGTATTTTTATTACTCTGTATGTTTCAAGGGGTCTCAGGCGACATGTTATGAGACGAATTGATTCAACGTTCATTGGAGCCAGAGTTCTGGCACTTACTACATTTTGACCTTAACTCACCAGCCAACCAGTTGCACATTAATTCAATTACACGTACCAACGTGTACGTAACTTTGTCCGTTATAAAATACGGCCTCAATTCACTTTAGGCTTGTTTACAAAATTAAATGGCCACGTGATAAAATTATCTATAGATTCTATTTGTGTAAAACAAACTACTACTTATTCCCTCTAATTTTAAGTGCTTGTTACTTGTTTTACGCCGCCATTCATTAAACGATGGTAGGTTGCAAATAATTGTAGTAGTTAATACATAGAGTACTATAAAAAAAGTAACAGCCTATATACAGGATGTCCGGTAATAAATAGATGAACTTAAAAAAATAATGGCCATTCCGAAAAACATGCAAAACATGTAGTAGATTAGATTTTTTTTTAAATTAGTGTTACCTTATTTTACATGTTTGTACACAATATATTGAATTCCATCGGTTTTTTGCAAACATAACTGACCAAAAATAAAGGGTCAGAATAAAGGGTCGCTTAAGAAAATTTGAATATCTCGGAAGATAGAGACGCTAACAGATCGCCACATGGTGGCAACAAAGTACTAAAATTTAAATAAAAATTAAATTGAATGAAAAATTCTGTATTATCCAAGTTTACGTAAGATATTCCTTTTCGTTTAAGTTTATGTTTTATAATGAAATATAAATAAATTAATAAAAATACTTTATTTTATTTTAAGTATATTTAATTGTCAATCATACACAATTTATTTCAGTTAGCTAGCGACTATATCTTCCGAGTTAAACTGTCTTAGCCGACCCTTATTTTTGCTCACGAGTGTATTTTAAAATTGGCAATACTGGAATTTATTTACATAAGTTATACTGTATTTAATAATAAAAGTAAAAAAATCGATAACTTCAATGTGCGAGTATATTACGTACATTTCTAAGGAAATGCGTAATACAAACAATATGAAACAAACAAACACATTTATGTATTTAAAATGAAAAATTAACAGCAATTGTGTTATAATTTAAAACAAAAGAAAATGTGAGAGTTGTAATGTAATACAATTTTGTTCTTAACCGACTTCAAAAAGAAGAAGGTCTCAATTTGTCTGTATGTTGTTTTTTATGTTTCTTACGTCATAACTTTGGGAATGGTTGAACCTATTTTAACCAAATTTGGTTGTTTTGACAATGGTATCCATGGGAAAACCATATAAGTCTTAAATTTGCATTAAGCATGTGCGTGAAAAATGGACGAAGACGCTCACCGATTTCAATAATTATTTTTTTATTTGTAAGGATGTACTTTAAGGGTAGTTTGATGGGAGTTTGGTAAGCTTCTGATTAATTCTATTTCGTAACTACGATAATTCGAAAATACTATGACGAAAATTGGATTTGAAATCTGTTTTTGTTTGTGCTCGTTACATATTTACTCTTATAGGTTCTAGTTTCAAGCAATTCTCTAATTAATGCCAATATAAATGAGCCCGAAATATCAGGGAAATTATACATTTAGGTTTAGGGTAAGGTCTGCGAATCGTAAGATCGTATGTTTGAATCCACCATTCGACTATTGACGTGAACCATTTCATAGCACGAGCTTAAGCTTAGTTGGAATGGTTCACAAGAATGTTAGTAATATTTCTGGAAAAAAACAACTAGCTTTCTTTTAAAAAAATAGGATAAATTCCGTAAAATCCGTAAATATTTAAGACAAAAGACTTTTTCCACTGTTTATCTGACAACTTAAGTGTAGGTCACAGGACAGCACTACTTTCCGAGAGATGACTTCCGCGATTAAGTTGCCGTCCCATCACTTCATTATCTTGTTTATCAGAGTTTAATATTGCGACACAAATTGGGCTTCCTTCATGAGATGAATGATAGCTTTGTCTTTTATATGTACGTGAGACAAGTTATTTTGTATAACAACAAGCCAAATAAGTATATAGATGAAATGGAAAAACAATTTACCCCGCCAAAAGATCAGAATTGTAGTAATTAGTAATACGGGTTGATAAACTTATCCAATTTGTTTTTTTTTCTTTTTAACATCTATATGTATAAAAGAGAAAGTATGTGGGTTTGTAACTTACAGGCTCCAAAACGGCTGGACCGATTTCAATGAAACTTTCATAGAATCTTCAGATTGACCTGACGAGTAATCCTATAAAGTTTGGTGAGAAGATCGGAGCACTCCTTTTTTTGAACTGTCAAATACAGCTTTTATTTACTATGATGACATTCTATTGTTTTATAACCCAAATTTGTATTGACACATGCGTTGTGTATATTTATGTCATTATGGATTATATTGAAGTATAATAAAGTATACCATATGGTAAGTTTTATTTCTGACATTAACTTGAGCCCGATATGTTTTTGTATAAATGATAAGAATGATATTGTATTTACTGATGTGTAGGTAATAATCTTCACCCGCTCGAGAAGAGAATAGACGAGAATGAGTACGGAGGAAATTGAATAATTAATAGTGTGAGAGTTAAATTAAATATATATAATGATGTAAGTTTATTGTTTAATTAAAATAAAGCAAAATCTGTACGAAGTAAATAAATACGCAAGTGTTTTATAATTATTTTTAAAGTTAGTCAGTTTTAGTTAAGCATTGTGCTAGTGGTAAGTTAGCTTAGTTTGTTCTTTTTATTCATTTTTCAACAATGAAAAATTAATCTCGTTTTTCGTTTTTACTCGTCAATATACTTGATACTACACCTCTTATCAATCAGTAGATAAAAACATTCAGTATGTGTTTAATATTTATTGATAAATCTCGTTTTTGATTAAATTATACATTAACATAGCACAGGAGTCGAATACCAGACCTTCAATTTAAGATTGACTAAGGGTGTCAGGTTTCCTATTTCGAAAGCTGCCACTCGGAACTACGTAAGCTTGACGTACGCACGTCGAGGCCATATGCACGAGTGTGTCACTGCCCTAATAATGCCTATGTAATATGTATTACATATCCTGCCTGTAGATGATTTAGGATAAATTAAACAAATAATAATAAAATCTTTATTTGTCTTACTCTCACATTACATACTACAGTTTTTATTACAATTATTTGAGACTTGGTGGATGTGGATGTGGGAGTCAGGAGCTCAAACTAAGTAAATTTGTGTTATGAGTGTCCTGGTCTCCTCAAGGGCTCTTGGACAATTAAGCATTTACAAAATATATATATCTATCTTTGTAAATGTGGGAAATTTCTTTTTCTTCGTAATCCATTTCCAATGGCCATTTAATTTTGCAATTGAATTTTGTTATTAAATAAATAAATTTATAACTTGAATGTAACTACAATTATACAAACTTAAAATTACTGATAATACTAACTTAAAAAAATAATATTAAATCAAAAACTTCACTTTAAAACTAAAAATTATCCACTTCATAAATAAAATAAATAAAAATTAATAAATAAAACTTAATAAATAAATAAAATAAAAACAGCTTTTATTTTTCTACTACAACTAAACTTAATTTAAATCTAAATTATTCAGTAATTTGTTTATAATTATCATATATGCTGTTGACATTATTTAAATAGACATGTAACGAAAAAAAAAATGGCGCGGGGACTCATGGGGGGGGATCATCTAACTTACATTTTCATTTTCATCTTAGACGTAAGAAATAAGTGTATGTGTTTTTAAAAAAGACTTGGCTTAAAGGTCTTGTTACCAAGCCATCAAATATTAAACAATAGACATGTAAAAAGAAATATAATTTTAGACCTTATTTTAAAATCAGTATAAATATTAAGAAGAAAGTGTTTGAGACAACCATACTACCATGTCTAACATATGGATGCCAGACGTGGTCCGTAAAAAGAGAAAACGAAGACAAAGTAGCCATATGCCAACGAAAAATGGAAAGAAGTACGCTCGGACTAAAACTGTCAGACAAGGTTAGAAACGATACCATCAGAAAGAAAACGAAAATAGTAGATGCAAGGAAAACAGCGACACTTCCCAATGGCACTGGGTAAGGCACATTTGTAGAATGAACAACAATTGATGGACAAAACGTATAAAAGAGTGGATACCAAGAGATAATTAAGAGAAAAAGGAAGACCAAGTAAGAGATGGAGAGATATTTACAAACAGAAATGTGGATCGTGTTGGATGCGAGTAGCGCGAGAAAGAGATTTTTGGAAATATTTAGGAGAGGCCTACGCCGTAGAGGCGACTACTACAAACGCAGTCAGTATTAAAAAAAATTGTTAGGTTTGCTATATTTAATAATTTATTTACTTAATTATACAATCTATTTATTCTAAAGGTATAAAATTTTTGTGCAAAAAAGGTTTTGGATACAAGCTTGCATACTTCGTAGTGTCTCCTATTACTAACTGTAATTTGATTAATATTTGTAGAAGGGTCAAGATCAGAGTGGTATTTCATTTTTTTTAATATTAAATTTTTTATTGTCCATCCTCTCTTATTACTAAAATCACGTCATTTAACCTTTTCGCAGTAAAACTTCAGTAAACATTACTATAAGTGTAATCGAGCAAGGCGAACGGAAGTTGAGAGGGAAATACATAAGAAAGTGAGAAAATTACGTTTAAGCTTAGACACAGTGCAGGCCTATTGTCTGTATCTCACTTTAGGAGCAACAGAGAGCAGTGCGGACCCACACTGAAAGCGCCAGCTTTCAAATAAAAAAAAATCATTTTTTCAATTCAATTTTTTTAATTATTTGCGTATAGGCAATTTAAGTTATGTTCGCATTATACCTACCGGTAACCTCAAAGGTATTCACAGATTATGTAGCATTTCTTATGTGTCACATTAGCGTATGTATTTCTCATCAATCAATGACGTTAGCTGGAGGCTTTTTTTAATTTAAAGGTGGCGTTGCGCTTGAGGCATTTAACATAAACCGGTTTATCAATTTACCAGCTTTTTTCATTCATTTCAGTCGTGATACATATGATATCCTGGTATTTAGTTGTCGCATGGCCATACCACTTCAGACTTAACTTTAGACCATTAAATATATTTTAAGCTGACTACAAAAGTGGAGGAGGTTTATTCGTCTGTTTTTGTTTATTATTTGCGCAGTCATTACGTCAGTAATGGCAATTTAAGATCAGACAAATTGCACATTTTTTATTTTAAATAGGAAATTATTATACCTCCATTGTCCTGTATTTGGTCCACAGTCGAAACGCAGTCGCATTTCATCGGAGCACAAAACGATTGTTTTACGAGACAATGATTCAAATGGCTTAATGGTTGTTTATTGTTCACTTTCACTCCAGGAAAAGAAAACACTTAGGTCGTTTATATAAGACTTTATTAAACGAAATTTGTATTCCGCGCACATCACGTCACCGGCGCGTCGGCCATTTTGAATTCCGCGCATGCGCAGTACTCCCATTTGCTCCCATTAATGAAGTATAATTGAGGCTTCCGTACAATTATGCAATGTTGATACATACTTGTATATAATATTTGTGATTTATGCTATATTAACTACATATAATATTATAATATAAAATAAAATCAATTAACACATAATAATATTCATAAATAAAATACATGAATACCATACAATAAAACAATATATAAATTGCATGACGACAAATTTAATAAAATAAAATAATTTTATCTACCATCATTTTAACTAACGAAATACCGTTTAAAAATTTAATCTGTGTTAAAATATTCAACAAAAGCTCTCACGGCTTCTACAAGCCGGAAGTTATTTAATACTACATAATGTAGAAAGTTTGTGTTCTTTTATATTCTGTGTGCACTGAATGGAACAAAACAAAAGAAATGATGATTAACGAAACGGCTATTTTTGCTTAGAATGTAACTTGAAAACAAAGTTTTGTATGATCGCTATCATTTAATTTTGGTTTAGCAAAATCTTTGGATTACATACACTAGATATGAATTTAAAGTTGTGTCAGATTTCTATTGCGTTAATCAATTTGACAATTTTTTTCTTCATATTTGTAAAGCGTGTATAATTTCTCGTATCTTTTTTATATTTACAAGGTTGCCCTTACCCCACATTAGTTGATGTTAAGTGTATATTGCGTCTTGACACTTCAAAACTATTATCATTCGCTTAATAATTTTTAACATATACTACTATATTTAAACCTTCTAACTATTGTGTCGGTCTGTCTATATTATTTGTGCTACTAATATATACACTCGTGAGCAAAAATAAAGGGTCGATTAAGAAAGTTTTAATATCTCGGAAGATAAAGAAGCTGGCTAACTGAAATAAATTCTCGCCTCATGATGGCAACACTAAGTACTAAATTTAATGAAAAATACTGTATTATCCAAGTTTACGTAAGATATCCTTTTTGCTTAAGTTTGTTTTTTAATGAAATATAAATAACTTAATATAATAATATATGTTATTTTATATTAAGGATATTTAATTGTCTATCAAGCATAATTTATTTCAGTTAGCTGGCGTCTTTATCTTGCGAGATATTCAAACTTTCTTAACCGACCATTAATTATTGCTCATGGCTATATATTTCATTACCAAGAACTTTGCTTACTATAATTGATGTGTATAGCTGTCTTCTTCTTCTATACCTTTTCCCTTTATTTGGGGTCGGCACTCCTCGTGTTGCGGCGCCAAGACAGACGGTCTTGGGTTGTCCGTACCTCTATTTGGGCTCGTTGCATATCTTTAGCAACGGTTGTCCACCACGTGGCCTGCGTGCGTCCTCTGCCTTTCTTGGTATCTGGTATAGCAAGGGCCCTATGTACAACGTGCTCGTGTATAGCTGTATGATTCTATATAATTTTAAAATTATAAATGTGTCTATGTATCTAATAATTTATATATTGTATTTATATTATATTATGGTTTATGAGCAGATTAAATACACGTAAATAAATGTTAAATTTATAATATGCTGGTGTATTTTATGAACAAAAATAAACATATATTATTAAACATCATATATATATAATATATTACCCGATATATGGCTATTATTAACCTACGCATAAATAATTTAAGTAGACCTAAGCTTTCCTCAAATGTCAGCATAAAAAAATAGAATCCGATACCACTGACTAGCCTTAAACATACAAAAAGATCGCATTCCTAACGCTTTGGATAATTATAGATTTTATATACAAATAAAATATATATTAGGATGTGTCAAATCACTTTCCAGTGAAGTTTATGGAATAGGATCCAGTGCTTGGGTCAAAGTTCTGGGCGGGATGGCCGGAGAAGGGGTTGTAATTTTGACCCTGGTAACTTTGCGGTTGATAACTTTGCGACTGGTATGTTTGCGGTTGGTAAGTTTGCGGCTGGTGACTTTGCGGCTGGTAACTTTGCGACTGGTGACTTTGCGGCTGGAGACTCTGTTGATAGTTTGAGGTCTGGCTTGGGCTTTGACTATAGGGTTGTGGTGTGAACGCTTGGTAGGAGAACTGGGGCTGCTGGTGGTACACTTGGCTTTGGGGACGTTCCTGTGGAAATTGCTGTGGGGCTTGGTTGAAAAGATTCGACTGCTGTGTAAATAGGGATGAGCGGAACGGAGATTGTTGGGGCTGTGGGGAAGGCTCAGGCTGATACGTAGGGGCTGGCTGTCTATACTGGGTTTGGGACTGGTATTGAGGTTCCGGTTGGTACTGTGGCTCAGGCTGGTATTGAGGCTCAGGGCGGGCCGGTTGGTGGAACTGTCTGAAGTTGGATGCCGGTCTGGATTGAGCTCTGCCGTTGTACTTGGGGTCCTCGTAGATCTTAGGATCTTCGCGGTACTGGCCGTCGTCTTCTTGTCCGTCTGTCAGTGCGTTTGAGGGGTCGTGGAGAGTCGGCGGAGGCACCATGATCCCTTGACCTGAAATACGAATTGCGTTGTTAATTAGACTCAGAGTTAATGTTTTAACCTTTATATATATTCCACTGTTAGCGGTAGGTCTCCTCAGTAAATAGAACATAAGGGTTATAGTCTGCCACGCACACCTAGTGCGGATGACTGTGATGTTTGCCAATCTTAGAAAATTTTCTAACATTTGTATGTGTCCCCACGATGTTTTTCTTTACCGCCGAGCACGTGGTAAATCTCCACATTTAATTGACAACAACAAGTTTATTGGTGCCGGCACCGGGAATCTAATCCGGGTTGCTAGCAAACTATACTATTTGAGGCAACCGCCCGGAATCCTAGATTATCTTAAGTGATCACCGTCGCCCATGAACATCCACAGCACCGGAGGGGCTGCAGGTACGTTGCCGACCTTTTAGATAGGAGTAGGCTCGTTATTCGAAGGTCCCCAAATCGTAAAGGTCTTTTATGTTTGTTACCACATAGCTGATGCTTCCCGTGTGGTCCAGTATAAATTTGGTCCAATTCTGACAATGGGTCTATGAGAAAACCATACAAGTCTTAAATTTGCATCAAGTATGGACGCCACAAATGGGCGAATAACTCAATATCATGTCCACCGATTGCGGTGATTCATGTGGATGTACTTTAAGAGTAGTTTGATGAAAGTTTGGTTACGTTCTGATTAATATTATATCGTAATATTCTTACAATAATTCGGAAATACAAAGAAGGCGTCCGTGCTTAATAACGTTTGATTATTTTTGAAGTCGGTTTTGGTTTTACTCGTAAATATATTATTATTCAGTGTGTGTGATATGCGTAAGATATTTTGTGTGACAATTATTGACAAAATCGGGTAATTTTGACTTCTTTCTTTCAAAACTTTCGAGCTTGTATTCCTCGGGTAAAGATTGACACTGACCGGGCAGGCTGAATGCAGGTCGGTTACGTAACCGGTAAACAAATATTAGCAACAGAAGTGGGCCAAATTGCGACACTTGCCGGAATGCTGCTAATTCTCGACTAGCTCTTTGGAAATTATAGCGGATATCTTTACATGGAATCGTTAATTACTTCAGCTGTATGGACTAAATGATCAAATGCTTTTGATAATAATATAATTACAACCCCCACAAAATATTTTATTTTAATTATTACATTACATTCTTTTTAACCGTTCCAAATGTGCTCAGAAATCACATGATCTAATTCCCCCATCCCCGTTCCACCATCGGACTTCAAGACGCACTGCGAGATTTCATCCTTTGTGAACGTCCCTGAAACCCGAACGACGCGCTTTGCTTCGTCTTTCATTATTCGTACAGCAAAAGACTGGAATAGTTTGCCCGCGTCTGTCTTTCCCTCCGATTACAATGTGGGTATTTTCAAGAGTAGAGTGAATAGGCGTTTATCCAGGACTGCATTTCCACTTAACATCAGGTGAGATCGTAGTCAAGCACTTGATTACAAAATAAAAAAAAATACATTTAAAAACTCTATAGTTAGTAACTAGATCATTAATGAAACGAAGTAACTCTATCTATCTTCAGTAAGTAATATCTCCTTTTCCACGCCTGATAACGCTATTCCTAACACATAAACCAAGTCAAGCGTGCGTAAAGAAGTTTCACTTCGAAACAGTTAAGCATAATTACCTTGAGGTTCGAATCCACGCTTGCTACTGGCGCCGTAGGATATCTCCCTCAGCTTGCCGCTCTCGTCCACGTATCCGTACTTGCCGGCCACGTCGCCGCTGGGGTACTTGGTCTCGATCTTGAAGGAACCGTCGGCGGCCTCGTAGCCATAGCTGTAGGAGCCGTCGTCGTTCTGCCGGTTGATCTGCTTGAGGATCGGCACCGGCGTGGTGGTGGGACCATGCTGGCAGTGGACGCACGCGAGCCACGCCGCGCACAACACTATTGTCTGGAAACAAAATAACTGTTTATAAGTATATTTCTTGGTTAAAAAGAATTTCATTCATCATTCAAATCAGCCGTAGAACATCCACTGCTGGGCACAGGCCTCCAGGCCTCCCCCAACAATTCCTTCAAAAGGTCCCGTTGCAAGCGGCTTGCGTCCAGCTGTGATCTTTGTGAGGTCGTCAGACCATCTTGCATTGACGTCCGACACTGCACTTGCCAGACCGTGGTCACCAATCGAAAACTATTCCGTCCCATGTCTTCAACGCGCTTTCTTTGGGCTTATTTATGAGGCCCATGGTGTGAGGCCACGTGGATGTTCATTGTGTAGGTAATTAGTTTAGCAGACTCGGCAGGTAAGTCACATGGTGGCGTGGGAGAAAGGGAAATATGTTACCCATTTTATAGCAATATCATTACTAACTTGTAAATAACTCACAAATGATTGTCATTTTAGTATATAATGCCGTGTCTAGCGGCTGTTGCGATAAAATCTACAAAGAAACGAGTAAATCGGACGTTGGCTGGTGAATGTAGGGGCCTTGGCGTACACGCGGAAAGGTCCGCCCGGTGTGTTTACAGCCTTAGTGGGCGTTAGTCACGCGAGACAGGAAGACTGTAGGAAATGGGGATAATACACGTTTGTCTATTAAAGTTTTTTTTGCTTGTCGCATACATACCATCTTCTGAACAAAGTCGCTCGCTAAATTGACTATTTACCTAATTAAATATGTATACAAATATAGTTATGTACAATGTAAGTTTGTATTTGGTTCTAGTTAGAGTTCAGCAATTATCTCTATACATATATAAACAAAGTCACCCCGATATTTATTTGTTTTTTTACTCCTTCTGCCATACAAGGTTCCTTGGAAGACATGGCTTACAGCGATGAGGTCCTTGCCCACGTTAAGGTTAACTTTAATTATTAAATAAATTGATAGTACCCCCTTTTTAACCGACTTCAAAAAAGAAGGAAATTCTCAATATGTATTTTTATTTACTATTTTTTTATACCTGAGAACTTTCGACTTGGTGGGTCGTTTTCAATTATTCATTTTTATTTGAAAGCTGGTGCATCCCATGTGGTGTTTGGTCCATGTGTTTTGGTCCATTTCTGACAGTGGATCATTCACGAGAACACCATATTAGTCTTAAATTTGCATTAAGTATGTGCGCAAGAAATGGACGAATAACTTAATATCACGGCAAACGATTTCAATGATTAGTTTTTTTATTTGGAAAGGACGTTCTTCAAGAGATGATAGTTTTAACCAAACTTCTGATTAATTCTATCGCAATGCTCCCGATAAATCGGAAATACAAAGAAGGCGTCCACCGGTGGTAGCGTTCAACGTTTGTTTCGATTTTGTTTTAATCGTAAATACATTTTTTTTCATCTAATATGTTATTTTTGTACCGTGTAAACTTCGTTATTTCATCACAGAATTGAAGCTTGTAATAGATTCGCTTCGCTCTGTAACTGTTTTGTAAACAAACATGGTACGTTACGCACGAAGAATGTGGTCTATAATACCCTATACGAACTTCCGCGACACTGTACATACATAAGTAGTACAGGTGCGGTTAAATTCGCCTCATTGACACATTCCAAACCGCACCGGAGGTATCTCGAAGCATTACTTATCCTTATTACCCTAGTGATAAAGGTCAGAATGCGGTGCTTAACGTGGAATTAATTTCAATACAAGGTCGCCGTGTCCGAGGCGAGCTTACTCGTACCATTTACATAAGATTGCTTTGTGTTAACGTGAAGTTTTTGCTGTAGGCTAATTACAACGATAATAATACATCAAACTAAATGTAGGTTAAGAGTTAGAAACCACTAGAGGCGTGTGTGTACCTTCGAATTCGCGAATGAATTCCCAAAGAACACTTGACTTGGGGAGTAAGCTAATGCGTTACAAAACGTGTGATCGGATGAGACGAACAGAATTTGAGAGGGAGATATAAGTTAGTGACACACACATTATCTTTCTCTCATAGCCAGTTACGATTCATATTAGGAGTGCACTATAGATATCGATATTACATAAAATATCGATATATGGACGCGATATATCGCTTCAATCCGATATTATGGAATCGTCTAATATCGATATATTTCACCCGATATACGAAAAATCGTAAGAAATTAAATAAAAAAGCATTACATTCTTTCTTTTATTTGTGATTGATAACTTGAATAAAATAAAACCCTTACTTACGTTGCCATCGCGAAGAGTGTTGTGTAGTATGTTACTACACTCCTATTCTTCAGGACAGCAGGACTAGTTATATAAATTTTATAATCTATGCATGTAGTCTGTACTGCTAGCAGAATCAAATCAAATAGTCTGGACTATACTATAGACCGAAGCGAGAACCTCTCAGTTACACGCCAAGTACTCTAATAGTACAAAACTTTTCTGATATTTAATATTAAGCGCTAATTAATTATAAACAAATTTGGATATATGAAAAATATCGATAATATTTGTACAATATATCGCATAGTATTGATACAACCTCACGATAAATTATATCGAATAACATATAGATATATTTTTCACATGAACATCCCTAATTCCAATTTCTAAGACACAGCGGAACCGTGTTCACGCTGTAAAAGCAAGAGTATGACAATGAAGAAAACGGCTGAACAAATATACACTAGTGGCCCTTCAATTTACTGTATACGGATATGAAAGTTCCCAATTGGAAATTAAGTGGCGTGACTCAGGCGACACTTTGTTGAATCACGCGGCAATTACGGCTATTATTATACGCAAGAAACTTTGAAGAAATAAAATTCCTTGTAAATCGCCTGATTCTTTTACATAATATCAGCTTAAATCCTTAAAAATTCTTTACTGCACGTTAGTTAGAAGCAATTTAGAAAATGCATGTCAAGTTTGGAATCCCCACTATAATATATACATCAACAAAATCAAGTCGACCCAAAAGAAATTTATTCGGCATATGCGTTCCGGATTCAGATTACGTAAGGAGAGCTATGATGTTCTAGACTTCACCTTCTTCCATTGCACACTCGTCGGTGCGTAGCGGATATCGTATTATTATCAAATACTGCTCAAAGTCGCATGGATTGTCCTGAACTACTCAACAAGTTACACTTCTCTATCTCTTCTCGAAGTCTGCGATTCAACTGTCCATTATATACTCCGCCTAGTAATACAAACTTTATGCTCAATAGCTATTTTATCAGAGCATGTAATGAATTCAGTAACGTTTGCAAGAAGAATAATAAAGTCGACCTATTTCTCGTCAGTGACGCCTCCATACGTAAGCTTTTTATAAGTATATCTAGTGAAGGTTTGTCTGCGGGACATTGTTACTGTGCTACCTAAGTTTGCGTATCTTTAGTGTTTTTTTTTACCAACTTATTTGTGAAAACTTATTATCTGCTAAACTAGTGTTATATCTCTAAATTATATAAGAAGCATTGAATAGCTGTAAGTTTTCCTGGATTAAATAAATAAAAAAATATGTAGGTACTTCAGATCATGCATGGTCCATATATCCACAATGGATATGCGTGATACGACGTCATTTGATTATCCCTGAAATAACAACCGACCGAGTCGTGGTTCTGCCCTTTCGGGCACCCTTGGAATGATTACGCGTAACATAGTAAACGTGTCGAGTTACTAGCGATAGAGGTTCAGACTACGCGACCTAAGAGCTATGTCATCTCTCAATCCGGTTAAACAGTCAAGGTTAGCTTCACTGCCCAATCTGTGAAGTTTGTCAAAAAAAACGTCGTCCACGATCGATTGTCGATGAATACGATCGGTCCTGATCAAAACACGGGTACGGTCTACGAAATGTAAGGTTTTTTTTAACGTGGGAGGAAATGCGTAACCTATACGCACTTGCCAGGGGTAGCGAGTGCGTTACGTCAAGCTCGGCCTACCGATTAGAACCACCACGGTGAGCCGCTCTCCGCTATTATAGGGTGAGATGGGGTCGCGTTATCATTTCTCCATCACGCCCGTGATAGATTCGAATCCAACATTCCACTATTGATGTAAAGTCAAAGTCAGCTTCTCCAGCTAATCTGTCCAGGTTAGTCAAAAAAAAAACTCCAGGTTTCAACCTTCAGGCTAAAGCACTGTTTTTATGTAAAACTAGACAAGTTTTAGGCACGAAATAATGTAATTAAGGTTAACCGAACCGTACTTGGAAAAAAGTAGTGAACTAATTCTACGGTTTTTTGTGCGGTATAATGTAAATTTAGTTTATTTTTGTGTTTCTGACTTTACATTGGGAGAACTGTTTTTTAATAATTATAAATATAATTCGCCGCGCAGCCCTAGTGCGCATTAGCAGACTTCACATGTCTTAAAAAAATGCAGGCTTCCTCACGATCTTCTCTTTCACCACCGAGCGCGTGGTTAATCAGCACTTAAATTTGCACCAAACAATTTCATTGGTGCCGGCACCGGAATCGAACTCGGGTTGCTAACGTACAGTGCAACTTGAGGATACCGTCCGGACATTATGGTACCTTGTCTCCTTCGAGCTTTTTCTTTAAGACCTATGCCACCTCTCAATCTGGTGACACTAGCGTGGCCAGCTTTTCTGGCCAACAGCGTCAAAAATGCTTTAGATAGACCCCTGCTCTCTCCTGCTCCGACAGTGCGATACGAAACATAACTCTCCCCTTTCTATCTTCACTTATTTACATCACACTTTTCGTAACGCATTCACCAGCATACTCCCCGAGTCAAGCGTAAACAAGTTTTACTTGAACACACTTAAAACAACAAATTTTATTAGAGTACAAAGCACATAAACATCACGTGATCAAGTTGGAGGGTAATTTTTAATCGAATCACGTTATTAGCATGCCAGTGGCACTGTCGATCGTTTAGTTTGGCAACGTCTGGCATGCGACCCAGATACCTTTTTTTTTTTTTGTTAACGCGGGGAATCGAGTTATCAACCATCCTCCGGTACCCTGGGTGGGCCCGGAGGGATGTGTGGGACTCGGCCTGGGCAGCCCATACCCACTAAACCTACCGCGAATGCCATCAGCCGTTATGAGCGGGTGCCCCGGATCTGTCAGCGACAGGACACCCCAACGACCGGCCGGTCTCGGCAAGACCGGACTTCACCCTCGAAGGGGACTCCTCCGGCACTCAGAGGAGTCCCGACGACGCCGAAGCATGCTGGGGCCAGGTTCCCATCCTGGCCCTGCTTCGGGATTACGGGCAGCGAGAGGAGGCGTTTGAAACGCCTCCTGCGCACCCCGACTCGTCGCCTGCGGAGGAGGGAGCCCCACGGCTCCTCCTAACCCGCTCGTCGGCCTCCTTCTGGGACATGACTGTCTCGCAGAAGGAGGCGACCAAGACCTGTCGCTCCGTACCATCGCAAGTGCGAGGCTCGGAAGCGACAGGTCTACTCCACCGATGGCGGATGCCAAGTCGCAACGCTGCGCTGCCCATCTCGGGCACACCTCCAGGGTGTGCTGGGCAGAGTCCACCGCAGCGCCACAATCATGGCACCGCTCATCAGCCTCCCGTCGGGCCGTCCGACACAGGTAGTCCCCGAAGCAGCCATGCCCCGTGAACACCTGCGTCAGACGGAAGGTGAGAGGTTTGCGCTTTCTGCGCATCCACCGCTCCAGGACCGGGCGCAGAGCACCCGTTGTACGTGTTCCGTACGGGTGATGCGCCAGGTCCTCCTCCCACCTCCGGCAGAGTGCTACCTCACCTAACCGACGGATCCGCCGGACCTCTTCTGGCAGAGGTTCTCTCCGAGGGCCCTCCTATCCGAGACATAGTCGGACACCTCGGCTAGAACCCCGCCACGAGCTCCCACGGCGGATCGCCGGCAAGCGCAGTAGCTGCCGCCCACGAGACCGTACGGTACCCCGGATGACCCTGATCGCGGCAATCCGCTGCGCCCTGCGCAGCTGTGCGCGATTGCCGCGAGACAGGTCACCCGCCCAGATGGGGGCACCGTACGTGGCCATCTCCGACAGACCCCAGAGTACAGCCTCCTGCACACCGCGCTGGGTCCTCCGAGGTTCGGGAGGAGACTTCCCAGCGCGGCTGCCGTCCTCAGGACCTTCGGCCCCAACTGTTCAAAGTGGGGTCCGAAGGTCCATCCTCCATCGAGGGTGAGTCCCAGGTACTTCATCTGGGAACTCACCTCACTCTTTCACCTCCAATGAGGAGAGTGGCACCCGGAGGGGGTCCTTTACGCCCGGTCCTGCGGAAGAGGAGGGCTTCGGTCTTCTCCAGTTTTACCCGAAGCCCTAACCTCTTTATGCGGCTGACCACGAGGCCTACTCCGACCTCGGCCAGCCGCGCCGCCTCCTTATACGCCTTTCCCCGGGAATATACGAGCTATGCTATGCAGATGACACCCATCCCGGGGAGGAGACGGCTCCGCAGGACCCAGTCGTAGCCGATGTCCCACAGAATCGGCCCCAACACCGATCCTTGTGGGACACCGCGCTCGACTTTCCTCCACCTGACTGACCCCCTCCGGTCCTCGAATGCCACCCTCCTCTGGGAGAGGTAGGCGCCCAACAGCCTCCTGAGATACAGGGGCACTCCGAAATATACGAGTGCCGCCTGTATCACCGCATGAGGGAGGCTGTTGAAGGCATTGGCGATGTCCAGTGACACCGCCAACACTACCTCCCTGACGCCCCGCCTCTTCCGTCACCGCCCGCAGGCGTCGGAGGGCGTCGACGGTCGACCGTCGGGCCCGGAACCCGAATTGAAACTCATAGAGTTTCGGGCCCGAACCTTCCTCCATATGCCGGACGAGGCGGCGAGCCACGACCCTCTCCAGGGCCTTGCCAGCCTCGTCCAGCAACACAACCGGTCGAACCGCCGAAGCCGAGTCCGGGGCCGACTGTCCTTCGGGAGAAGGCACAGCCGACCCTCTTTCCAGGCCCTCGGGAACTGCCCCGACCGCAGACAGCGGTCGAACAGCTCCCTAAGGGCCTGACCGAGGTGCACGAGGAAAGGGCCAGAACCTTTCCGTGCACCCCGTCCGACCCGGTGCCCTCCGCCTACTCTGGAGGCAGGTCAGAACTGCCTCCATTTCGGTATCCGTGACGGGTGGTGGCGGGACGTCTTCGACGTCCGGCGTCTGCCGAGCCATCCTGGGGGGAGTGAAACCCGCAGGGGCGTCGGGGAAGAGTTCCCCGACTATCCTCCCCAGGAGCTCTGGCTGGAGCACTCCGGTGAGAGGGGCCGACCGGGTGCGGAATTTCTCCCGCACCCTTTTATACGGTCGGCCCCAAGGGTCTCTTTCGAGACCCTTCACCATCTCCAGCCACCATGCGACCCAGATACCTGCGCAATACCAAATAGTGCCATGTATCTATTATAAATATCGGTGCACTGATAAATTTCGATAGTTGTCAATAGGCGCGAAATATCAAATATATTGAATAGATATTTGCATAAGTTAACAATGGTCACGTAACCGCACCTCGAAATCAAAATCGAAAATAAAGAATCAATAGCTTAGTGTAGGTTACGGTCTGTGAAATGTAACGTCGTAGTTTAGAATCCACCATTCTACTTTTAACGTGAACTATGCCCTTTTTTTGACGGGGGGGAAATCTTCAACAAGATACCCCTTATGTGGTGCTCTTACCTATTAAAACCCCCTCAGTGGCCCTTCTTCTCTCATGGCGAGGGGTGTGCTATTCGGAGAGCACGTCCTTAGGGGGAGGTTAATCCCTCCCCTGTGCCCTCGCAGTGCAAGGCGACCCGGGCCAGCCGATGTCGCCTTCTTCCCGGGTCCACTTTGGCGGCCGATAGAGGTCCCCACCCTTGTCGCCCAGTGAACCCAAGGCACCTTTTAGTCGCCTTCTACGACAGGCAGGGGATACCGTAGTCTTATTCACCGGCCCGCCAGCGCCATCTCCGACCAGGAACGGCCGTCTCTCGATCCCGTTCGGCGGTCTCCATCTGGACCATTACGGCCTCGCAGAAGGAGACCAGCGCCTTCCATTTGGATTTCCCCGCCAGCGCAGCCGCTACTGCCATTGGCGGGGTGAGGTTTTGCCCGATCTAATGTCCTAGCACAAGCTTAAGTTAATAACAACGCTTGTTATATTCGTGAAAAAAACTGCTAGCTTTCTTTAAAAAAAACATTAGCAACCTCGTCTAAAGCTACTCACAGAGACAGTTTACATTGAGTCATACTTTTTGCGAAAGAGTATACCGATTTATAAGATGTTGTCACGTCAAAAGTAAAATGCAAGTTTAAAACAACTTACAAAAACTGAAATACTCGTAGTAATTCATTATAACGTAACTCTTAAAAGCTTTATAACTGCACCACAATCTGTCAATTTTCATCAGCTCAAAGCATAACATAATGTCAAAACGCATTTGCCCCTTCCCGCCTCGCCTACACATTTCTAACCTAAATTGAGTTGACGGCCATATTGGAATGTCTACTACACTTTAGTTGTAGATTATTTACGAAACTCTCGGTAAAGAGAACGATCAGGGAAGTATTGCAGCCAGCTATTTACACCTTGTAATAGGTCACCTTGATGTTTTATTGCTATCGAAGTAAAATTATCCGCGTGATTTTTTTTTGTTTTTTTCGTTGTTTTTGAAGGAAGCTTAATAGTCGATTTCAATTGCCCTTATGTACTAATAAATAGGAGCTTTTATTGTCAAACAAATCTAATAAAAGAAAATCAACCGACATGAATGAGTGAGACTATACTTGATCCAAATATTTAGTTGTAATTATAGCAACATACAGACATTACAATGTCTTCATTTCAACTATTAAAAATTGCCACATTTTTGTTCCATTAATCTACTAAGGAATTTGAATGCGTAAAGTTACACTTAATGTAATTATAGTAACTTTATCGCTTAGTTATTTTTTGATAATTATATTTCAGGAATATATCCTCCATATATACATGTAGAGGTATTTTTTAAATGTTTGAGGCATATTTTTAAACATTTCTATTGCTATAGTGAAACAACTTTTCCAAATCAATGTTCAGGATTTTAATACATTGTAAAGCTTCAATTGTTGTTACATTAATTTATATATGTTTTATTTAAATGACCCCTAATGGCCTTGGACTCAACCTGCTGATACTGTTGGTATCGCTCACTACTAAGGTAACTCAACAAAGTGTACTTTAAAATGTTGAGTTACAGCATGAAAAAAGGTGATAACTTTTCAACCGACTTCAAAAAAGGATGTTTTCAATTAGTCTTTATGTTTGTAAGCTGTTTATGTTGAAAGCTGGTTCTTCCCATGTGTTCCCAAATTTAGTCCAATTCTGACAATGTCATATAAGTGTTTTTTTTAAATTGCATCAAGTATGTGCGCCACAAACGGACAAACAACTCAAAATCACGCCAACCGATATCGATGATTTTTTTTTGTTGAAACTTCAAGAGTAGTTTGATAAGAGTTTGGTTAGGTTCTGATTCATTATTATTGTTATTCACTGTTAGTTACTGTATGTATAAAAAGGTTCTGATTCATTCTATTTCGTAATATTCCTACGATACATGATTCGATTTAAAGTCGTTTTTTTGTTTTTCTCGTAAATTTACTTGTATGTTAACTTATTTCAATTTAAATACCCGTAATAGTTAATGATGAATTGTTCATGACAATTTCACATATTTATTTTGCCTTATTATATAATAATTAGCGGAATATACACGTATTTCGAACAAGCATAGTATGATTTGTTGTCGATTATTAGAAATAAATAATAAAATATACAAAATGACAATAATATTATTAAATATCTAATATATACATATAGAAATAAATTGAATTGTGAAATGAAAGCCGTTTGGAATTCATAGAGACAATATAATAACTAGTCTCATAATAATATACTTGCACCGGTTTTAAACAGAGCAAAAGCACCAGTGGCTATGATTATGCAACAACGATGAAGTTTCCCTTCTTTGTTAATTTTTTTATTGGAATGTGCTTTTATATAATTCAATGTTAACTGCTATACAAGTTGCTATTTGTGGAGTGGATGAGAACCGGCGGGTTAAGTAGGCCCATTCATGCTTTCACCATTAACCGACTTAAAAGAAAAGACGGAAGTTCTTAATTCCTCCGAATTTTTTAAATATCTACTCATATTTGCGTCGTTTAGGTTCAAACTTCGTTTTGTTGTTATAACGATTTTTAGAAGTTTTGAAGTTTCAGAAAGATTTGTTTTTAATTAGGTCTTATACGAATTTTATTTAAAGGGTACTCCTAAAAATAGTTTGGAGAATTGGTTGTTGATTGTAATATTGATGAGGTGAGTCCTCTAAAACAACAATGTGCATGAACGGATTAAAAACGTAATTCGCCATTACGCGCGGTCACCCCTCTCTGTATTTTCGAATTATAGTGAGTATATTACAAAATAGAATTAATCAGAACCTAAGCAAATTCTCATCAAACTACCCTCGAAGTACATTATTTCCAGTCGATCCATTGAAATGGGACCACATGGGTGTCCAGCTTTCAGATAAAAAATATCGTCAAAATCACTCCACCCAGTCTAAAACTATAAAGTAACAACAAACATAAATAAATTTAATAATTAAAAAATAAAACAAACAAATAACAGACGAATTGAACTCCTTTTTTTGAAGAAGGTTGAAATGAGGGCGTCCGCACGTAATAGCGTCTAAAGCGTCAATAGCCTAATGGTTTAGGGTACGGTCTGCGAATCGTAAGGTCGTGGGTTCGTATCCACCGTTTTTACTATATACGTGAACCATCTCCTTAAGCTTACTTGGAATCGTTTAACAATAATGTTAGTAATATTTCTGAAAAAAAAAAAGAAATTTTGCTAGCATTCTTTTAAAAAGAAAAAGTTTTATTAATTTGACGTTGGTTTTATTTTCACTTGTAAATATAGTTGTTAACATTAGAGCATTACTGCGAGCCATTTTCTTTAAAGCACTAGGGAATATACAAAAGGAAATATGTCCGTTTCGTAACAATTTCGTCCTTCATCGCTGAACAAGGTAACACTTTACTAAAGTCACCCCCGCCACAAGTACTCATACGACAAATATTTCATTGGTATGACTTCTACTCATTATATTTGCGATGATAAAGTGAACTCTGGTGGAAACTTAATACATACATCGTCTCTATATGGCACTTCCTTATTAAAATATTACGATAGCATAGTCATTGCAATAAGAATTAATACTTACAGCTATTCTTAATTGCTGAAATGTCTAAGACTGTGTTATATCACAAAAAAAAGCTTTACAGCAGACTTTTTAAATAGCTTTTAACGATTGATTTCAGTTACATAGACTAAACTACGAATGCTACCAAGTAAATATTTAAAACCCAGATACAAGGTATATACGAAAATAATACATTTGAACCCAAGAGCTGAGATAGAAACCAGAAAAAATATAAAAATATCTTAGCAAAGAAATCTGTATACCATATTTTATATTATATATATATATATAATAAAAAAATATTTAAATCATTATTTTTATTTACCTTTGTCTGCATTTATTAATTTAAAAAAAACAATTCACTTCTAAATCTTGTAACGCCGGGAAAAATGACAAATAACAGGACCGAGAGTAAACAAACAATAAATTAAAATAAATCACTGACCTTCAACAACATTTCGTATTTCGGAACGAGAATGGAAACGTCAAAATTTCCCGCTCTTTCGCACCAGTAATGGCCGCCACACAACTCACGTCTGCTGCGCTCTCGACCGCCACTTGTATTTATAATGTCGCAGTTTTCGTTACAACAGCGCAGCTTTATATTGTTATGCGGTCTGCAAGCCCTTGCGCGGTTTTGTAACAGAACCCGACTTGGTTTGAGCATTTTAAATTAGGCTTGGAAGGTGACGCATCGTTGTGACTTATTGATCATCTATTACTTTACTAAATAGGCTAATGAATCCTATTTGTCTCGCCAGTTGCTTTTGATTTACCGTGTTTTCTATAATCATTAAAAATCTATATATTGACTCTGGAAAACAAAAATGTAGTAACCAACAGTTCAACTTAAAAAAAATATTATAACTTTCGTGCTTGTGGACCTAGAACTGTCGTTTTTAGACACAATATTTATTATTTTTTGCTGAATAAGCATTGTACCATGACATTAACCTAGAGTTTTCCTAAAAGAAAATCGTTTTACGGTACAAAAATAAAAGAGAAGTGTCAATCTAGAAAATCCATTTTCGGTATTTTTCATCTAATTGTTACAAGTCATATATCATTCGACGCGTCTTTTTTTTCTGATTCCAATGACGTAAATGTAAAATAATTTCTGCCAAACTGTTTTCTACTTATCTATACTATCATTTACCTCTCTATTTAAAATAGTACATATTACATTTCTACATATATAAAGGAGAAAGTGTGATGGTATGTTCCATATAAGGTCCGAAACGGTTGGACCAATTTCAATGAAACTTTCAGGAAATCTTCAGATTGACCTGGCGAGTAATCCTGTAAAGTTTGGTGATCGGAGCACATCTTTTTAAACTGTCAAACAAGGCATACGTCGTACTTTTATTTCTAACATTAACTTTAGCCCGATATGTTTTTGTATAAATAAAAAGAATGATATTGTATTTACGGATATGTACATGGGTGTAGGTAATGATCTTCACCCGCTCGAGAAGAGAATAAATAATTTAATTTATTGTGAGAGTTAAATTAAATATTTAATGATGTAAGTTTATTGTTTAAATAATATAAACCAAAATCTAGCCCGGCGAAGCGGCCTGAGTACGCTAGTAGCTAGTATATGCTTTTATAGGGTAGGACGGTAATAAAGCTTATTGCGTCCCCAGGGAACTATTTGAAGCTTTCTCATTTTTAATATGTGTACTCTTGGTAAATATTAATATCAATGTAAAATAAAAATAAATTCTTAAATGAAGAATTCGGGACTAACTTTTTCATACTAGCTTTTTCAGTTTAAAATTAGATTAATACTATAAATATATGTAAATAAATAATTAATAACAAAAAATGGTTTTATTTAATAGGACATAATGTAGTCCTAAGATTTCAATCGCATATTTCCCCTTTTTAACCGACTTCAAAAAAAGAGCAACTTCAATTCGTCTGTATATTTTTACCTCATAACTTTCGACTGGGTGAAGCGATTTTGATGATTCTCTTTTTACTAGGTGACGGATCACCAATGACAAGTTGTTCCCATAGGGTAGTCACGAAGACATCCTCAACTTACATTGGATTGGATATCGGAAGCCTTTCCCACGATTGTCAGATGTCTCTATCAGCACGCAACAAAACACGTACATTAAAGTTAAAATGGCGGAAATAATAGATGTTTTTGAAAGATTTATACCGCTAATTTATCCCATTAACCTTAATAATTTTTTATCGTATATTCTCTTTATTATATACTTGACATTTCAAGAGGAAGCGCTTAGCTATTGGCATTATATGGTGCTATTCCTTGCAGGATATCCTTGTCTCGTCTACCTTTTTAATAGGCTACATTGTCACCGGCTGATTTATTTTTAAAATGATTAATAAAATTAGAATTTACTTTACCAAAATCCCACTTTATGTTGCAAAGCAGCAAACGAGCTAGGCTCACCAGCTTTTCAGTGATTGTCGATCATGAACATCTGGAATACCAGAATTACTTTTTTTTTAATTTATTATGGAGGGTTTGATCAAAAGTGATCATATCACCCTCATAGAAATCTTATATATAACAATACAAAATGACATATACATCAAAACAAGTATAATAAATTTAAGTATAATTACCTACGTTTCAGGTCCGCTTAAATAAGACGGTATAGCATTCTTGCCTGATCCGACTGCGGAAAGGCAAGAATGCTATTACACACACCCACATGGGACAAATTGATGTTAAACTTCGCCATGAATAACTGTGTTTCGGCCTCGAGAAATACCTTAATTACTTATTTATTTATTTATTTAATTATTTATACTAGACCTGTTTCCAGTTTCTTCTTTTTTTCTGATAGGATAACACAAGTATATTCACGAGTAAAAACAAAATCCAACTTCAAATTGCAACTAACGTTAACCGGTTGCGGTGACATTGGTTTATTAGTACATTTATAGCGCACATACTTAACTCAAATTTAAGACAAATCGTTTTCTCATGTATGCCATTGTCAACTTGTACCACACGGGAAGCATGGAAGCATCAGCTTTCAAATGAAAAAAGAATCATCAAAATCGGTTCACCCAATCGTAAGTTATGTGGTAACAAACAAAAAACATATACACATAAATGTTGAAATAATCTATTACTAGATTTTACAATAAATTGTTTAATTAAAATCTAGGCTAAAAATTGGTAATTTAGAAAATAATTTGTAGCCTCTACACGTCTTTCTAAATTCGGCCCTGTTGTTATGGACGTTCATGGACGCAGTGATCTAACAACAGGTGATATGTAAGCCCGTTTGTCCCTTTTTCTGTAAAAAAACGGCCTGTTTTATTTGTCTGTTATATGATTTGACACGTAGAGGGGAAGGTCAAGAGTGGAAGGCATTCAGATTCTTTTACGCGCCCTGTACAAAGACAATTCATATAACCGCTAAACCGTCTCCTGTTTCAGGTCAAGTGCGTTATCATACGATCCTGCTGTTGCATTTGGGTTAAGCACATACATACAAATAAAATTGGAGTGTCTGTTTGTAATACTAAAATAACCGTTTTTTACTACATGCAGATGAATGTATATACGGTATATATATATCAACCAATGTCCCCTAGGTGGAGCAGAGGGTGTCCACAGTGATCCTCCTTCGTCTCGTCTGCAACTGTGCGGCGCCAGGTCCGTTTAGGACGGCCGCGCTTGCGCTTTCCTTGCGGATTCCAATCAAGGGTCTGCTTGGGAATGTGATCGGCATCTCTTAGAAGGGTGTGTCCAATCCAGTTCCATTTGCGGCGCCTTATTTAATTGTCTTTCTGTTCGTTCCGGCTAATCTCCGGCTGAACCGATTCCAATTGCCAAACAGCATAGGATCGGCACAAAAAAAAATTAAATAATTTTTATGACAAACAATGTTAATGACAGATAAAGAGAATGTTACAAGAACATAAAAACTTTTTTATTTTATTCGATATAGATCAATCAAGGATGGCAACATTAAATTTAAGTGTTTATAGAATGTTTTCTAAACATAAAAACCGTTGGCTGATCTACGTGTACTTTTTTTATACTAAATAGGCTCACGTTTGGCTTCTCTCTCGCTTGATGAAAGGCGAAGATGAAGCCTTGGATGGAGCACGTAGGCCTATTAGGTGTCTGTTCACATTGGACTTAAAGGTGTTAAGATTGCTTATTATAAGAAGATAGATTATTGTGTCTACCCTAAAAAAAGGGGTTAAAAACATTTAATTAATAAATATGATAAGTTAATTGATTTGACTTAATATTGTTATAAAATTTTTCCTTATCAAAATTAAACTTCTCAAAAATGTCGACTCGTAGCCTAGCTTCGTAGCGTCTTAGTTGTAGACGCGATTCCCGGTTGCGGTTGAAAAGTCAAGCCAGTAAGTTTGTGTAATTCACGAATATTTGTTTTCGAGTTTAGTGGTTATCATTCTATATTCAATCTCTTTTTAAATTATACCAATTGAGGAACAAAGAAAAAATGCTTTTTACGTGTGTTTTTGTCTAAAAAAAATCTGAATCAACTTTATTTCTGTCTTGACAACTTACGTATTTATCAAAGGAATTTCCAGGGCAAGGGACAAAGACGACTTGGATAGCCCTTGAAATCGCCTACGCTGCACCGAATGATCTAGATGGTACTGGCAAGGCCAAGAGCAACCGGTCCTCAACTATTTATAGTCAAAGAGCCAGTCATTTTGTATAAATAAAAACGTGCTATTGTATTGTGGTAAACACAAAAACTAAAATCCTATAAAGGCACCAATAAATTAGTTGTTGTAATTGTATGTGCTGATTTACCACGCGCTCGGTGGTGAAGGAAAACATCGTGAGGAAACCTACATGTCCTAGGAAAAATTTCTACGATATGTGAAGTCTGCCAATCCGTACTAGGTGTGCGTGGCGGACTATGTCCTTATACTCTTTATAGAGAAGGCCTGTGCCCAGCAGTGGGACATATATAAATGTATGTAACTTTAAATTTTAATGTTTGTCTCCTGGTCTATAATGATATTCATTTCTGTGTCGACTCGTGTGTACATTCTTTAAACAGTGATTAATATTATTACCAATGAATGTAGTTCGTCTTCTTTAGGCACAATTTTTGCGTCCATGCCGTAGTGCCAACTTGACGAACGTGTTTTTTTTTATGGATTTTCCGCTTGTAAATTGAAGGTTTCTACAACATCATTGTGAGAGGTGGCCACTTCCATAGCCACCGTCCGCATGCACCGGGGACTGGGTAGATTGGTTTCCGTTGTTTTTAAGGTTGCATACGAGCCAACCAACTACCACACTAACCAACTTCAAAAAAGGTTTGCAATTAATTAGTCTGAATATTTTTATTCTATGTTTCTTACCTCATAACTTTGGACTTTGATGATTCGTCAACTATAATGTCTTTAGATCGCGTGTATCTGAATACTTTCTACTCAAACAATGAAAAATTACAAACTGGTATATTTATTGTCGTTGTATATATTCCATGTGTATGTATATTATTATATTTATATAGCAGTATCTAGTATATATATATGTGTAAATGTATATTAATTTATCTATATAATAGTTTTAAAACGCTATTTTTATCGGCACTACCCTTAGCCTGCTCTTAACCACTAAAGGTTAGCTGGAAGAAAATGCTAATTAGCATTAAGTTCGCCTTTGTACATTTTATTTGGTGCAATAAAGGATTTATCTATCTATCTATCTATTCTTCTTTTGTTTGAAAGTTTGTGCTTCCAGTATAGTCTTAATTTGGTCCAATTCTGACAATGGCAATCATGAGAAAATCATAAAAGTCTTAAATTTTCATTAAGTACATGCGTGACGAATTGATAAATAACTCATTATCATGCCAATGATTTCGACGAATTTTTTATATTTGAAGAATGTACTTGAAGGGTAGTTTGATGAGAGTTTTGTTTGGGTTATGATTCATTCTATTTCGTTATATTCCTACGATAATTCGTAAGTACAAAGAGGGCGTCTGCGCGTACGTTTAATTCGATTAGAAGTCAGATATTGTTTTTACTCGTAAATATACTTGTTGCTTGGAGAGATGCCTAACGCGTACGCACCGTCTAGGAAGAGGGGCATGTTATATCGGCACTTACTAGATTAGGTACTTTTTTGTTGACGGGGAGGAAATTTTCACAAAGATACCCCGCCCTCTACGCGTACGCCCCAGGGAAGGCGGCGGTTATGTGGGGTTCTTACCCACTAAAACCTCCCCGGTGGCCCTTTCCTCGGTGCATGACGAGGGGCTCCGGGATCTCACGTGGAACGCACCGGAGCCCCTCTGCACTGTGCTCAAGGAGAGCACGTCCCGGGGGAAGGTTACTCCCTTCTCCCCTGCGCCCTCGCTGCGCAAGGCGACACGGGCCAGCCGATGTCGCCTTCTTCCCGGGTCCACTTTGGTGGACGACGCAGGCCCCTACCCTTGTCGCCCAGTGAACCCGAGGCCCCTTTTACTCGCCTTGTACGACAGGCAGGGGATACCGTAGTCTTATTCTTGAGAGCCCAGAACTACAGGGCTGAAAGGAGAACGTCTAGCTTATTTTGCTTCGTTAAAGAAACATATAAATTCTCGCTTTTGTTTACCTTCATTTGTCAATTACATAAGTCCCCAGTACCAATTGCTTAATTCAACTTCACAGAGATGTTACAATCCATTAATTAATCTTGTTTCGTACTTAACTTGTGTTGTTAACTTAACAAGAGTTCGAAACGCTGCTGAGCTTAATTAAGTAATAGTATTGTTTACGGAAGTGCAAAAAGATTTAACGCAATGTGTTCGTTTTTTTAAAGTAAGACATCATATTTTAAATAACAAGAACATCTAGAAATTGGTGATTGGTAATGTTTAAATTACGTAACTTATAACTACTAATAAAATCCCCATGATTCAATAAAAAAGAGGATTTTGCTTTCTAGTTTATTAAAATCTTTTTTGAAGTAAAACTTCTCTACGCACGCTTGACTCGGGGAGTAAGGTGGTGAATGATTTACAGAACGTGTGATCGGGCGAGGCGAATGGAAGTTGAGAATTTATTTATTTATTTACAGGAAGATCAACAGCAATAAAATTTACAAAAAAGATACAGTAATAATTAAGAAACAGACTGCCAATAACAGATCTTCGCGAATACGAAAAACTTTAAAATTATTTTTAGCAAAACATTAATAATACAAAAGCCTACTAACAATTTTTCAAATGAAGAAATTTCGATAGAATGCCCGTCTTATTGCCACAGTTATAGTATTAAAGATGTCTACTTCGAATATTTATTGAGCGTGTGACCAGCGCGCCACTTAAATGAATTTTGACGATAGTTGGAAGATGCCAAAGGGAGATGGATAGGAATATGATAGCGCGCTGATTTCTTGGGCACCTTAAATTTTATTTTCGAGAGAAGAGAGGGACAGTCAATGCTACCATTGATAATATTCAGAAAAAAGGTTATGTCTGCTTCCTCGCGACGAATAAATAGAGGAAGAATATGAAATTGAGCGCAGTATTTCAGGTAGTCACGTGAGTTATAGGTGTAACGAAAACGATAATATAAAAACTACATAAAGGAGATATAAGTTAGTGAAAGTTATTTTGATGAAAGATCTCTCACCAAAGGAATCTGGTACGATCATGGTACGATCCAGCCGAATCCTCTCTGATTCCCGTGGATTGACAGCACCAATATGGGCAGGGATGAAGTAACTCTCGCCTTTAGGCTTCGGTCCGGACACATTCCGCTTAATAGCTTTGCCCACGTGATGGGAAAGGTCAGGTCAACCCCTAATTGTTCAGAATGCGGGTAAGTTGAGGATGCTTACCACATAATGGTCGAATGTGTCCGGAACGAAGCCGAAAGGGTACTTTTCACGGCGAAATTTAATATTGATTTGTCGCATGTGGGGGTGTGTAATAGCATTCTTGCCTTTCCGGAGTCGGATCAGGCAAGAATGCTATACCACCTTGTTAGAGCGGGCCTGAAACGCAGGTAATACTCATATTGAGTATTCGTGTTTTGATGTTGTGTGTGGTACTTAATATTGTATTGTTTTACTGTTGTGTAAAATTTATTATAAGATTTTTTATGAGGGTGATATGATCAATTTTGATCAAACCCTCCAAAATAAATGAAAAAAAAGTTAGTGAACAAAGAGAGTTACCTTTTGTATATTACCGCAGGGATAAGAGTGAGAGGTGCACATTTTTTCTCTCTTTCTCTCATAGCGAGCTACGTCTCGTATATCTAAGACACAGCGCAGACCTATTGTCTGTATCACAAATGAATTTATATTATATGAATTATCTCTGGTAAATAACCATTCATGTCCCGTCTATATCTTAGAAACAGCCTTGCGCTGAGTTACACATATTATATACATTTAACTCTACATATGCATACCATATGCTCGTTCTCGCGAGATTAATTTCAACCTTGGCATTGTAAGGTTTCATTTTATTAACATTTGATTGGTTTCGAAGATAACACTCCAAGCAATGGTTTCCCAGAAATCTGTAATTGAGATACATCGTTAGCCGATTGCATGACTTGGCGTCTAGAATATATTCTTCAAGTTCTATAAAGAAACCTATTCGAATTGCATAGAACTTTGATTCAATTTCAATAAAAATCAAAGTTAATTTAACTCAAATGGCTTTGAATTCCTCATTGCTCTATGTGCTTCACCGGATTGAGAAGTGGCATAGCTCTTAGGTCGCTTAGCCTGAACCTCTATCGCTAGTAACTCGACACAAGGGTCCCCCCGGTGGGGGGTGACCTCGGCTTGGACGGTTGTTGATTGCGAAAAAAAAATATTGTTAGCATACGTCTAAAAAAAATTGAGATAGGTTCTGATTTATTTTATCTTATCTATTTCATAATATTCCTATTCAATTTGAAGCCGAATTCTGTTTTTACTAGTAAATAATTCCGTTTAGGCAAATAAATTAACTAGACAAAATCCTTCTATTAAGATTTAAATCTCACATATCTCAATGAAGATCTAGATTAGCACGTTAAGGATTTTTCCTTAATCTTGGAGACATAAATATTCCAATAAACGCCCCTTCGCTTAAGTCCTTCGTGGTCGTCACAATAAAACGGACAATTTTCACCGCGGCGTGGTGGCGGCCATGACACTTGGACCATTCGTATTCTGTGCGAGCGCGAGACAGTGGGCGATAAATTGCATATTATTTCGCTACTGTTACATACTGTCCATGGTTGAACCCAGTTAAGTGGCATAATTACGCTTACCTAACCGATTGCATCAACGAAAGTAGGCTCGCGATGTCGATCGATACATATTTCTAACCTATAATTTGATAAACGTCAATCATTATTAGCAAAGATACAGTGAAATGCTAAAATAGAAGAACAAGTTCTCGACTTTTATTAAATGAGCATTCAAGGATAGCAAAGTAGCACTTTTAGCTCCAAAATCTAATACTAAATATTTTATGCGAAACACAAATTAAAAAAAATGATTTAGAATCAGGTGTTTTTCTGCGTGAAGTGTACTAATTAAATTTTTAAACCGATTTTAAGTTTTTTTTTATTGGAAAAGTGTCACTTTCGATTAGGTCTCTTGATAAGTTTATGACAATCTAAGCCCAAGTACTGTACTCCTTGACGGAATGTAAAATAAAATATTGGCGCCAGAACTTCTTAATTTAACTATAATATGCAAAGAGAGATACTCCTCCTAGAGTCTTCTTCCTCATTGTTGAGAGTCGTGACCTCCAAGAATTATGTGGCTCTCCACCTGTCGCGGTTTTTTGCGGTGTGTAATGTCTCGTTGCTGATTTGGTCTGTCTAACGCATAAGGCTCCATTCTCTTGGTCGTCTTCCATGTACTTTGCCTGTGACCAGGAGTGTTTCCAGTGTATCGGTTTTCCTGGCTATGTGATGATGATGATGATCTGTCTGCTTTCTTGAGGGTACAAGTTTCTGCTCCGTAAGTGAAGATTGGGAACACCAGATCGATCTTGGTTTTTTGGTGAGATCGATCTATCTGTCCAAATTCGGTTTAATCGGCAGAGAGATAAGAAACAAGATTTGATAGCGTTGTAGCGTCACTAACGGTAAGACGTTAGCAATGTCACTTAGAATATTATTTTAACTTTTTAGTTAATTATTGAGGTATGTTCACACCTGATTCCACAAGTTGACAGTGCTTGGAAGAAAGTTACGTGAAAAACTCGAGATGGTGTCAATGGAATTTGAAACTCTGCCTAGATGTGCTATAATGGAAATCAGCAGCTGTAACAGTAAACTCATACAAAACTACAGATTCAAATTATATTATTTACCCACAATTTCCAGTTGTTAGTAAACGCGTCATGATGCATACAAACTCCTTCAGGTCGCGATTTAGAATTCACATTGCATAAATTGGATCCGGTGGCAACAGGCCAGTAAGATGCGCCAAGAAGGTCATATTTACTTTTTACAAAAATGCGAAGGTCAAACATATGCAAAAAATGTTAACCAGTGATATCCTACCAATGTATACCAGGAGTCTGCTTTTTACCAGTGACCTTTCATTATGAAACCGATCTATTACGGCCATGCGTGGTACGCCATCGGAAAACTATAGTGGCACCATTGAACTGTAAGACTACTAAAACGAGGAAATATCGAACATCTATGTGTCAGTGATCGTAACACCAGCAGTGCAGATAAGGTTCGACCTACAAGGGCCAAGCCAGAGTTGGAGGTGACGTCTCCAGAAAATAGTAAACACAAATTCTAAATAAAAGATATTTTATTCTTTATATAATAAACGGAGAAAAATATCAAATAATAAAAATTACACGAACAATGGCATCTATTACGTTAAATCTAGCGTACAATAGGAATAAACCTATCGATATACATAACGAAATATAGAGCGAGCTATGCGCTGCATATCGATAAATAGCTCCGACACAGTACATCGCAACTTCCAAATTCAATTTGTACAAATTTAAAGACAATCCTCACGTCACAGTTGACAATACAAACACGACACGACTGGCAACTCTCGCGACAATACAACGGCTCGCAACATTCGGACATGACGATGCTAATGTTACCAACACATGAATACAAAAAAGCTAACTGCATACTTTCATAACAATTTCAACCGAGACACTTTGAACATTTAAATTTTATGAACAAATTTGTAGCCAGGTGGGACATAACGGGAACAATACCATTTTGCTTCTTGGGTAATCTTTTTGGTGATTTATCCTTTACATATAAGGGTTTCCGTGAAATAGCAACCGACCGAGCCGTGGTTCGGCCCTCTCGGGCGACCTCGGATCGGAATGCTTACGCGTAACATAGGAGCCGTCCAAGCCGAGGTTACCCTTCGGATGCCCCTTGTCTCGAGTTACTAACGATACGACATTCAGGCTAAGCGACCTAAGAGCTATGGCACCTCTCAATCCGGTGTAGTTAAGGCCGGCTTCTCTGGCCAACCTGTGTAGTTCGTCAAAAAAAATTGAAACGTCAATAGCCTAATGGTTTAGGGTTCCATCTCCTAACACAAGCTTAAGCTTAGTTGGAATGGTTAACAGGAATGTTAGTATTATTTGTGAAATAAAAAATTGCCAGCAATTTCTAATATTCATCGGAGGACCCTTCTGTCGAGTTACTACGAATAAGGTAATAAACGATTTAAGAGCCACCTCTCATTCCGGTGAGACAGAAAGTCAAATTCTATAGCAATTCTGTGCAAAAAAAAATACCATTCAAAATATGTAGTAATAAATTTCTTTACGCAGGCTTATCTTGGGGAGTAAGCTGGTGAAGTGTTATCGGGCGAGGCGATGATAAGTTCAGAAGAAGGTATAATTCATTGAAGATAGATAGAATTCCGTTTCGTATATCTAAGACAGTGCAGGCGGGCCTATTGTCTGCATCACACTGTAGGATTTTTTTTAATGACGAACTATACACACTGTAGGAGCAAGAAAGAGCAGTGCGCACATTTTCTTTCTCTCTTGAACTTGTATAAATTATATTTTGTGTATATATTTACATATAATATAAATATCTATAGATGAAGATATATAAGTTTACTTCAGTCGTGCGGTTTTTATTTATCTAGTTTTTGTAGAAAGCTAAAGTTACAGCCTTTATATTTAAAATATATGTTCCCACTGCTGGGCGCAGGCCTTCCCTGGTATAAGGGCATATTCCACCACGCGCACCTAGTGCGGATTGGCGGACTTCACATGCCTTAGGAAAGTTTTTCTAAGACATGTAGGATTCCTCACGATGTTTTCCTTCACCGCCGAGCGCGTGGTATATATCAGCACATAAAATTGCAACAACAAATTTACTGGTGCTAGCGTACTATGCAACTTTTTTTTGTTAACGGGGAGGAAATCTTCAAAGATACCCCGCCTTCTGGGGAAGGCGGCGGGTATGTGGGGTTTTACCCACTAAAACCTCCCCGGTGGCCCTTTCCTCGGTGCATGACGAGCCAATCCGCCCGGACACTACCACCTACCTACCACAACATCGTGAGGAAACCTACGTATTAGAAAAATTTCTAAGAAATGTAAGTTTCCTCACGATGTTTTTCCTTCACCGCCGAGTGTATCTGCCAATCTAGGGCTAATACCGCTCTCGGTGTCGTGGCGGAATATGACTTATACTCTCTTTACAGAGAAGGCCTGCGCCCAACAGTGGGACTTAAAAATTATATATATAAAGGCTGTAACTTTATATATTATTTTAGAAGATCATTATGATTAAAATATTGTTAAATTTTATGGACCCACTGATCAGCAGTAATTCGAAAAAGCTTTGTACAACTGTGTACTTTGTACTGTCATGCCGTACCTGGTTGAATATGTCAAACGATATATACCTAACATCGCAAAGAAAATATCGGAGAACGACAAGTAATCGAATTTGTATTAGGGTAGACAAAAATCGCTCTGAAAAGTTTTCAATAACGTTAGTTTTGTACGAATAATTTACGTGAACGCAGCAAGAAAATTATAAATACATATAGATTGAAGCCAAAAGCAAAAAAAAAACTTAGCTTCACCTCGCATACATTCCTAGTGTTGCAAGTTGTAAAATTTAAATTCCTTTACGGTAAAATCATGTCGGTTAACTCTTAAATGGTCTTCCCAAGGTTTGTTATCAAACAAATAAACAAATATTCTATATGTCAAATGAAAAAAAAAATAACATATTTGAATCTTTAAATATTATATGCATTCCTAAATATAGTTGACAAAAGAACTCATTTAAAGGCTCGTGACAGGCTCGTACAATTTCTTTTTTCAATACGACACACATTCATTTATCTTAATTTTGTATACAACAGATAACTAAAGAATGAACAAGAAATAATTCAATAGGTATATTTTAATACTAAACGTCTTCAAAAAAGTGTTTCCAAAGTTAGCCAACGCGACTACACCGTAAAAACATACAAATAATATATATATTAAATTTTGTATTGAGACATTATGATATTCCTTACAATAATTAATCGAAGCTCTGTGTTTGTTTGAACAACTTTTCTTCATTTCTGATTATAAATATGTAAGTGTAGTATTACAAAGTTTGCAACAGGTTTCTAACTGTTTATTGAATCTGTTCTTAATCTCTATTACATATTTAGTTAAAATTAAATGTTTAGTAAATAAAAAATGTAAGACATTTTTCACCTAGTTTACAAAATGTGTACAGGCCCTGTTATAACCATTAATAAAAGCATATAAAATGGTTTATTGAGTTTAGAAAACACGTTAGAGACCTCAGTTATTAGCCAAACCTGGGGACAATGGCTTAGCATAAAACTGCATTTGTAAATTGTAAAATTATTAGAGGATAGTACACAACTAAATGAGCTTTAAAATCACTAGCATCCGGCTCGAAGGACCATGGTTAAATATCATGGTATCCTCTAAATCAAAACATCAATTGTAAAGTTTTTTTTTACTAATATTTGTTTTTAAACTAAATAAGCTGCATAATCTTTACAAGGTTTTTAATAAAATATTTAATTTGTTACAGATGCACAGTAATTTCAAAGGGCCGAATAAAATATAATGGACGGTTTTTGGTACCTATATAAATGTATATAGATAAATATTACTTGACTGTATACAATTTACATTGGTAGATATTATAAGCCATTGCACCATCTGTATACAAATATTGAATCTCTTATATATTTAAAAGTGAAAGCACTTCATGCAATTATTTAACAGTGAATAAAAAATGTCAATTAAAATTTAAGTCCTTAGCATAAAGCGTTTACAGCTCTTGTACCATACAAGGTCATTGATTTAAAATAAACATTTGTTTACATTTAATATTTTAAAGCGAATATAAACTTGTATACATTTGGTAAAAATATATATTCAGTATATATTTTCAACAATTGCACTAACATCAGGCAATTGGGCCCCGAATCTGCTATTTACCAGTGGCGTTTCATCATGAAACCGATCTATTATAATCATTCCATAATTACCAGATACGTCAAATACTAACAACGATTTTTATAATGACGAACTACACAGATTGGCCAGGGAAGCTGTCCTTGACAGCTTCACCGGATTGAGAGGTGGCATAGCTCTTAGGTCGCTTAGCCTGAACCTCTATTGTTAGTAACTCGACACATCGGTTACTATGGTACGCGTAAGCATTCCGATCCGAGGGCGCCTGAGAGGGCCGAACCACGACTCGGTCGGTTGCTATTTCACGGATAATCTAAGGAACATTCAAACGCTACACTAACTTTGAGTGCCACTTCGGGAAGCGTTGGCGCTGGCAGAAGAAGTAGCCGAAGAAACTCCAGCAACGCTCCTAACAAACTAACAACGATTGGCGTGCCAGTGGTAAGTGGGAATAGTGACATCAATAAACTAAAAGACTTCAAAAATAATCGACCATAACGATGCCAATGAACGTTCATTTTATACACAATTGGTTTAGCAGAATCGAGACCGTGGACTCAACGCAGGTGCTCAATCAGAGGAACTAAACAAATCTTATTCAATATTTTGAGATCAATTTTATCTTTACTTTCGCCTGCGCGATGTCCCAATTTGGTTTTTCGTTTAAGACACATTTTCTTTTGAGATTATTAAACAACTAAACATTAATAATGTGAAAATCCAGTAATTGCAGTAATAGTATACCCGTCGACGTATTCCATAATAATTATTTATTAATAGTATATATAACGAATACAAATTCAGATATAAAACAATTTGAATTTAGAAAAAAAACAAAATTAAAACGATAAAAATTCACAGGAAAACTGATTCAAATGGCACAATTTGTACTATAGTACAGTCACGTACAAAACTATGTATCGCACAAACACAGTCATCTGTTTGTCATTACGGAAGTTATAAGGAATTCACTAGAACAATTATCTAAATTCGTACATTATAATACAAATTAAAAAAAAACACTATCCATTCAATGCTCACGTTCCTCATAATCAAAACACAAAATTAACAGTATGCATCGGAGTGCAAATTAATATTACCGACAAACTAAACAATTATTCATGACACATTGGAAACCCTAAACACAATTTTGTGCCCGACTGTACTGATTAACTAAACAATACATAGCGTGAAACAAATCTCAATTCAAAATCGAGTACCCCACAAAACCATCGCTAGACACGCTTCATATTATTTAAATTCACATTTACTTACACTAAAAAGATAATTAAACAATAAAGAACACATACCTTACTAAAACTAGATCAAGAAAATAAATGTGGCCCCATCACATGATTTTTTTGCCGCCTATTTTTTTCTTCATATACAATTTAACCGAAACTCGACCATAAACAATGTCAAACATCACTAATAAGGAAAACAGTCCCAGTGTAATTATGAAAAACTTACCCATAGACAGTATTATAAAAAATATATTGCATACATATAGACACTGGAAAGCAAAAACGTAGTTAGTGACACAAATGGCCATTTTCACTTTTTTACGCCGTTGGAATCAGAAAAAAAAGACGCGTCGAATGATATATGACTTGTTACGATTAGATGAAAAATAGCGAAAATAGAATTTTCAAGATTGACACTTTTTCTTTTATTTTTTGTACAGTAAAGTGATTTTCTTTTACGAAAACTGTAGGTTAATGCCGTGGTACAATACTTATTCAGTAAAAAATAATAAATATTATGTCCCAAAACGATAGCTCAACAAACACGAAAGTTATAATTTTTTTTAAAAAGTAGAAATGTTTTTGGCTCTGGTGAACAATTTCATTTTTGTGGGGTTACTACGTTTTTGTTTTCTTGCGTCGATATGTATTTAATTAATTCCTATAAAAAGGATTTTAAATTCATATGTAAGTTTGACCATAGTGAAGGAGGTACATTTGAATTATATAAAAGCTCTTTAGGTAAAAAATTCCTTTCAAGCTGGTCAAAATATTAATATTTTCACCGAGCTAATGGGATACCAAATGTCACATTGGGTATGCATATACCATTCACCGGACATTCGATTTATAACAGTGGAATTAAATCCTCATCTGTCCGAGTCTGCTATTTGCGAGTGACATTTCATAATTAAACCGATATTTTACAGTCATTTAAATTAAGATTCCATCATTATTAAATACGTCAAGTAGTAACACAAACACAATTGGCGTGCTAGTGGTAGGGCATCAATAAACCATAGTGACACCGATGAACTAATACTACTAAAGTAACAAATATCGACCACTATGATGCCTATGGACGTTCATTTTGCATACAGTTGGTTTAGCAGACTCGGAGCCCGGGACGCCACTAGGCTTTTAATATGTATCCCAACGTGTCACGAATCAGGTCTTCCCAGCACTGGGAATAATAACCGTTAATTCTCGTAATTATGACTTTTCACTGTCTCCCAGAGATTCCCAATGACGGAAAACGTAATAAGACATTAATTATTCAACTAGATTTAGAAGGAAAAAGAAAATACTTGACTGTTAATATTTTTTTCAAATTTAGAACTAATCTCTTATAACCTAGTCCGAGGGCAAGTTTTAACGGTCGTTTAACTATCGATATATATATATATATAAATATCGCGTTTAAATCTTTTTATATTCTGTTGATTTGCAAAAACTGACGTTTACTTTATGATTATATTTGACTTAGCAAGAACAGATAAAAATAACTAATTTAGTTAACAAATAAATTACTAATTTAAACTGTCAATATTCTGGAGCCACAAATCTATACTATATAACTCTTTTTGCAACTTTTTAAGCTTGTAAAGGATATATAAAATCTTATTAATGACTTAAAACATGACGTACTAATTTTATTATAACCTTCAAGTAAAATTGCGCTGTAAATTGTGTAATACAGACTGTCATAAAAAAAGTTACCTGACGCGGTAAATTATCTGTGCCCTATAAAAATAAGCACAAATGACACTACATACTTTGCCGCCATCCTTCATTCTCTAACGACGCTCACGTTATAAAAATCCTATGTAACAATCACGAATAATTTCGAATCTAAACCCCGTAATTTTCTCCACAAAGCCATATTTACACCGAATAATATCTTTGTATGTTGTCATAGACATTCACGAGCATGATCACTTTCTAGCCATAAAATGTCTTTATAATTATAGTTACACTAAATACGTCTTACGCCTACAATTTACTTGGACACATAATTTGAGCTAAGGTCATACAAGAACAAATTTTATACTGGCTGGACAATTTTTTTTCATCTATGAATTTAATCATCAATCATGTATGAATTAATCATATATGAATTCAATCATGTATGAATTCAATCATGTATGAATTAATCATGTATGAATTCAATCATGTATGAATTCAATCGAGTATGAATGGGGAAGTATCAAATAAAATAATTTTACTGTTGATTAAAATTAAATGTGTGGAACTGTGTCGGGTATTTAAACAATTTTAACAAATATTTATACAAATAAGTTTAAACTAAAAATAATAAATGCATTATATGTTTCTTGTTGCTATAATAATAATGACAATCAAAACCTTTTCCCAGAAGAGATGAGCTGATTACCGTTAAACCAAACTCCGGTCAACCTGTAACGGCCAGATCCACTTGTCGGCCAGTTTATGTTTGTCAACAAACCATAATACCTTAAGCATTACCGCAAAACGGGGTGAATAGTCGGAGTAGACTATAAGATCGTCGTTATAGACAAACTTACTAGAAACATTTTTGGAAAGTGGCTGTCTTACGAAATGGCTTTTTCAGTTTAGCGCACTAAAATCGCTAAATAAAGAAGTAACAGTAAGTTAGTAATATAAGTCCCACTGTTGGGCTCAGAAATTCTCTCTATAGAAACGTATATATAGTCCACCACGCGGCCTCCATTCTCCATCTCCATTCTACCTTCGGACGTTTAGACACTCGTCACGACACGTCATCGTTCATCGTGCGCACAGCAAAGGAGTGGAACAAGTTGCCGGCGTCAGTACGTACGTCTAAGTACGACTTGGGAGCCTTCAAGAGTAGAGTGAATAGGCACTTATTAAACTAGCGCGTACCATATTTCGACTATATCACCACTTAACACTAGGTGGGATCGTGGTCAAGCGCTAGTTTATACGCATAAAAAAAAAAGATTGACGGACACACATGTAGGTGTTCTTAGGCGCTAGAATTTTTTTAACCTAATCAACACCCTATTAGTTCCGTCACTTGTGGTCAGACGTATGCATTAACGTTCATTTTTACATAGATAATATTATATACATACAGTTGGTTTTTACTTGTAAATCTATGTTACAAACAGATAATATACTGCATAATATAATCTAATCTATATTCACCCCGTTTTATTGGTATATTTTCATCGTAACAAGTTCTGCGATAGGCACAAAAGTATATTGAAATCGATGAAATGTCTCGGTATTATATAAACTTGACGTTCACATTATACCATATGCAAATGTCGTACTGAATAAATAAGCAAACACTCCATCACAGTTCCGAAATCGGTTATGTATAGATTGTACAGATATTATTGAGTTATTGAAATTCAATACGGAATACGGTGGGGGCGCCATCTTTAATGGAGGCTGCGCTAAGACACGGATGAGATGGCGTTATGCGGAGAGCCCATTTGCGTTAACACCTTGTCTAACCACTGGAGGGGACCGTGGAGGTGTATCTCGATCCAGCATGGCGTCGACGTCACATCCTGACGATGGTACTCCGCCCCCCAGCCCTTTACGAAGGACATTCGTATTGTGCACATTTTAGTCAGCTCATAAACCGCTTCGAAACCGTGATTAACTGATTGCGACAACAACTGAGCGAACTCTCGGTTGTTGAATATCTTCAAGGAACAGCCCGGAGGTATCTTGCAGACTGTGGAAGGGTGGAAACCATGATGATGGTTGCAGTTGCGACTCTGGACGAATATCGCTGCGTCCGACAAACACTCCGCGTACACCTCACCGCCCACGTAATACAAATGCACCCCTTTGCCTATGTGACGTCTCGTATTCTCTATGGTCGAGTTCCTGTTGACATTACTAAGCTGGCCGAGACAGAATCTGTCGCTATTGTTCGACGGATCGGTGAACCCGTCGACGACCACTGAATGCGAGTTACAGTGGAAAACTTCGCCTACCCTACAATTGAGTTCGTAGTACGCAACCGACGCCCAGTAAAGCGGCTCTTGGTAAGATACTGGTGCAACTTCACCCGGTGGTTCCGTGTCGTCCGAAGGTGGGGAGTACGCTGGTGGTGGGGTATCCGGGAGCTCTGAAGAGGCGGAAGGCGGGAACCCTGACCCTGAGTACGACACGTTGTGAGGCATCGCCGGTTCAGTGGTCCTCTGGAAAGGTAGCAGGGAGTGTCCGGGCGCGAATTCCGAATGCCTCGGAACTAAAACGGGAGGGAGCACTGGACTCTCAACCCTCTTGTAGTGGTAAGGGTTTATGCAAACCTCTTTTTGTTTTGCGCTGAATGGATATTGGCAGATTTCGAGAGGCTTCAGCTCGTGGTGACTTTGAAGGTCAGGCCACCGCCACACACGACAGTAGATCACGTGAGGAAGGCCTTTGCGGTGGGACACCTGGAATATTAAATTGTGAAAATTTAAAACATTTAACACACAAGTATATTTACGAGCAAAAACAAAAAGCGATTTCAAATCGAATCAAACGTTAAAAGCAATCACGCGCAGACGCTCTCTTTGTATTTCCCAATTAGGAAGTTTCCAAATATGAATATTCCGAGATAGAATTAATCAATCAGAACCTAACCAAACTCTCATCAAACTAGAAGTAAATACTTTCTAATAAAAAATGATTAATCGAAAATTCATGATGATTGATAAAAAATTCCCCAAATGAAGAAATTTAGGATTGAGGAAAATTATATCAAATTACCTTCCTCGAATGATACATATGTTACTGTCTGTCCCATGTTGAATGTGACATGGAATTTTGGGCTCAAGGAAATAAAATATTCCGGTACCTGTAACCGTCCATCTAGGGACCGTGGAATAGTGACACATTTAGATGGAGTCCCAGGACAAGAGAGTGCTCTTTCCAGCTCTTCAATAGCACCTTTTCTCTTTTTCAATTTTTTCACAAGACTGTCAACTGCCTTCTCCGCCCATTTTTCTTCCTCGTCACCCTGAAATTAACCAATTACTAGTCATTAATTATCATCATATTTCAACCGTACAACATCTATTGCAGGATATAGGCCAGCCTCAAACAATTTCCAAAAGGACAAGTTATAATCATTATAAGTAATTTATACATATATATTACTTATAATGATTATAAACTGCCCAACAGTGGGATATATATATATATCCCACAGGCCTTCTCTGTAAAGACAGTATATAGGTATAGTCTGCCACTTGGTCCTAGTATGGATTGGTAGAATTCATGTGCCTTAGAAAATTCTTTTAAGACATGTAGGTTTCCTCACAATGGTAGCACATAAAATTGCAACCAAATTTATTGGTGCCGGCACTAGGGATTGAACTTGTGTTGCTAATGCAACTTGAGCAACTGCCCGGACACTGAGCTACCACACCTCATAATCATGCAATCATTTAAAATATGGTTGAACATACACATTCAACCTTACAACTTTGATTTATTGAGATCCATTCAAATGTATCAATGAGTTTTGTAATAATACTGCGAGATATGTTTTAACTTATTAATTATTCAAGTGCTTATTTACTTATTTTATTTATGTACTAAGATACACCAACAGCATTACACAAGCATACATTGTTGTAATAATCAAGTTTACAAACTAAGTCCTGTTGTGTATGCCAATTACAGGGGTACACAACATTCGCTATAAAGAAACGTAATGTTTTCATTATTAATAGTTACAAAAATATTTTAATGAATTATAAGGAAATAGAAATATCAGTACTAAATTAATTAAATTAGCCAAGATTACTGCACAATTTTTAACACTAAGGTGCGGAAGAGCTTGCGTGAATTAGAAAAAATGTCAACTGTCGTGGACTTAGTGTTCAGGAGGTTATATGTAGCGGAAATCCTTGGCAAGGGCGAGTGTGACAGTAGGTTGGTTTTAGATTAGTGCTGTCAACAATACAAGTTCGTTTTTTGGTTTATGCACTATAGGTTCTGAAAAGCTTAGTAAAAAGTGGATGCAGTTGCTCTAAGTCCACTAAACTGATTAAAATTTTATGGGCTCTAATATAGTTTTATATAATTTATAACAAAATACACATACTTCTGGATAATGTCAAGCAAGAACAGGCAGTCATGAAAAAGGATGGAGGAGGCCTTTACTTGATCAGGGTCCAAATTGCATGAATAAAACTAGCACTAATTATAAGTTACTTCTTTTAAGTCTTTTCTTTAACCTTTATATTATTAACAAACATCGCGATGTAAACGGAAATGCCGATTTGGAATAGATAGCTTTATTATTATTTATTTTAGACACACTTCATTTTTTTTCTTATTCACTCATTAGCCTAGCCTTAAACTTGAACAATGTCAATAAATATAACATGGCAATATAGCACAAACAAATATTTATTCCTTATGAATATAACTGATAGTATTTGTAGAGACTGCCTTGTAGACAAGAAAACAGAATTGAATGTTAGGAAGTGACAAAAAAAAATCTATATCAATCATCCATAAATGACTACCTGCATGATTCATTAAAGAAATTGGTACTCTAATCTATCCATGTTACTAATTTGGGAGGTGCACCTTTAAGCGGCATCATGGTCTAACCCAGAGTTCCCCAAACTTTTTTGTTTCATAGACCCCTTGCCATCTTTTTCCGTGTTGGGTAGACCCCTTTACTTACGTGACATTGATTTCCTGTAAATTTCTAACTGTAGTGAAGTTTAGTGTTAAAAACTTAAAGTAAAAACACATGTTAATTATATATATACATTTATTAATTGAATTTAAATTAAAACGACTCAAAATAACATTTTGTATCTGTTATGTTATATATATGTAACATTAAATAAACTATAAATAAAATAACATAAGCAATAAGTCAATATTTTGTGAGAAATAGGTAAATAGGTACTATCAGTGTATGTGTTGAGATCCACTATCGTGGACCCCCATTTTCATTTCATGGACCTCCAAATTTTTTTTCGCTGATGTAGACCCCTTGCAGGTTGTCATAGACCCCGAGGGGTCGATATAGACCACTTTGAGAATCACTGGTCTAACCAGTTCCAAGATTAATTACAGAAATAAAGAATTTAACTCATCAATGGATAATAATCTTTATATAGTAGTATGTAGAAACAATTTGCTGTGAGTCACACTTCTTGGAAGTGTAATTGTAATCTGACATACTGACTCATGGCTACTCAATAATATCCTGTTCATAGTACATTTTACTTTAGACATCAACTTCAGGTAGGTATTGTAAACAACATAAGAATAAAATTACAAATGCTAAATTAGCTATTACATATTAATTAGAAATAGACATTTTATTTACTGGCATCATATACATGTTACAAAAAAAATACAACACACATTAAAAAGGAAGAAAAACTAAAAGAATACAATTGAAGAAAAAATATTAGGCACTGTCTCATATGTTGTTGCAAGTCTACCACAGCACTGATTTTCAGTGACTGATGAATGATTTTTATGCGCGCGAAATACTGCCTTTACATGACATTTATACAACAGGCTAACAATAATTACATATACACTAAAAAAATATAATAAATTCTACAATTATAACTGTTTCTATGTTGTTGGTTATCCAATATTTGGTTAACGGTTATTAAACAGCCTAAGATTTCATACTTATTTTTAACCTTGTTTTAGGTTAAAAGGAAATATCTCAAATAGTCTGTATTTTTTTTTATCCAAAATTTCAATTTTTTTTTGTTTGCAATGAGTTAGTCAATTAGGACCCATATGAATTTTACAATACATAATATAATATAATACAATATATAATGCACCAGTTTAGTTCAGATATTTTTTTATACTTTCTAAGCAAGTCCTTGACCACAATCCCACCTGATGTTAAATGGAAATGCAGTCCTGGATGGTAAGGCGCACTAGTAACTAGTAACTTAGTAATGCCTATTCACTCTACTCTTGAAATTACTCATATTGTAATTGGGTTAGGTTTATTTGTTTTTTTTTTAATCTGCTAAAAAAAAATCACATAAATTATAAAACAAAACAGTTTGGATGATAGATTATCAAAAAATATACAAATTAAATTAAATTTGTGTAGAAAAAGTTCTATATTTGTTTACAATTTTGTTACTTACACAATTAATAAAACTCTACAATAATAATAGAAGAATGATTGTAAATCACAATATCGCTAGACACAACAAAACTGCACCTCTGTGATAGAAATTAAATTAAAAAAAAGATTTATTAATTTCATAATACTTGCTTTTATTTATTTATTTCTTTTCTTATTTACCTACCTATTTATTATAACTCCTGTCCTACAGGGTTACTTGGAAGAGATCGCTCATAGCCGATAAAACGATAATGCTGCTCTTGCCCACTTTAAAGTGTAATTATTACTTTAATTGTTAATACTTTATCTAATAATGAATGATAATGATTTTGATTTGATTGAATTTAATGAGCAATAATGAATTTATCTATCTAAACAGACAAAAATAGTATTTAGCTTACACTGATCCCCAAAATTCTGCTTTAGCTGTAATCTTATGGTGTTCCTCTAATGACTAATTCATATGCACAAAGACCCTTAGGTGCCAAATAGTATATTGTGCCAGTGTGTATAAATAAAGAAGAAGGTAATGGACGAACATGCAATGCTGAGCAAGTTGCAGACCTGATTCAAAATCAGTAACGTAAGACAGTAATTTCCGATTTACTTTTGATCATAATCATAAATAAAGCTATAGAAATTTATCTTACACGAACTTAGAACGTTACAATATTAACAGCTACGGAGTATGTTGTTTTAAAAGAATATAGACATCACTTGAAAATAAAAATATTGCTCAAATATAAAAATCAGCATTGCTTGATTTCATTACCTGTTTCCAGCCAAGAAGTTTCTTTACAGCGGGGCTAGTGAAGGAGAATAAGCTATTCAGGCTCGACATAGGCCCACTGCTAGAAGATTCACCATCGTCCGTGTCCATAGTGGCAACTATACGGAAACTTCGATGAGTCACTAAGAGTAAGGAGCCCGGCAATTGCTGTAGCGCGAAGACACTCAATCGGCCATCGATTAACTCACTTGGTATTCCCCACAATATCCAGGATCCAATTACAATCACGAACATACAAAATAGCGATTAGCGTGACACTAGTGAATGACAGATAAAAATATTAAAGTCCCATTCTTTATGATACATGCCTATATACTATTATATTTATTTAATCTGTTACATTGTGGCACTACAATAGTATGTGATACTACGCTTAGAAAAAATGGCGCGGGGACTCATGGGGGGGACCATCTAACTAACATTTTACTATTTTCATTTTAGACGTAAGAAATAAGTGTATGTGTTTTAAAAAAGACTTGGCTTAAAGGCCTTGTTACCAAGCACTAAAATATTCATCATCATCATCAACAATAATATGTGAGGCTATTCTAAAAAAATGGCGCGGGAACTCATGGGGGGGGGGATCATCTAACTTACATTTTACCATTTTCATCTTAGACGTAAGGAATAAGTGTATGTTTTTTAAAAAAGATTTGGCACTCGAAACAATTTTTTTAACTGATCAGCGTAGATAATAACATACCTCAAAGCATAACTTTCTGGCTTAGCAAATTTAAAATAAATAAACAGCTTACTTGGGATGTCAAATACGAGTAGAGATTATTAGAGTACAACTGGACTTAATACAAACTTAGGCAAGAAGAGGTAAAACACGTATCATTATTCACCAAAAATGAAATTTATAGTACTGAAAATTGGAAACTAAATATATTAAAATATTTACTACATACATCATCAATTACTCTAACTTTGAGTTGTTCATTTACTTTCCTTGTTAGACTTTCTGATTATGAACTGATACAAACGATGGTCTCTAACCAGCACCGCGATATTCAATCATAAAGAAAATGCTAAAGAGAGAAATGATTGATAGTATTAATACAACACATTTCGAATCCGATGATCCGAATCTAAAAATTAGATTCCACCAATTAAATTTAAGTTTCTGGATTATTTCTTTCAAGAACGATTACGGCTGACAAAATATTAGTCAAAAATTATATGCTTTTGATTTTAAGGTATAACGGAACGTAACGATCGCATTTTGTGAGTTTACGAGAAATTTCTCGAATTTGGAGTGTCAGTGTTCTTTCATTCGTTCATCCATATTTTTGCTCGATTTCTGTATTTGAAAGCCTGAATCACTAGCGTTACAAACAAAGAGAGTATAAATATTCGTATTAAAGTGAATAACCGTTTAGTTTATTAAGACTCTAGAGTTTTGTAATAAAACAATTTTTGTGCATAATCATGGAACAGGTAGGAGGTTATGCCGATACCTAACCGCGGTGTAATTAGAGCGTTATATGTAATATTTAAAAATTACTTTTTAGGTGAACCGGTTAAAGGAAAAAGGTAATGAGGCATTAGCATCTGGTGATTATAATGAAGCCGTGAGGTATTACAGCGAGGCAATTGAATTGGACCCGAATAACCACGTTCTATTTAGCAATCGTTCAGCAGCTTACGCTAAAGCAGAAAATTACGAAGCCGCTTTAGCAGATGCGGAAAAAACCGTAGCTCTCAACCCTAACTGGGGTAAGGGATATTCAAGGAAAGGCAGTGCTTTAGCGTATTTAGGAAAGTTTGATGAAGCGATAGCTGTTTACGAGAGAGGGTTGGAATTGGAGCCTAATAATCATCAGTTGGCGGCAGGATATCTTGAAGTAAAGGAACAGGCAGAAGCGCATAGAGCGATGACTGCACGATTAATGGATAAGTTAAGAGCAAATCCTCAAACAAGGGAATGGTTAAATGATCCAGAGTATGTGCAAATGGTTCTAGTAAGTGTGATACAAATTTTTAACTTTAATAATTCTGCTATTTTAACAACACTGAAAGGCTTAGAGTAGACCTGTTAAATGAATGAGCAGGTTGTTTTTAGTTGAATTATGAATTAATTTTGAATTCATACTTAAATTAAGGTTATAGATTTAATCAAATGAATAATTCAAAAAGGAAACTGTGGTCACAGATTGACCTATTTGATATCTATGCCCTGCCATTGTTTAACATAAAATGCATGTTGGGCTTAATTTTTCTGTACAATCATGTGCATTTAGATAAAGTATTCAATTGTTTTTGACCATGTTTTTAATTTAGAATGCATACAAACAAAGTCATAGCCTACAGCTAAGCTATTTGTCTTATGCTTATGACCCTAAGCATGATCATAAGTTGGAATTCCAGTGGGCTTTGTAACAATTATATAGCCTTTTTCAGTTGGCAAAAGTAAGTCAGGAGTAGCTTAACTAGGTCACAAGCTTGGTTAAAAATGGAAATAGAAAGCTAGCCCTATCTATCTTTGACCAAGACTTGTCTGGAAATTTTTTTATGTATGAAAAAGGGGCAAACCAGTTCACGGCCAACTGATCGTAAGTGATCACCGTCGCAGCCGTACATCCACAACACGGGAGGAGCTGCAGGTGCATTGCCAGCCTTTGCTATAGGAGTATAGTCATTTCTTGAAGGTTCAATTATGCCGAGATATGCAGTAATGGAATTTGTTAGCTGAGATGATTTAAACAATCATTTCAACTACCCTTAGCCACTTACTATGTTTCATTTATTAAAAAATTGTGTTACTATAATGTTATTTTTGTGTTATTAAATAAATATGACAGTTTTTATCTACGGAGCTTATGAATGCATAATTGCGGTTTTCATATACATTAAATGGAGAGAGTGTGTCATTGATTAGAACTAGTATAATCGACCATAGTAATTTTGGTATCATGGAAGTTTGTCAAAAGAAGCTTGTGAAATCGACAGGTATTAAATGAAGTTTAATATGTATTTGCGAGTCTGTTAATAATTGTCAATTAATATTTTCACAGAAATTACAACAAAATCCGTTTGACACAAGATTTCTACAGGACAGAATTAATGATCACCGTGTTATGACAACAATCGGCATTATTTTAGGGTTTTCGAATATGGATGTAGATCCTCCAGCTCCAGAGCCAACCCCAAACCCAAACCCAAATCCACAGCCAAAGAAAGAAGAATCCAAGCCCAAATACGAGGATCTTCCAGAGAACCGTAGACTTGCTCTGCATGAGAAAGACTTAGGAAATGAGTGTTACAAGAAGAAAGACTTTGACAATGCAATTAAACATTACAAGAACGCCATTGAGCATGATTCTACAGATATAACATTCTACACAAACATGGCTGCCGTTTACTTTGAAAAGAAGGAGTATGAAAACTGTATTACAGAGTGTGAGAAAGCAATTGATATTGGGAGAGAGAATAGAGCTGATTTCAAGTTAATAGCTAAGGCCTTTACTAGAATTGGTAAGTTTCAAGTTTTTTTATCACTTGAATGGTTACAAAACTTGTTAAACAGTTTTCTTATAATGTACATGCAACCCAACCCTAAGCAAATGTGTCTAATAGAATCAGTCATATATTGTCCATTCAGTTTAGGTAAGCTAGTAGTTGTATAGTTGGTGGCAAATAAACAATAAATCACTGGGGAGTGAAGGGGGCGCTTTTTGGCTCTCCTATGGTACTCTGCCCCGCCCAACAATACCACATTCCGCTCACTCCTCCTGTACAGTCACTTTCCAAATTTTATGTTGATTGAATTTTGTTTTCTGTTTCTTTTGTCGTAACAGCATCTTGTAAATTGATGAAAACTGGCTGTCATTCGCGTAAAATGTCCCGTTACGATCGATTTCCCGAGAATTGCCGTTAGTGCAAAATGTGTAAGCGAGAGCGCGGTATGAGAGAGATAGAGAACGGTCGTGTCCCGCTGCGCTTTAGCTGAAAGTAACCGATCATTCACGATCGTTGTACTGCTTGTGTGAGCTAGGGCGCGGAATGAGAGAGAGAGAGAGGGTATGGCCCGAAAAAATATGCGACCACCTCTACTCGGTCGTGCGAAATAATGCAAATTATAATGATAAATCAAAAACAAAACTAAATTGTACATTCATTTTAATTATGTAATACATGTAGTCCATGCCAAGTGCTCATTGTTGACTGTACATGTATATTATATTGTAATAACTAGCATAAACCAATACATTAAAATGTAAAAAAAACACTTTATTGGTGATTTGTAGAAACAAATTGAGGTTGTGGAAATGAATAATTGCATGCGACTGTACATTTGCACGTCTATCCATTTCTACAGTTATCTGTCGCCAACTATAATTATTTTTATATTATTTGTATCTATTATGTCATAAAAAAAAGGTAATGCATACAAGAAAATGGAACAATGGAAGTTGGCAAAGACATACTACGAAAAGTCAATGTCGGAGCATCGGACTCCGGAAATTAAAACGCTCCTGAGCGAGGTGGAGCGCCGTATCGTCGAGGAGGAGAAGAAAGCGTACATTGATCCCGTCAAATCCGAACAAGAGAAGGAATTGGGCAATGAGTACTTTAAAAAAGGTAAATATATTATTTTTAAGTATCGGTGCCCGCGACTACGTCCACTTGGAATTTTACAAAAAAGTTATTTCGTTTTTGCATTTTACTGCATCCTGTTTGTACTCTAGGAGTTACATTGGGCTATTTACAAATTGATCGGGATCGGGAGGAAGTTAATCCCTCGCCACCTGTGCCCTCGCTTCTTCTTCTACTTCTAATATAACTATGATCCAACATCATCAGAAATACGAAAGAATATTGTCATTGTAATTTTGTTTAATATTACAATGGTGAGACCTTGTCATTTACATTCATTTTTATCGGAGATTTGATTTGAAGTCTGTGAATTTGAACTTTATCTAATAAATTTGAATTACAGGTGACTACAGTACAGCTGTCAAGCATTACACAGAGGCTATTAAACGCAACCCCGATGAAGCCAAGTTGTATTCCAACCGGGCTGCATGCTATACAAAGCTGGCCGCCTTCGATTTAGGCCTCAAAGACTGCCAGCAGTGCTGCACACTTGACCCCAAGTTCATCAAGGGTTGGATCAGGAAGGGCAAGATTTTACAGGTGGGATTTTTGGACTTTTGCCTTCCTCTTTGGTACTCCTGAAGTGAATTTTTAAATATAGCAGAACCTTTTTATAAAACTGTATATAATTAATACATAAAGGAACAAATAAGTTAAAAAAAATGGGTGCATGTACTTTTAGATAGATAGATAAATCCTTTATTGCACCAAATAAAATGTACAAAGGCGAACTTAATGCTAATTAGCATTTTCTTCCAGCTAACCTTTAGTGGTTAAGAGCAGGCTAAGGGTAGTGCCGATAAAAATAGCGTTTTAAAACTATTATATAGATAAATTAATATACATTTACACATATATATATACTAGATACTGCTATATAAATATAATAATATACATACACATGGAATATATATATATAACGACAATAAATATACCAGTTTGTAATTTTTCATTGTTTGAGTAGAAAGTATTCAGAAACACGCGATTTAAAGACATTAGTTGACGAAGCCTCTATAATCTCAATCGGCAAACTATTCCGTAGTTTTATAGCTGTACAGGTAAAAGAATTGCCATAGAAATTCATGTGACATTTGGGGAACGGTAAAAATTTGTTATAGAAGGTTCGCGATTCGCGGCCGACGAACTGTTTGAGTACAAAGCGCTCACAAAGATATTCTGTCTTTTGTATGCATGTGAGAAGTTACACCTCTCTAGCATCATTAATAGTTTTTAATTGCGAGGATCGACCCAAAATAAAGGGAAAAATAAGGGGAATAAAGACAAAGAAGTAGGAGAAGAATTGCATTGCAAATAATATAATAAAAGGACTGGAAAAGGATTTAAATAAGTTCAATTTTTTATATTTAATAATAATATTTTAATTTTTATATAAGCCAATTTCTTTAACATGTTACTGTCATCATGTCACCAGAGGGGCAGGCAGAGATGACAGATTTCTTTTTTCAGTGCTGATACCGATCCTGCTTCTTGTTTCTTTGTATACATGTTTGTTAGTTTCGAACTTCTGACGTCACTCTTTACTACTTTTGACGTCATCAATCAGGAGGTACATTCACCGAGGATCTTTATCGACCCAGCCTTAGTCCTGGGCTCATAGAATAAGGCTACGGTATCGCCTGCCTGTTATAAAAGGCGACTAGTGACAAGGGGGGCCTTTGTCTTCCGCTACAGTGGATCCAGGAAGAAGGCGACACTGGTGATCCGGTGTCGCTAACCTCCCCGGGAGATCCCGGAACCCCTCTCCATGCACCGAAGAACCTTACATAACTGCTGTCTTCCCTCCAGAAGCGCCTTCTGAATCTCATTGAAGATTTCCCCGTCAATAAAAAAAAGGACTTGTATTGATTACCAGTAATTTTTACGTTATTTATTTAAACTATACGTCATTCTTCTTTAGTATGTTACCAATCTGGTTTATGTACATTATAAGATATTTAGGTACTGCCAGTTACTTATGCGTTTATCATAGTTATATTTAGTTTATAAATGTGAACATTCCAGGGAATGCAACAACCGTCTAAAGCGCTCACAGCATACCAGAAGGCGCTAGAACTGGACCCCAGCAATGCGGAGGCGTTGGAAGGCTACAGGGCTTGTTCCACACAAGTCAACTCCAACCCGGAGGAGGTAACTTGATTATAATATGTGATCTATTGTATAGCTTATATTTAAAATTCTTGTGTCACAATGTTAGTTACTATACTTCTCCGAAAAGGGTGGGTCGATTTTATTTTTAAAAATACTTATACTAATATTATAGTAACAATAAATTAATAATTATATAAATATATATATGTGTGTGTGTGTGTGAATATATATTTAATAAAAAAAATTAAAAAACCTGTATAATATAATAAGTTTGAACTTCTGACACAAGCATATTTCTTGCTTACTAGAAGGTCTCAGCCCAAATTTGTAAAAGAACGCATGTATCGAAATAAACATTTTATTTATTTTATTTATTATTAAAATTTTATATGTGTACTAGGGTGGGTACCCAGGCCGCTTCGCCGGGATAGATTTTATTTGAACAATAAACTTACATTATTATATTAAATATTTAATTTAACTCTCACAATATATTAAATTATTCATTTCTCTCCGCATTCATTCTCTTCTCGAGCGGGTGAAGATCATTACCTACACCCATGTACATATCAGTAAATATAATTCCTATCATTTATATAAAAACATATCGGGCTCAAGTTAATGTTAGAAATAAAATTACGACGTATGCCTTGGGCGTGGTAAATGTGAATTATCTGTGAATTAACGGTATTAATAAGTACTTATAAAGCAATAGTTATTTCTAAACTGTTAATAGTCATTTTAGTATATTTTAATAGTCATTTTAGTAATTTAATTATTTTTCATCCCGCTAGATAACTGATCAATTGATGAATGGCTTTGATACTGCTACAACAAACATAATCCATGCCTTATGCTGTAATCTGAATCATTTGAACAATAACTTTAAAGAATTTTGATGGCAACACTATGTTTGCTGGAGCAGCTAGTCTTGATATAATTATAAAAGTTTTTCTGATAGATCACATTATTTTCAATGAAAAAATATAATGGAATAATTTTTTGAAGTGTAACTTCTTTTACGCATGCCTAACTTGGGGAGTAAGCGGTTTGAATGCGTTATGAAAAGTGTGATCGGGCGAGGTGAAGGGAAGTTGAAAAAAAGAAGGTTCTGCTTGCTTGTAAGGTGGTTCATGTCAATAGTCAAATGGTGGATTCGAAATTGCGAATAGTACCCTAAACCATTAGGCTATGCAGGCTTCATCCAACATATTGTTGGAGAGTTTGAGATATTGGAAAAGCCCTTTTAGATTTTCCTAGCTATTTGAAACCCCAAAGCTATTTCTCTTTGCATTCTGTTTTGTTAAAAGAGCAATTTTTAAAGGTTCGTAAACGAGCCATGGCCGATCCCGAGGTGCAGTCGATCCTCAGTGACCCGGCCATGCGCTGCATCCTGGAGCAGATGCAACAGGACCCGCACGCGCTGCAGGATCACCTCCGCAACCCGGACATCGCCGCCAAGATACACAAACTCCTCGAGTCGGGTCTCATCGCCATCCATTAGCTCCTACGTGCGCCGTTCTACCCACCTCTATACAATGCACGCGGTCACGACACAAGCCAGCACCAGCACTATTCCAACCGACCTCACCGCGCTTTCAGGAGCTCGATTAGCAGATCTCTGGTAGCAGATACCCAAACAGTTCACAAATCCAGACTTACGTTGAAATTTATAAAGCATACTTTGTCTTTGTACAGGCTTAGCTTACTTATTAAGGCTGCATTGAGATTTATAGTCGTTTGCTGAGCAAATGCTTAGCAAAGTGTAAGTCACGAAAATGGCACCAATAAATTTGTTGTTGCAATTTTATGTGCTGATTTACCACGCCCTCTGCGGTGAAGGAAAACATCGTGAAGAAACCTTCATGGCTTAGAAATTTTTTCTAAGATATGTGAAGTCTGCCAATCCGCACTAGGTGTGCGTGGTGGACTATGCCCTTATACTCTTTGCATAGAAGACTTGCGCCCAACAGTGGGACGTATATATCATATATATAAAGTCTGTAACTTTAACCAAGAATATATTATGAATTATCATTAGCTCTATCTTGTGAGTGCGGTCATAGGCGGAGTGGACCGCATGCTGCCTCCCACCGTCTTCGTGATCGTGTGCGATCATTTTGTAGGCGCCCTTCCCTGAGTACGTTAGCCATCCATTTTGCCTAAAATGATCTGCTTCTCCAGACAGTACTTTGAAGACCGCATACGTATCCAAAGAAGCTGAGGGATCTTTAGCGGCATATTTCAGATAGCCGTGTGGAGATCTTAATGGATCTTATGGTCCATTCTCGTGATAGTAGTATACGGAGCAGCCTTCACCAATAGAACATCTCGAAGGCATTTATCACACGACTATCCTGACTTCTCATAGTTCAAGTCTCGCCACCATATAGATAATTTTAGTGTGAAGGACTATAAATTTATATGCTGAGATTTCACTGAGCAGCAACTCACACAAGTTTGGCCTAAGCTAAGCCTGAGCAAAATCGAAGTAATTTTTTGCAAAACAAATTCATGCTTCTCACAGCCTTACACTACGAAAGTCTCCTTATCCTATTGTCATATACTATAGTCCGTTCTTGTAAAGTAAATAGTGACTACAGGGTAAAGATGTTTTCACAATGGAGTGAAAGTTATTTGATACGCTCGCCATAGTCACAATTACATTTTAAAGTTCTTAAAAACATTGTAAATTACTCTTCTGTCTTCACCGATCCACTTGTATTCATACGAACAGGTGAGATAGTCATTTTTAATAATTTTTGTAGACAACGCACAAAAGATCTGCCGTCAATTTGTCATTGTGAACTTAGGTTTATAATTTGTTTGTAATTGGTCGGGGGGCGGGGCTTGGCGGGCGTACAACTATGACTCACTATTCTTAACGCGAACGGGCTATAGTCTTATAAACGAATACCATGAACGTTCTGTGGTTGGTATACTATCTAAAGTAACGGGTCAAGTTGAGATTGTTTCATTGGGACCCTTGTTATGTTGATTAGGTACTCAAAAAAGTAGTTCAAGTTAAACACAGCTAAAGCTAAAATCAGCCGCCGCTCTTTTAAAGTTTCTTTTTTGGTTACAGTGGGGAGGGGGAAATCTCTAACAATCCTCGCCTTCCCAGAAGGCTCAGGCTTCCTAGGAAGGTTATGTAAGGTACTATCACTAAAACCCCGCCTGGTGGCCCTCTTCGGTGCATGGCGAGGGGCTCCGGGCTCTCCAATGGAACGCACCAGAGCCTCTCTGCACTATGCTGTTAAACACGTCTCGGGTGAGGTTTCTCCCTTCCCCTTTTAACGAACCCGATCTGAAGTTAAAAGCCTGCGTTAGTTCCCTCCGGAAGTAAGGCTGAAGAATTGTATGATTTAACCCGGGTAGTATCCGGAAAGCAGAGAGTGAAGTCCTCCGTTATCAGCAGACCTTGATGAAGTCTGTTTTAATTTAGTATGTCATGTAATATTCTAATATACTTTTAAATTACACTTTTTCGATAACACAAGTATTTTTTTGATGTAAATTGTTTAATTAAGCAGTTTGCGTCTAAAATTTGGATCACATATATGTGTCAACTTGATGCATTATATACCTTGTCTGTATTCATATAACTACCACAATGAAGTCACGAGGAAGTCATAACTCCCTCGTGATTAAGCTGCTAACAAATTTCACAGGTACACCCTGTGTACCCCGTTTGGTTTAACTGAAGATTTCCACAAAATTGCAATAAAATCGATACTACCGTTTTGGGGGTACATTAGAACAGATATATACTCATTGATATTTGTTTATATCCAAAACCAAAAAATGTATTATCTACTACCAACATAAAGAATTCCTGATAATTTTATCCTAATCAGTTCAGATTTTTCGGAGTACAAAAAGTACATACAAGCATCGCCTTTCATTTAAATCTCATCTCGCACTGTGAATGTTAATGGTACATTTCACAGTCGCGATATTTCGCATCTGTGACATAGATTCGATACATCGTAACACTATCTCGATACGTCGATATCGTAAAATCGATATTTCACATCTCTAGGTGTATATATGTTTATATATTAGTGGCAACATAGATCATGTTGCCACTAAACATATTGTGGTTTAAAAATATAAGTTTGGTCACAAAAATGTGCTCTTTCAAACGATACGACGGTTTTATTAATAAGTTATATTAAATATAGTCTGTGTGTCTGTCAAAAGTTAACATGAAATAATTTCAGTTTTGCCCTTGAAGTTACGAAAAATCTCAATTTATTGATACAGAGTTAAGATAAAATTAATTGAATTAGATTTACCTGTTAAACTATCGTGAATGGGACGCAGTTAACATTCAGAATATTTACGAAGATTTTGCAGTTAACTATAGTTAAGTTAAATCAAAGTGCGCGGCTTGTTAGACTGATTGTGTTTCGTTATCATAGTTTAGGTCCTAGTGTATCATTCCAGTGTGCTTGTCACTCGGCGCCGAGTTTACATAATAGTCGAAATCATGGGTAAAGCTTGAATACGTAGGTAGTATGAATTCTAATTATTTTTAGGCACCCGACTTTTGAGAAAGTGCTCTAGCTAGGCATTCATTAATCATTCTGAAGCGAACTAAGCGATGTTAAGCACTTTGATGTAAAACATCTCTAGGTACGCTTGACTTGGGGATTAAGCTGGTGAATGTGTTACGAAAAGTGTGAAGCAAATGGAAGTTGAGATGGCTATACATGTTAGAAAGAGAGAGAGTTAAACTAGGAGTATTTCGTTTCGTATATTACTGTAGGGGCGAAAGAGAGAGAGATAAATCCTTTGTTGCACCAAAGTATTACATATATTTTGGTAAAGGCGAACTTAATGCTATTTAGCATTTTCTTCCAGCTAACCTTTACTAGTTAAGAGCAAGCTAAGGGTACCGGCACTACCCACAGCTTGAATGTCCAATTACGTTTTGTATATCTAAGACACAGTGCAGGCCTGTGTATCACACTGTAGGAGCAAGAGATCAGTGCGCGTGAACATTTTCATTCTCTCTTTCTCTCATAGCCAGTGATGTTTCGTATATCTAAGACACAGTGCAAGCCTTCTGTCTGTTTCACACTCTAGGAACAAGATAGAGCAGTATACATATAGATGGCCCTAAGGAAAATTTACTTCAATCGAGTGCCTTTGTTCAATCATTATAGATTCCCTTCAAGATAGCATACTTACCCGGATTTGCTGAGCTTGAATTGTATGACTCAACATCATACAAATAGGTAGCCCAGTATATAGACGCTTGCTTAACGTGTTATGTAACTAGCCATCTAGTTACACTCAATTAAAGACATTTTAACAATTTTAAGTGCCTCTGAATAGCATCGTGAGGAAACATGCATAGAAATGTTTTGAGATGTGTGAAGTCTGTACTGGCACTACAGGTTTAATCCCCTATTAGCCTAAGCCCCCCGTTCTGCTCGGACTGTTGCCAAATATTTTGAAATCGGATGTAGATCCGATTCGGTGATTTTGACTGCCTTGGACGTTTACTCGGATGCGGTTTCTATCAGGAAGTTTGTTCTCGTTTCTTTATATTAATATCGTAGGTTTTATTCATCGGATGGTTTGAAAAAAGTTAATTTCAATGCGAACTTCTTTTGCCTTCAATTGTTTTTTGTAATTTATTCAATAAATAAATACGTAGGCAACGACCGATGGTTTCATTTTAACGTATATAATGATCCTTGCTGTGTGGTTCGACGACCTCATAAAGCCCGTAGGACGCAGCTGGATGTAAGGCCCCCTTTTGGAAATGATTGAAGGCCTATGTCTAGCAGTTCCGGTACAGGTGAGCAGGGGGCAAGGAGAAGGCAGTTCACCCTCCTTCTCTAACTACCTTAGTAGGGCTACTGGCGGGTAGTTGGGGAACGCCCCCGCCGGCTTACACAGGCTCCACCCGGGTACCCTTGTGAGCAGGGTTACCTCTCCACAGCCGCAGGAGGCCTGGTTATTCTTACCGGACCTATCGCCGGGGCAAGATGGTGAATGCTAACGCGACCCCATTACGGCGGAGGACGGCTGCTCCCATAGTGGGAGGTTTTAGTCGGTAGGGGGCCCTTGTAGGCCGAGTCCGACATAACTCGTCCGCCTCCGACGAGTATGAATTAACCCATTTCCTCCCATGTTAAAAAAAGGCCTATGTCTAGCAGTCCATGTTTGTATTGTAGAGATGATTATTATTGAAGAAAGATATAGAATTTTACGTCCATATCCTAATGTGGAAATCCACCATTCGACTTTTAACGTAAACCATCTTGCACAAGATAAAGCTTAGTTGGAATGGTTAAAAGAATATATATAATAAAATCGATAACTATCCAAAATGGCTGATTTACTTACTATGCTATATACTGTTTTGATTTTTAAAAACAATCTCCCCCATGCTTACTATATGGTTGTTATAATTATTCTTGCAACACATTTGTTATTGAAATAAATTGCCCAGGTTAATTCTAACACAATGTATCCCGAATATGCTAAAATGCTAAACCGATTGTCGAAATTGACATTTAGTGACATAACAGCTGTCGATTTTCTAGATTTCTTAATCCAGTTCAGTGTTCCAATGTGTACTGACAAGCGCATAGGGTCGGTCGTCATAAATCCAGTTTTGAACCACGGTGTAGTACGGTTACATCAAGGTAGCATTGCTCGCGTGTTCTGATTTTATTTCATCGTGGACGTAACAATTAAGTGTATGTGTTTTAAAAATACTTGGCCTAAAGGTCTTGTGACCAGGCCATACAAGCTTCGAATAATAATGATTGGGACTTGACAGAGTGAACCGGGAGCCTGCAAGTGACATTCAGGTGGTAAGTCATTTTATTATATGCGGCACGTTGTATCAGTAGGCTTGTGCCTGCAAAATGTGTTCACTTAAAATATAATTTATAAATACTACTAAGTAATTCTTGAAATGATCGAATTCTCCTGTCTATGTTCGTTCTGTAATGTCTTGTACGCAATTAAGGCGTGGAATATGTACTTGAATAAATAAAGAATGATCTTATGTCATATTAAATGATAAAATTATTTATATTTTATGTAATTAAAACATAATGAACATGAATATTGACGGCTTTATTGATCCGTTGCTAAGCAACACTCGAAGCATCTCGAAGTTTTTTTATTGTTGTTGATGAATATTTTATGGCTTGGTAACAAGACTTTTAAGCCAAGTCTTTTTTAAAACACATACACTTATTTCTTATAAGATGAAAATGGTAAAATGTAAGTTAGATGATCCCCCCCATGAGACCCCGCGCCATTTTTCTTTTAAACTCGAAGCCTGTTTGGAAACGAAAACAGACTATATAATTTTATTGGAGGTATTTTTTTATTTATGACATGTAATCTTAAATGGACTTAATGTTTATTGTCTCTGGGATAGCTGTGATACATCTTGGGCCCAATCTGTCTGCAACAATAGTGACGTGACTGTCGGGATGCAATCTGTGACAGCAAAAATGTTTTATTGTATTTTTTAATTTACGCCATAGTTATATTATAACTAAAACTAGAAAATATAAGTTAACTATACATATACAACAATACATAATAGTAACTAAAAAAAGAAATATTTACAATATAATTGATATTTTACAATATATTTACAAAAAATAACACTGTGCCAAACCGTCGTCGCTTGGCAGCCTGCCCAGAAGGCTGTTAGCATTACCCCGTTGTATGACAATGCTTAGCATCTGTGTAAGGTATAAGCTCTGTTCACCAGATGTATCGACCAATTTCTTAGCTATCACATTAAAAAGGTGGTGTGGTCTATGACCCCACTAACACAAAGTTTCCAAACGGCTCAAATATGAAACCTCTATCGAGGCTATAGCTATATATAGTCTGTTCTTATTAATAATATCAAGTAACGCTTACCCGAACCAGATTCTCATCTCTGATGTATTGTTCTTGACAGTGACCTGTGAATGGGTGATCGAGTCTTACTTGCGGATATCCATTCCGTTGGTATGATGCAGAATGATCCAACGGTAAGTGTGGTACATGCCGAGGAGGAGGCTGTATGTTAGGATGATGTAGATGCTCTTCGAGTAGAACGTAGTGTGGATCCATCCAGGACACGTCTTGTGGATGTTGCACTTGGTGTTGCTGGGGCCCATGAAATAAATGCATGTCGATTGGAAAACGCTGTGGAAAAAATTATTGGTAATTATGCATAACACTATATCTCACTAAGGTGTTGAATGAAATCATAAAAAATGATAGATGAATAGTCTTTTATAGGCAACGCTTAGCGCTGGGACTCATGCCGGGATCATCTAACTTACATTTTAATTTTCATCTTAGACGTAAGAATTAAGTGTATGTGTTTTAAAAAGATTTGGCTTAAAGGTCTTGTTACTAGGCCATAACATGTTCAACAAAAATTAGAGCTGTCTCCAATTTAAAATGTAATTGAAATGAAAAAATGAAATTCTGAAAACTTGTATGAAATTGTGGCATTATGGATAAAAACTTAAATATTACTCACTATTTTCTTAAATTTAGGAACTCAGTTCACGAATATATTTTAGTGCATAGATTTAAACTACATTTTTATCTACATTTATCACAACTATAAGAATTTACAAACAAAGCGTCAACTTTACAACGTTACGTTTATTCCGAAACCACAAATTCAATTATGGCGTGATATATTTATTGCTATTATTTTAATATTGGTGGTTTTAAATCTACTAGAAGTGAATTAAAGTGTCACATAATTGATATTTTCAAAGTTTTTTTATTATTATAAAATTCCCTCCTCCAATGTTAAAAACAACCGTATTTGAATGTTATTTGGAGAATTTTAAAGTACAATTATACGAATTTTCATTAGCTTTTTACTCAAAATTTAAGACCTCGCGCCAAGTGTTGCTTTCGGAAAATGCTTATGTGACCTATATTTACTATTAATACTTTTTTTGGATTTTTTGGACACATTTTGCAGATTTCCGTGTTATGCAATATTACCAGATATATATTGCTCTTTTTTTAAATGGGCTTTCCATGGGGTCGCATTGGAATTTGGTCCAATTCTGATAATGGCATCCATGAGAAAACCATATAACTTTTAAATTTGCATTAGGCATGGACGCCGCAAATGGACGAATAACTCAATATCACGCCAACCGATTTCAATTATTCATTTTTATTGGATAGGATGTACTTCAAGGGTAGTAGGATGAGAGTTTGTTTAGGTTAATTAATATTCCTAAGATAATACGGAAATACAAAGAGGACATTCATGCGTAGTGACTTTTAACTTTTGATACGATCGAAATCGGATTTAGTTTTTACTCGTAAATATTTTTGTTATTAACAATTTCAATCTGACTTAATACATATACACTTGTGTCTGTAATATAGTCTGTAAGAAGATGTCTGAAGATTTGACGGATATCATTAACTGACCTGGATAGGCTTTGTGGACATCCGCACGCAGTCGCAGTATACGTGCTCTGGACGACTGGGTATTGGGCTAGGGGCATCTGAGAAAAAAAAACATTTAGAAGTGGCGCTAGTGTGCTACTGTCGCTAGTGATTTAGTGTCATATATGGGAATAATTTATTGCTGTCTATTACGTACAAGAAAAAATCTATAAAAGCGTACCGCTGGAAATATATAATATGTAACAGAATTAATACAAATAAATTTATTTAAATATTTAAAGAATTAATTCAAATTTCTTTAACTTTATAGTTGAGGAAAGTCACCTGTAAATAAATTGAAGTTTTTCATCTGACCTTAAGTAGTAAAAATTAAGACCTACTTCAAATTAAATAGGAATATCACGAAATAGAATAAATAAGAACCTAATCAAACTTTCATAGAACTACCATTGAAGTACACCCTTTCCAATAAAAAATGAATCATCTAAATCGAATGGCGTGATATTGAGTTATTCGATCATTTATCGCGCACAAACTTAATTCAAATTTTAGGCTTATATGGTTTTCTCATAGATGCCATTGTCAGAATTGGACCAATTTGCAATGGGACCACGCTAGAAGCACTACCCTTCAAATAAAAAATCATGAAAATCGGTTCACACAGTCGAAAAGTTTGAAGGTAACAAACATAAAAAAACAGACGAATAGAGAACCTACTCTTGAAGCCGCTTGAAAGAAGAGAGCATCCGCGCGTAATAGCGTCTGCCACTGGCGTTAAGAAGTGATTTACGTTCATTTTTAGCGTAAATTTGATTTGACTTTTTTCGTAAATACCCTTGTGAGATATCGTTATGGTCGAGCAGTTTCCATTGATTTCCAGTTTATTTATCTGCATATATGTTTTGGGTTTATATATGTGATTGAGGTTGTGGTGGTATTGTGATGGCTTAGGTTACCTTTTGGGGCTGCAGTGTACTGGAAGTCCACGGCCTGACTGCGCGCGTTGTCCGATAACCGTTTCAGCTGCATGTACACCTGACATAGACAATGAAAAGGAGACCAGTTTATGTGAAACTGTGGCGCGCACTTCAACATGTATTTTGCCTGAAGATGCGTCAAGAGTGGCACTACTTTCCTGTGCTTTACTACGGCCGATGACTCAGAAACTTCATACGAAAGGAATTGCGTTCACTTGCTTAAGTAGCAGCTTTTAAGCAAGCAGATAGCGTGACAACCAATTATGAATGAATCATTTTTCATTAGATTATTAGAAAGAATCGGTGTTATATTGCAGCATTTGTCCTGTTTGGGATCGATTTAAAATTGACCAAGCACGCCATTGCAAGAGTTCAAGACGCTTTTTTTTACGAACTGCACAGGTTGGCCAGAGAAGCCGGCTTTAACTACTTCACCCGATTAAAAGGTCGCTTAGCCTGAAGCTCTACCGCTAGTAACTCGTCACGAGGGTCCCCCCGGTGACGGGTAATCCCGGCTTGGACGATTACCATGTTACGTAAGCATTACGATGCGGCGCCCGAGAGGGCCGAACCACGACTCGGTCGGTTGCTATTTCGTGGATAATCTCAGAGACATTCAAAAGCTAAACTAACTATGAGTGTCACTTCGGGAAGCATTAGCGCTGGGAGAAGAAGTGGCCGGAGAAACTCCAGCAACGCTCCGCTAAGTGGTAGCCATAAAATAGCGGTAACGCGCAAGGATTATGATGAAGATGCTGTGAGCATTCATTGCGTCGGGAATTTAAAATCATAATTACACCGTTATAAAATCCGTAAGAACAGTTTAAATTCATATGTAACTTTCGCATTTAATATTATTATTTACAGTGTCAATAGATTTGTTTATTTTTGCTTGTTTTGGTAAATATCGTATTTCCCACATTCAGGTCCAGTTTAGTTTCTATTTAAATCGTATTGATAGAGATTCTTAGAGATATTTCTATCAGATTTAACACACATTTTAGGTGTTAATATTAGATAAGTGATAACATAAGTTGGCTGTTTATCGGTTACCTTGGCGCTGAATTTAGGGTCACGGTAGGGCGGAGTCTTGAACACGATGGCGACTTTCTGGTGTACGAACAAGTCAGTCACCATGTTCACCCACACAACTTGCTCGTCCACCTTCTCGAAGAACATCACAGCGATATCTGTTGGCTTCACCTGGCGGTATTGGATTCGACATAGGCGTAAATAAAAATTTAAATGTCGTAACTTTTACTCTGGATGCAGAATGGTTAATTTTTTACACCCAATAAAATAACCGTACAAAAGGTAGTGACAACATTATTAACCTTATATAAAGATAAAAAAGAAATACATAGATAAAGAAAGAAAAGGTAAATTTTAAACGATTACTTCTTCCGGTATAAATTCCAGAGTAAGCGTTTAAATGTAGCCTTAGTCTGGATACGTTCATATTTTTTTTTGGACGAACTAACACAGTTGGGGTGGGGTTTTCCCATAAAATACTTGATTTGGACTTGGACTTTTCGCACCCTCCGAACGGTCACGAATGGACGCTTTGTAGATTTGTAAAGATCTAGGCGTTCTACTCGTAAAACGTTGCGGGTAATTTTACGTATTTAACATGGTGGTGATGTTTTCTGAGACTAAGGGATATGTCCCACCTTCTTGCAGAGAAGCACCACTTCGGTGCCGCCCAAGGCAGGTCCCGTACAGTGCGACGCGTGCACGATGTTCAGCTCACCCATGATCTTCTTGTCGTGGATGACGTTTGAGACGACGGGCCGCAGGGTGAACTGGAGCCGGTCGTTCTCGTCTACTATGAAGACTTGGAAGCACAGCCGTACAGCATTTAGGTCGATGTTCTTCGGTTTGTTGCCGTAGTTGAAGCCGTCTGTGGGATCAACATCAGTTAACCGACTTCCATTCGACAGATCTTGATGGTTGGCGTTCCACGACTGTACGTTTCTCGTGTATATGTGTTCATAGATGTTCCATCCCAAAGGTTGGAGAAGGACATATATGAATATATGATTTCATGACGATGAGTTCATTACGATAAGACAAACATACATTTTTAAATATATCTTTGTCTTGCTTACTTTTAAACGGATCGACACCGTGCCGCTTTCGTAACGCCAGCATCTTCTTGATCTCGTTGTGCTTGCAGCTGTGAATGCCTATGTTCTTAATTGCTACCAGGGTGCTGGCGCCGGACAGCTGCACCTCCGTTGTAAACACCCCCCTCTTTACCTCGTCTTCGGACTCGTACAAGTCGCGCGCCATCACGCTGTGAGGATGTGTTCTGGAGATGACACGTGAATAGTGTACTGGAATAATCTTCACGAATAATAGCACAAGTACAGTTACAGGAAATACTAGATAAAATAAACTTGAATGTGATTTCTTCTTTATCTATATGTATGTACATAAACACAAAATATATTACACGTTTTAACATATACGATTGTTCAAGACAGAAAGAAAATGTGCGGACATTGCTCTCTCTTGTATCTACGGTGTGATACAGACAATAAACTTTTTTTGGACGAACTACACAGATTGGTCAGAGAAGCTCTTTCACTAGTAACTCGACAAAGGGTCCCCCCGGTGAGGGGTAACCTCGGCTTGTACGGTTACTATGTTACGCGTAAGCATTCCGGTCCGAGGGCGCCCGAGAGTGCCGCACCACGGTTCAGTTGGTTGCTATTTTACGGATAATAGACACAATAGACCTGCACTGTGTTTTGATATACTTAACTGACTATGATAGAAAGAAATTGTGTACTCACACCTCTTTCTCTCTTACCCCACATTAATATGCGAAACGACATTTAGACATTCGGCGCGTCCGCTCTTTCATAGTCGATGTTCCGCACGTCCGAACAAAGCGATTTGAGTCATCGTTCATCGTGCGTGCAGCAAAGAAGTGGAACATGTTGCCGGCGTCAGTCTTTCCGACCAAGTACGACGTGGGAGCCTTCAAGAGTAAAGGGAATAGGCACTTACTAAACTAGCGCGTACCATCTTTCGACTATATCACCTAACATCAGGTGGGATCGTGGTCAAGCACTAATTTATACCCCATAAAAAACCTATCGCTCGCTCTTTCTATTTTAACTAACTTATATCTCCCTTTCAACGTCCATTCTCCTCACTCGATCACACTTTTAGTAACGCTCTCACCAGTTTATACCCCAAGTCAAATGTGGGTAAAGAAGTTCAAAAACTTTCGTCGTTTTAGCCCTTTTTATTGGGGTAGAGAGAGACAGGTGCCTCGAAAGAAAATTTAAAATAGAAAACCATTTTCACCACATTTCGAAAGCTCGGCGGTCACACTCACGGCTAGCAAACTACATGCGGTTCATTGAATGTGAAGCTGGGGCTCTTAAGTACTACTAAGTTAATGTATTTAAGTTAGTATTGACTGACTTGTAGGGAGGGTCCTTGGTGACACAGGATATCACGATGATAGCTGTCCCGCTCGAGCACCCGCTAATTTCTATAGTAGGGTAGCTCTTTTTGTTAGCACCGGGAATCGAACCCGCCCACCGGCCTTCGGACTTGTAACGAAACCTGCAATAAATAATTGTATTTTGTTCTATACGAGTATATAAATGAACGAAGTTTTTTTTGAACATCGTGTTAACAAATGGCCAGTAAGAATAGTAAATAAAGACGAAACTGACATTGTTCTGTCCTGAAGATTTTGGCTGGCGAGAAGTCTGACGTTGCCTTATGAGTCGGAAAAAAATCAGTATGGTTTTTGATCATAAATACGTCTCGCATAGTTCGAAAACTCCTTCAAGAGGACGTACTTAATTTTCTATATGTATAACAATTAATGTTTGTCTCTATGTCCTTTCTGGAATCGTAAACTATGCATTTGATGGAGTGATGATTTTCAGCAAATTGTCTATAATGGTTTCTGAGTTGGTACTGACAGTTGTTTCTATGTAAAATAAAATAAAAGATTTTTTAAATTTAAATTAAAAATAGTTTCCTAAATGACGGCGCTACTACTGTCTATTGTATAGTATGTTGTATACTATAACTACATCAAAATATTTAAAAAAACAGAAAGCTTTTTAAGTTATTAAAAGTAAGTAAACATTCTAATATAAAAATTATTATTCATATCGTCTACGGTAGAAAACGGTCACCGAAAAATTTTTTTCACCACAGCCGAAAAACATTTAAATAAAACATATATTTTTAAGTAAACATTAGAAATATTAGAAAAATTCAATGCTATGCCATTATTATTCCTTGGTTATTAGACTAAACCTAGAACATTCCATTTAGTCTATTACCTACGGTCGAACTTGAAAGTCGAACAACGAGCGATGGAAAAAGCTATGCTCGGCATTTCTCTGAGGGATAGAATCCGAAACGAAGAAACTCGACGGAGAAAAAAGGTAATCGACATAGCTCATAAAGTCACCACATCTGCCGAGTCAGTGAAAGCAGATTGGGAGAGGAAAGTGTTGGAATGGAGGCCGCGCATGGATCCGAGAAGTATAGGGCACGACCTTGATAAGAGTAGCAGCAAGTGGCTGGATGCGGAAAGCAGAGGATCGTATGTGGTGGAAGACATTCTCTATTTACCTGTGGGTACTGATGGGCTGCACGACGACACGCACAGTTGGTGAAGCCCTCTTGGTAAGCATGAGGGGATAGCGGTCATCCATTATTTTCACATTCGTATACTGCAAGGAAGACCGGAACAGCGGTTAATTGATAATTAAATGGTTTCTTTATTAAAAGAATCAGCGCTTATACAGCTATATTTCTTTGGCATGATCAAAACAAAAGTTTTCAATTGCATGCAAATAATTAATTACAATAAAATGATAAAAGAACTGGAAAAGGATTAACACAGTCAACACAGTCAATACTTACAGCTCACATTGTATTTGATTCGGTAAATATTATATCAAATAATAATATTTTAACCCTTTTTCCACACACAAAACAATTTAAAAATCAGTTTAGAAATGAAGAAACATTAGATAAATATATATATATATATCAATATCCTAATTCTGAAACACCCACAAACATAAAAGGCAAACACCATTCTGATTTTGATTTATTTATACTACATTAAAGTAACTAGCTTTATTTATTTAACCACATAAACTAGATGTAAGTATTACGCGCGACAGAGGGCTTGGTATTCTGTCTGACAGGCAACCTAGTACAGATACCAGTCTCTCACAAAGGAGGCTTAATAATGTAACTCAATATGTTACCTTTGTGGAAGTGAAATAAAAACTATATTATTATATTATTATTATATATATACAGCTTTAATTTACTATGATGATATTCTACTGTTTTAAAACCCAAATTTGTACACTGAAATATCTTAAAGATAATTAAGGATTTTAAAGTATTCAAGGTATCGAATGTATCCGTTTATTGATGCTGCTGATTTGTGAATGGGTGTAGGTAATGATCTTCAGCCGCTCGAGAAGAGATTGAATACGGACAGAAATGAATAATTTAAGAGATTATGAGAGTTAATTTAAATATTAAATGATGTAAGTTTATTGTTTTAATAAAATAAAGCAAAATCTGGGTACGCTAGTAATTTAAGAAAAGTTGTACCGTGATGCTATTCTTATTTAGTCAGATTTGCAACAGAAAAATCTTAACATATATTGAATGTACCAAACAACGTAGCGTAGAGTTCACGACGTCGATGCCTTTTTAGATAAGAAATTGAAATCACACTAGAACCACCAACTTTCAAACAAAAAGGGGCTCAGCTAGTGTTTATTGTAAACTGTTGGAATCTGAATGGAGGACAGAGCGGCATAGTTGAGTTCACAGGTCACACGATGTACTGAGATAAACTCGAATCATAACAAAGTAAACGTAGTTTATTAATGTAATTTATACACCAAATTTTTTTTGACGAATCTAGGTTTTTTTTGTTACAAGACAATTTCGATCATCTGGTCGTTTATGTATTAGAGTCGTTAATTCTTGTATTTTGCTTTATTCGAGACCGAAATTGCCACTCATTTCTGGCTCCCCCGACTTGTGTCGGTCGTGGCTGTGACACACTAAATCTTTTCTCTCTACCAAAATCTCTCCCTTCACTCTTATTCCTATTCTGATTAAAATATTTTCCATACTTTGACGAATTTACGTTGGTTTGCGAGAAACGCTGACTGAAACAGTTTCATCTGATTGAGAGGTGGCATGGCTGTTGGGCAAGTTAAAGTGGCAATGGGCAGGGCACATAGCGCGTAGAGATGGCCGTTGGGGCCAAAAAGTTGTCGATTGGAGACCACGAACCGGCAAGCGCAACGTAGGACGTCCACCCGCGACCGGTCGGTGGTCTGACAGGACGCAACTTCGGTCCTTTTGGAAATCGTTAGGGGAAGTCTATGTCCAGCAGTGGATCGAGAAAAGATATCAAGTAGCTACATCTTATGTATGGCTAATATGGCTATCCCTTCTGTACCTCTAGTGGTTCAGGCTCAGTGACCTAAGAGCTATGCCACCTCTCAATCCGGTGAAACAGTAAAAGTCAGCTTCTCTGACTAATCTGTGTTCATCAAAAAAAACATTGCAAAAAAACGTGCATTTATAAGCATCGATTATTTTTAATCAATAGAACGTAGAATTTTTGAATACTTACATAGATTATGTTCACTTTATTTTTCTTATCTTCATATTACATCACATTCCCAATACTAATAAACGTCCTTAATTATTAATAGAATATATTTTATTGGATTTATTAAACAATTCTCTCTGAGCGAACCAGAAGCTTGTTTCCGAGCTACATAAGCACTGCGTTCCATTTATTTGATACATGCGTTCTCTTATCAGTGGTCCAGTGTGTCGTCATATTTAGTAAGGAAACGGTTAGATATAAAATACCCGGATGACTGAACTTTATTATGTATTTTTACAACGAATTTTAGGGGGCGTTGCAGAACGGTACATTAGCCGGCAAAAAACGGCGTTTCATAAACGTTAAATAAAGCGTAAGATTTTTAGCGTCAACTGATTTAGATAGATAGCGCTATTATTAATTTAATATTTATAATAAATCATTGTAATTTATTTACAATGATAAACGTATTAAGATAATGTTGTCAAGTAGTTTTTTTTTATCGATAAAAAATATATTTTGGAATAATTATTTTATTTATTCTTCGAATAGAGCATGAAATTATTTTTTTTTATAATAAGGAGCTTCTTTCCTTATCTGGTGTCTCACGACACCACATTTTTTTTGGTAAATAATAGTATTATAAAATGTCAGGAAATAGTATCAGATGTCTTTTCGATAAAAATGTCATTCATTTGTAGGGTAGTTGAATCAAACCTTTTTGTTGTATCTTTTTTATTATCTGTAATAGCATGGAATAATAAATGGTTACAACTGTGTCTGTTTGAAGAACGTTTTTACTGCCACTAACAATTAGAAAATGATAGTTCTGTTTAATCTAACACCTCGAAAATATATGGTGGATAATTTTATGTGCGTTATTTTTTTTAATATACAATTACAGTGACAATATAGCTGCTAGCGTATTAGACATTAAGTCTCGGGCTCTCGGTTGGACGCAGTTCCAATTAAATCCTTCAATGACAGCCCACTGAGGTGGTCGCTTAGCTGTTCTTCGCATATATCAGAAAAGTATTCGCCACTAATGCTCATTTCTTCAACGTAGTTAAAATCTTTCCGCTCAGATGTTAAGAGTAGGCATTGCGGCTCGTTCTCAACACAATTTCTCTGGAAAAAAAACAATAGTTTGTGCAATGAAATCGTATTGCTAAGAAGTTGGTCGACACATCTGGTGACCAGAGACATTGCTATACAACGTGGCAATGCTACCAGCCTTCTACTGGCACGCTGCCAAGCGACGAAGGTTGGGCACAGTTATATTTTTTGTAAATATTTTGTAAAATACCTATTACATTATTTATTATTGAGACAAACAGAAACAAAAGATAACAAACATATTTTAACAATTACGGTATACAAAAATTATTACAAATGCTTCCTTCAAGCTGTCTCACTGAGAACAAATTGATTTTTCTAAAATCATCGATACAGTACAGCAGCAGCATCGTGTTAGCATGGGCAGGATAACAAATATTAATGATTGACACAAGACTAAATGATAAAAAAGAAAAATAAACAAAACAAAACATAGCAAATAAATAAATATAAACAAACATTTCTATTTTTAGTTAGTACTAGCGTACCCAGCCCGCTTCGCCGGGCTATATTTTGCTTTATTTTAATTAAACAAAAAAATTACATCATTAAATTAACTCTCACAATATATTAAATTATTCATTTCTCTCCGTATTCATTCTCTTCTATTCTCTTCTCGAGCGGGTGAAGATCATTACCTACCCCCATGTACATGCAATATACTTTAATTTGGTTCGTAATGACATAAATATACGCAACACATGTGTCAATACAAATTTGTGTTATAAAACAATAGAATATCATCATAGTAAATAAAAGTTGTATTTGAAAGTTCAAAAAGAAGAGTGGCCCGATCATCACCAAACTTCAATCCCTGAAAGTTTCATTGAAATCGGTCCAGCCGTTTCGGAACATACCCACACACTTTCTCTTTTATATATATAGATACTCACTTCAATAAAATATTGTCCGTTCGTGTATTGACCTGGAGGACAATACGAGGGCGGGCTGCTATATTCTCTGTGAGGGTAACATGTCTCTTGGAGCGTTAAAGGGCTGTTTATCGCTAATTGTGTTACAGGAAGAGGAGCTGGCTCGACGTTAGGGGGATGGAAGTGGTGATCAGACTGTACGTAGCTCCCATCCGTGATTGCTGGATATTGCTGATGCACTGGTGCATATGGCTCAAGATCTCGAGGTATGTCGATGAGCTGGGAAAGGATAAAATTTTTATTTAAGGCAGTGATTGAGCTTTCGTGTCCCTTGTCCCTTAGAAATAGTTATCGACCGAGTCGTGGTTCGGCCCTGTCGGGCGCTGCTAGAGGGTATAATTGTAATTGCAAATAGAAAACTCACTTTTGAATTTTTTGCAACGAGGGGAAATCCATTATGGACCCTGGGCACTCCTACCTTTACGACTATCACGGAAAAACCTCCACCACATCAAAGTTCCCGCCTTGCAGCCAACCATTGAAGTTTTGATCTTTTTGTTTCCTTCTTAGTCGTTGTTGGTCTTAAATCAAAATTTTACTCTCTATTCTGTCTTTCTCTTTGTTCTTTAATCTCGTCTTTTTCCTTCTGCTCCATAATTCTTTTCATAAAGTTTCTTATCACTATCCAGCTTTCCTCACTTCCTAGCATTACGTCCACTATGCTGTCTAAGAGAAAACATACCTCAATAGTCTTGATTTCCCGGGGTGAGTGCATATTGCCTGGCGGACTGTAAATGGTGACAGGATATTCTGAAAAATAAACGCATTTCATTTACCATGGGAGTGTTCTGAGGAATCCTTCATCATATCAGTTACCGAATTCTATTATCATACATTTCGGAAGGATTCCAAACTTCATCGACACGATTTTGATGGTTGGCGTTTAATGACTGTAAGTTTTTCGCGTAACATTCTTCCACTTACTGTCAACGCCATTTACGACGGAAAAACCCCCGGTGGCCCTTCCACGGTGCATGGTGAGGGGCTCCGGGATCTCCAGTGGAACGCACCAGAGGCCCTCTTTATTATGCTCTTCTGGGGAAGGACGTTAATCCCTCCCCCTCAGTGCCCTTGCAGTGTAAGGCGGCACGGGCCATCCGATGTCGCCTTCTTCCCGGGTCCACTTCAGCGGACGATAAAAGCCCCCACCCTTGTCGCCCAATTAACCCGAGACCCCTTTTAGTAGCCGACAGGCAGGAGTTACCGTAGCCTTATTCTACGAGGCCAGAACTACAGGGCTGTACCAACTTACTCCGTAAGTCAAGCATGCATAAAGAAGTTTTACTTCGAAAAGAAACACAAGAAATAACTTACCACTTTGTAGCCACGGCAACAAAGGTTTCTTTTCTATGTACTTTTGTCTATTTAGGGCAAATGTCCCACATTCTCTTGGGATACCTGGCGGTAAGTGGAAATGTTAGTACTCCAGCGTGTCGTCCGGTGAGCGAGGACTCTCCGTCCGACTCTCGCAAGTATTTATCATCATGATGTTTTAATCATCTTTTTACGAGCAAAAACAAAAACCAACAAACGATTTTACGCGCAGACGTCCTTTTTGTATTTCCGAATTATCGTAAGAACTACATAGAATTAACCAGAGCCTTACCAAATTCCTCATCAAACATATAATCAAAATATAATCAAACATATAATCAAAAAAACAAATATTCTTGAAGTACATCCTTGCCAATCAAAAATTAATCATCGAATTTAGTTATTCGTCTAATTGTGGCGCACATACTTAATGCAAATTAAATACTTGTATGGTTTTCTCATCGATGCCATTTCGAATTCGGGATCGGAACCACGGAAGCAACAGCTTTCAAAAAGATATAGACGAATTGATAACCTCCTTCCTACTTTTTTTAAGTCATGCCAAAAATATATTGATATATTTTTCGAAATATTATATCGTGAGGTTGTATCGATACTACGCGATATATTATACCAATATATCGATATTTTTCATATATAGAAATTTGTTTATAATTAATTAGCGCGTAATATTAAATATTAGAAATGTTTTGAACTAATAGAATACTCGTCGCATAACTGAGAGGTTCTCGCTTCGGATACCAGTCAGATTATTTGATTTGATTTGAGTCTGCTGGCACATATGCAGACCACCTTTTTAAGGTGATAGCTAAGAAGTTGATCGACACATCTGGTGACCAGAGGGCTTGCTTATACCTGGCACAGAAGCTAAGCATTGCCATACATCGTGGAAATGCTACCAGGCTTTTGGGTACGACGACAATTTGGGCTCAGTTATATTTTTTGTAAATATTTTGTAAAATATTTCTCTTTTTAGTTAGTATTATGTATTGTTTTATATGTAATCATCAAGCTATCATTAATTATGGTTTAATAATCATTGTTATATATCGGTGATAAACTTACAACAATAACTGTCATCTCTGACAATACACAATACAGATAAATATAGTATATGAAAAAAAAATTAAACCAACATACAGGATACGATGTTATTAAATGTTTTTTTTTAATAATTTCTAAGCAAGTGGATGACCACGATCCCACCTGATATTATAAGTTCCACCTAATTCCACGTTCCACGTCGTAGACATCCCATCGATACGCACGAAGCGGTTTGCCTCCACCTTCCTTATGAGGACGGCTAAGGAATGGAACTCTCTGCCGCGTTCAGTTTTTCCTCACGGGTCATCTGGACACGTTTAAGTCCAATGTGAAGAGACATCTAATAGGCTCACGTGCTCCATCCGAGGCTTCATCTTCGCCTTTCATCAAACGAGATAGAAGCCAAACGTGAGCCTTTTTAGTATTAATAAAAAAAAAAAAAGTCGAAAAGCAGAGCCAGGGTAAGGCGCACTAATTTAGTATGTTTATTCACTCTACCCTTGGAATCGGAGGGTAAGTAGGTATGTGCGGTGACTATTCTGTAATTATGTCGTGGTTTATTATTACCTAAAGCTGCTATGTACTGAAATTCCACTGGCATGCTGCGAGCGTTGTCTGATGGCCGTTTAAGTTGCAGAAATACCTGTTTAACGTAATTTTACACGATAACAAACCAATTCAAGTCAATAGCTGATCAATCATAAACATAGCTACGTGGTATATCGATTGTAAAAGGAACAAAAGGTTTCTTTCGATTCATTGTTATTCAATATCTCTAGCACTAAAGTTGACAATAATACACGTGATATTTACGTGAAAAAAAACCGACTGCAAATCGAATCAAACGTTAAACGCTCTTACACGCGGATGCCCTCTTTGTGTTTCCGAATGATCGTAGAACCTAACCAAACTCTCATCCAACTTGAATTAAACCGTTGAAGTACATACTTCCAAATAAAAAATAATTATCAAAATCGGTTACACCCATGCGAAAGTTATGAGGTAACAAGCATAAAAACATACAGACGAATTGAGAACCTCCTCCTTTTTTAAAGTCGGTTAAAAAGAACATTCGCCGGGTGAGCTAGTTTCCGTATATATATATTTTATTGAAATTGAAATTGAAAAACATTTATTCGGTACAACAACACAGAAACAACAGGTAAAACAAGACAAAACAACATAAACAAAAGTAAACAGAAACAACATAAAAAGAACAAAAAGAAATTGTGCCGAAAAGGGGTTGGCTCAGCATGTGCTGCGCTCACACATGTAGCACAGCGCTGGTTTTCAGCCAAAAACCTGTGACGACTAAGGCGGACACCATTCGGTTGTGTATTATTATAGTGTACAATACATAAACTTTCATAAATGTTATATATAAATGTATATATTAAAAAGCAGCTATAGATACATGTATATATATAAATATATAGTTATATACATATATATATATAAACAAATTATATAATAAATAACATAAATATAGTGTTATATAAACGATTTGTCGTAATTGATGTTGGCGTGGTTACGTTGAGACTCGGTTAAGAAACTTTTATTTTAGGTTATAGTTGACCTGGGCGCTGGTCGTGGGGTACCGGTAGGGCGGCGTCGTGAATTCAACAGCTGCGTTCTTGTGAATACTCAAGTCAGGGGCGCACTTCTCCCATACAACCCGGTTATTTTCTTTCTCGAAGAACACCACGGCTATGTCTCCGGGCTTCGCCTATAGATGACGTCATTTAAACAATTATTTACAATATTTCTGTTTGCTTTTTCAAATTAACGGTATATAATTGTATGTTGCTCGCGGTGCTAGCCGCGGATAAAGACTATTTACTAACAATTTTCTAAAATAAAAGTAGCTTATTTCTGCTAGAGAAAGACCCGTCAAAAACGTTCCATCTGTACCAGAGATTAGACGGAACAAGCAGACAGACGGACAAAAATTGTAAAAAAAAATTTGGTATATGTACTGTATACAAACATACATTCATATGCATGTGGTAAAGCGGGCTGTGTTGTTGAAAATTTTCCCTTCCCCTCAATAATCTACATATTTAAAAGAGAAAGTGTATGGGTATGTTACATATAGGCTCCGAAAAGGCGGGACCGATTTCAATGAAACTTTCAAGGAATTTTCAGATTGAGCTGGCGAGTAATCCTGTAAGTTTTGGTGACGGTCGGAGCACTCCTTTTTTTGAACTGTCAAACAAACCATACGTCGTACTTTAACTTGAGCCCCATTTGTTTTTGTATAAATGATAAAAATGATATTGTATTTACTTATATGTACATGGGTATAGGTGTAGGTATCTTCACCCACTCGCAAAATCTAGCCCGGCGAAGCGGGCTGGGTAAGCTAATATTATATAAGAATAGAAAGAAATGAAGGATACCACCCTCCTGGAACAACAGTCTGCCAATTCCTCTCACCTTATCGCAGAGCAGGATCATAGCAGTTCCTCCTGTAGCGGGACCGGAGTCGTGTGACTTGCGGACGATCACCAGCTCGCCTTTCACCTTCTTGTCGTTTATGATGTTGGATACCACAGGTCGCAACTTGGTCCTCATCACGTTCCTATCGTCCAAAATGAAAACTTGGAAGCACAGCCGTACCGCGTGCAGGTCTATCTTCTTCAACTTGTCGCCGTAGTCGAAGCCATCTTTGGAACAACGTATTATTTCCAACAGTTACGTGAATGTTACACGTTGAAATTAAACTAAATAAAAATAAATACATAGAACCTTTATTGGTCACATTGCACATATTAAAACCTTCCAGGCGACATCTTCCAGGCAACCCTGTAGGACAGGAGAGGTGAAATAAGTAGCAGAGTCATCGGGAAAATCAAGAATATATAATGCCTAATTTTAGTTTAATCAGGGACGGGACTCCGGCATCTCCAGAGGAACGCACCGGAGTTGCTCTGTACTGTGACTGTGACACTCATGAGATACCGTAGCCTTATTCTACAGGGTTGTGCGTAGCAAAACCTAGTAGGTTGCGTAGCTTGACGTAAAGAATTTCGTTCCAAAAAATACTAATAGCGGTGTAATAATGTCTCAATCAAACTCACTATGGAATGGATCGATGCGCAGAGTCTTCCTGATCTTCAGTACATTCTCAACTTCATTCTGCTTGCAGCTGTGGATGCCTATGTTGTTGAAGGTCACCTGAGTGCTGACGCCGGACAGTTGCACTTTAATTTTGCACGCGCCCTTGTCTACTTGGTCGTTGGAGCTGTGCAGCTCGCGAGCTACCACGCCGTGCGGATGTGTCCTAGGGATGTTCATGCCAAACATATTTTACAATATAATATATCGTGAGGATGTATCGATACTGCGCGATATATTGTACAATTATATCGATATTTTTCATATATCGAAATTTGTTTATAATTAATTAGCGCGTAATATTAAATATTAGAAAAGTTTTGTACTAATAGAGTACTCGGCGCGTAACTGAGAGGTTCTTGTTTCGGATACCAGTTCAGACTATTTGATTTGATTTGGTTCTGGTAGCGGTATTATGCATGCATAGATTATAAAATTCGGTTTCTATTTTTACCCTAAATTTACTCCTGGTCACAGGCAAGGTACAGGGAAGACGACTAAGAGGGCAGCGAATATCTCCTATATTCGCTGGGCAGACCAGCGGTAACATCAACACGAGAGTCCTCAAGGCATTACACACCACCGAAGACCGCAACAAGTGGAGATTGATCGTCTACAGCATAATGCGTGGAGGTCACGAACCTTTAGCAATGAGGATTACAACCAGGAGGAGGGTAAAACAAATACTAAAATCATGACTGACTTGTAGGGCGAGTCCTTAGTCACGCAGGAAACCAAAATGACAGCTTTCCCGCTCGAGCACCCGCTGATCTCGATGGTAGGAAAGCTGTTTTTGTTAGCACCGGGAATTGAACCCGCCCACCGGCCCTCGGATTTGTAACGGAACCTGCAACAATATGTTTTATTTTCATCAGTCTTTGAATGGAGTTTTCTCGTTGCTTTTCAACAAGTTGCTAACAGGGATTGAGGGAAATTGTTAATAGAATATGTAAATTTATATATTTGTATGTATCTTATGACATCTGTCATCTTATGAATCCTGTCATGGTGCTGTAGCATAACAAGGGGTTTTCGTCGTCCGCTACAGTGGACCAGTGTAGAAGGCTACACTGGTGGAGGGAATCCGGTGCTTTCCACTGAAGATCCCAGAGCCTCTCGCCACGCATCAGAGGGTTTAAGTAAGTAAGAGCCTTTTTTTTGATGACGGGAGGGAAATCATACACAAGATACCTCGCCTTCTCAGGGTAGGTTCATACCCACTAAAGCCTCCCGGTGACCCTTCCTCAGTGCATCGTGAGGGGCTCCGGGATCTCCTGAGGAACGCACCGGAGCCCCTCTGCACTGTGCGCTTCGGAGAGACGGGCCAGCCGATGTCGCCTTCTTCCCGGGTCTACTTTGGCGGACGCCAAGGCCCTCACCCTTATCGCCCAGTAAACCGGAGGCCCCTTTTAGTCGCTTTCTACGACAGACAGGGGACCGTAGTCTTGTTCTATGACCCCAGAAAGTAAGTAAGAGCCTCACATAACCCCGCTTTCTCTGACAAGGCCAGGGTATCTTGTTGAAGAAGCCTAATTGTTTAGGGTACGGTCTGCGAATTTAACGTCGTAGGTTCGAATCCACCATTCGACTATTGACGTACATGTATGATTTAGCCTAGCACAAACCTTTTTTTTTTTTGACGGGGAGGAAATCTTCACAAAGATACGTGTATGGCGGTTATGTGGGATTCTTACCCACTAAAACCTCCCCGGTGGCCATTTCCTCGTTGCATGACGAGGGGCTCCGGGATCTCCAGTGGAACGCACCGGAGCCCCCCTCTGCACTGTGCTCAAGGAGAGCACGTCCCGAGGGGGGAGGTTACTCCCTCCCCTGTGCCCTCGCAGCAAAATAACAAATAACAAAATTGTCAATATGCTAAAACTTATATACTAAACAAATTATTTAAAAAAACGAAACAATGCATATAATATACAACATAGCACAACAATATTAGACAAAATCATCAACATTTTTAAATTTAACCCGTCTACCAGTACGAGTAGTATATGAACGTGACGGTACTGTAGGTGCATCGGTAGACGGCGGAGTTAATTGTGAAAACTCCGAGGGCGCAGTTAAACGATCAGCGACCTGCGTGTCGGAGTCAGTACGCTCGATGTAGGCAGGCTTGATCCTATCGACACTGACAACCACTGTCCGTCCCTTGACGTCGATGGTGATGGTTTTACCATCACTGGACCGATCGACCACTTTATGAGGACCAGTGTAAGGTGGTTGAAGTGGGCGCCGTACTGTATCATCGCGTAGGAATACGTGGGATGCTGTAGCCAAATCTTTAAAAACAAAAACAGCCGGATTAGAGTGCCGTGAAGCAGGTACAGGACGAATGGATTCCATGTGGCGTCGTAATTTGACGACGAAGTCGTTGGGATCCTCGAACTTAGTCACGTCTTGCGATGAAATTAAAAGTTCTCCGGGGAGTCCGTTTCTACACAGTAAAAAAGTGATGGGGTTTAGAGCTTTACTAATTCTAACCCACTCTGCCGCGTAAGCATGTTTATAGCGGGGGCATGCACCGCGGAGGGCTATTCATGCCTCTAGGGACAGCAGGTTCCTCCAGAGCGCAAATCAGTTTCCCGGCCCACGAGGCCGGAACCATGGCGCAGATTGCAATAACAGATAGTTGATAGAATTAAAGAATTGAGGCTCATAAATAAATTTGAGTTGAACAAAAATCAAGACAATGGAGGCAGGAACAAGCATGGAGGTTGTTGAAGTAGCAAAGACAAAGGAGAGGGATGATGCATCATATCGTGCATTAGAGCTTCTTCTTGTAATAAAGCTTCCGCCATGTTTTAAAAATAAAAAGATAAAAACTGTTACCGAAAATAAATGTAGCGATGCGATGTAAATTTCTAGTAAAAAATCTTCTCAAGCTTTCTGTGAGTCCGTGCGGCGTCGGCTGGTGCGGCGTCGGAAAAAATCTTCACACCAAAAATTCTTCTCGAAAAAAAATCTTCGAAGAGGAAGAAGAAAGTCTTGCAGTTAAGAATCACGTCGGGGTCACCAATTTGGGTAATGCGGCATCAGGGCGGAATGCCACTCCCAATATTACTTTTATACGTGTTCTTGGCCTTCTAGTATAGTCCGCCGGTAAATAAAAATATCACAGAAATGTTGAGGATATTGAAATTATATTTGATACGTTTTGTTACATTAGCAATATAAACATTCGGAAAAGTCCAGATAAAAAGTGTGTGTAATGAAAATTTATGACATATCTTTCTAATAAAATTTTTCTAATTCTAAATACAATTTTGAATAATTTTTTCGTCTAAAAATCCTCTTTGGTGATGGCGAACGCTAGTCGCCACAATGTCTAATGTCCAATTTGTCGGTTTGTTCTTTCTTTAACTGTATTTTTTTTGGATTTTTTGATGTGTTTCATATTTCATTTGTAATGTGTTCGAGTGATGCCAATAAAGAATATATCTATGTCTATTAAGAATTATTTTTGTCACTTTTGATTCTCTTTATAAATACATATCAACTTCATATTCGATCGGAGGAAGGCTCCAGCGATTTTCTTTTTTATTCTTTTTGTTAACGGGGAATAAATGTTCAAAAAAGATACGTAAGATAGGTAAGAACCCCCACATAACCGCCGCCTCCCCCCAGAAGGCGGGGTATCTTTCTGAAGATTTCCTCCCCGTCAACAAAATAAAAAAAAGGTACAGTAAATTGAACAAAACTTAACTTATAGCCTAAATGTTGGCAAGAGCGGCTTTATCGCTATTTGAGATCTCTTCCAGGCAACCCTGTAGGACTGAAGAGAATAAGAACAAGAATTGTTTGTAATAAAGACAGCTGTTTATATTTGAAAGAAATATTAACGGTACTTACAAAAATATAAACTTACATTATACATAAATATATAATAAGATGTTAGTAGTTAACTTTAGGAGCGGCTTTGGGAGGTATCATAGTTATATAATATAAATCAGGAGAGTCTACTTTGTTTTTAAAATACAGATGAATTGAAAGTTTTCTGTTTGGAGGTAAGATAGAAACAAATTAATATTATATCGTATTGATTCATATACACAGGTTTAAAATTTATAACTTACATCCAAGTATAAAATAACGAAATGCTTAAATATCACCCTTGCTAATTTGTAATTACAGGCGTTTTATTAATTGATACGCATAGATTATATTAGAATAAAATACTTTCCGGGAGTTCATAATAAATACTATAAATATATTGGTAAATAAATCACAGATATAAAAAAAATCAAAGAATTATTGAAAATTCAGCACAGTTTTAAGTAAATGAATTAACTTCTTAAATAATAAAATAAAATAATTCATTCGTTTGTTTAATGCAGTGGCAGTATTATTTAGCATTGAAGTATACCATTAATATGTTTATTACTAGGATGGTAATGTTAATTTTAAAAAATAGATGCATTTATTTACATTTATAAGAAAAATTTAACTACTGGCAACTGTTTACGCCGATGTCTTGTGACAGCCTGCGCCTGACACTGATGCGCTATTTTTTGAATGAGTATTCGTAAACATTGTGCACAGTCTGGACGAACGATATGGCATTTGTTTACTAAGTATAATTTAATTTGATTAAAAGTACTTAACACATTAATTCTCATAAAGTTGAAACCATTTAAAAAATAATACAGTGGCAATTAGTTACGTGAAATATTTTTAAATCGTGGTTAAGAATTCTAAGAAACTATCATTATAATCGTTAGAGTATAACGACAAAATATCATCACCACGGCCTGCGATAACAAATTACTACGTGAGTATTCTGGCCCCTATTGTTTTTATATTCACCTCCCCTTGCTTTTATGTTGAATTAATATGTGTTTATTTCCATGTTTACAATCCTTTTACAGTACCATATTTTTCTATGTACAGGCAATCACATTTTAACACACTTTATACCCTATTGCCTAATACATTATTATTTGTTAAAGCACTGAGTGACCAGCACAATTTATTCATATTTATTCAATTAACTCAGGTTTAATTTCGGGTAGCAGTTCATTTGAAAAAGGTAGCTTATGTAGCATGTAGCAGTGGTTCTCCCACCAGTTATTCCCCCTTCTAATAATAATTAGTCTCGCTATGGTTTGTTGAAAATTGAAACTTGAATATGTTGATTTTAAAATGGTGGGGCAATGTTAGGTCCTACTAATAGTTTAATCAATAGAGAACCAATAACAAAATATTCTGGTTTCACAAGCAATAGTTTAGTAAACAATTCCTCATAATCCATCATACAGATTTAGAGTTATCTAAAAAAAGAAAAAGTATTTAGCATACAAGTACAGACACAGAATATAGATAATAATTATAGAGAGAATATTAAATAAAATAAATAAAAAAGACATTTATTCCATCATCATATCAACATTTCTGTTTTACATTGTGAAGTTTGTTAGTAATATGAAGGTTAAAATCTGAGAAAAGACTTAAATTAAGTTACTTATAATTAGTGTTAGTATTCACCCTATTCGACTATTGCCGTGAACCATCTCCTAGCACAAGGTTAAGCGTAGTTGGAACGGTTGACAAGATTGTTAGTAATATTTCTGAAAAAAAAAGACATATTGCTAGCTTTTTTTAAAAAAAATATAGTATTATTTATCCGATTTGGACCCCTGATCGGGTAAAGGCCTCCTCCATCCTTTTCCATGTCTGCCTGTCCTTGTCTGACATTATCCAGTCATTTCGTATGACATGTCTTATACCATCAGCTCACCATTTTGTTGACTTACATTTATTTTCTCTGAGGGAATATTAAACACTACTAAATATAAGAAACAGTAGTAATAATCTGTTTCATCCCTAGCACTGTATATGAATGTAACCAATTTTTTCTATTTCGAATTTCTCACCAAGCTTATTACATAGGTCTCATGTGATAAGTGGTTAGCTTATAGCCAAACATTGGGCATGAATTTTATGAAGTTATTTTTTATATCTAAGATTAGGGTTCTTTTATGGCATCTAAAAATAAAAAGTCATTTTACAGCATTTTATAAGACAATCTTATATTACTTGTCTTCTCTTTTTTATTATATTTATATGAATTGCTAAGTTGTGTTTGTGTTAATACCTTTATATAAGGTTGTCAAATATCTCCCTTCCGCCTTTTTGTCTTTTGAATTTCGCGGCTATGTACAAAGCGCTACAGAGCTCGTATCTAGCAATACTATACATAATTTGAAAGGTCTTGACATAACCTACAAAACGACGCTATGCATAATTAGCTTGGATATTGCGTTCAACAGTTATAGACGTGTAAACATGAAGCTCACTAACGCCGAAATTCGCGGCTTGGCCACTGTTTGAGACGATTCACCGGCCTTCGACCACGACCGTTTTCGCTTGATATTGTCGTATGTGATCCATTTTTCGTCGCCAGTCACCATCCGCTTCAAGAATGGGTCGAGTTCGTTCCGTTTCAGCAGCATATCGCAGGCGTTGATTCGGTCCAGAAGGTTTTTTTGCGTCAAATCATGCGGCACCCAAACATTAAGCTTTTTTTTGTATCCAGCCTTCTGCAGATGGTTTAAAATGGTTTGGTGACTAACTCCCATCTCCTGGGCGATGTCACGAGATGCCACATGCCGGTCTAACTCGATGTAGTCCATGATTTGATCGGTATTTGTCGTGACAGGTCTTCCGCCGGCTGGCTTATCCATGGTGTCGTTTTCACCGGCTCTGAATCGTTGAAACCATTCCTCCGTGGTTCGAAGTGATAGAGTACCATCCCACAAAACACCATTAATCTCACGGAACGTTTCTCTAGCGGATTTGCCTTTAACGAAGGAAAACTTTAAAATAGCGCGAATTTCGGCGTTAGTGAACTTCATGTTTACACGTCTATAACTGTTGAACGCAATATCCAAACTAATTATGCATAGCGTCGTTTTGTAGGTTATGTCAAGACCTTTCAAATTATGTATAGTATTGCTAGATACGAGCTCTGTAGCGCTTTGTACATAGCCGCGAAATTCAAAAGACAAAAAGGCGGAAGGGAGATATTTGACAGCCTAATGATTTGTACTAAGTTAAAGTTCCTCAGACGTCAGTGATAAACATTGCAAGTAAATAGCATGTTGACTACCTAAAGAAATAGAGATGGAAACTCAATCCGATAGATCATGGTCTTGTCAAGAACTCTCACGCTAAGTTATTCTTTATAGAAGTGCAGTCTCCTCTTAATTCTAATGCTATAGCAGTCACACCTTTGGCGAAAACAATTTGTTATTTGCTACAATAGTTAGTGCAAGTTTAAAAGTTAAAGAATCCTTATAAACATGTTCTCATATGTTTGCAGATGACATACATGTTATGCAGTAATTGTAAGCAATAGATGTGTTAGATATACTAAAAAGTACCACATAAGGAGTAGTACCCTTAATCATCATTCTATCCTTGGTCCATCTGAAAGGAGGGCGCTCTCTAATTCCACGACTTTCCTACCCACATCTACCGTCATTGAGTTGTCTGGCCGGCCTACTGGCACTCGCTTGTTGATTTTAATTGTTTTGTCCACTACCTTTGTTCTCCGACTAATGTTGTTCTTTACCGTTTCCATCGTATACAGATATGCCTAGCCTAGCTCTTTTCATCGCTCGTTGTGCGACTTTAAGTCCAAGTCTCATATAGGGTCATAGTTTGGAAAACAGACTGGTATGTCAGGATCATGTAAAAGTCCATGATCTCTGCTTACCCCTTCAGGGATAGTGTTTGTATTTGTATAGATAGTGTTATAAATTACACAGATAATGAAGTGGGAACGTACAATGTAAAACGATTACCATTTGGTATTACATTATGATTGATAACTCAAGATAAAAGAAAACGAAAAAGATTATATTGGGCTTGTAGGTTGATAGTAATTGTAATTGAACAGCTCATATTGATGAAGTGAAGATAAAGAACATTGGTATGTTATATCATGCAGGTTTCCACCTGGTCTCTTCAAATGACATATGATGGTGATATTGCATCCAATTCCTGAGATTATCCATGAAATAGCAAGCGACCGTGTCGTGATTCAGTCCTCCTGGGCGCCATCGTATCGTAATGCTTACCCGTAACATAGTGATAGTCCAAGCCGACGTTACTCCTCACCGGGGTGACCCTTGTGTCGAGTTACCAACCATAGAGATTCAGGCTAAGTGACTTAAGTGAAGTAGTCACGGCCAGCATCTCAATTGAGTAAAAAAAAACACTTATGTGTGCACAAAGGTAATCTCGGTTTGGGCGGTTACTTTTACGCGTAAGCATTCCGACGCCAGTGCCGGAGAGGCTCCCTATATATCGGGTGTTAGAAAATTTTGTAACACGTGTGAAGTTTGCCAATCCGACCTAGGGCCACGTGGCGGATTATGCCCTTATTATACTCTCTTTACACAGACGGCCTGTGCCCAACAGTGGGTCATATATACATAATTAAACATCAACAGTCTTACAAATAAAAATTAGTTATAACATATTTATTCCACCCTTAAACTAAGTTTAGTTAAACCAGGAATAAATTAAGAATAAGCTGAGAATTGATTGATTGATTTGTTTTTGTTTATGGCGGTTCCATATAGATTTCGCCAATGTCGAAGTGTGTACGTTAAACTGCTGTAAAAAGCGGGCTTCGTGACGGACAAGGATAAGCTGAGAATAGTTTACCACAAATAAATCCGGAATAACTATGGTTTATCTATTCTTCCTTTACGTCAAAATGCACGAGTTGGCAACAGCGCAATCAAAGAGAAACCATACTAAAAAAATAATTGCAGTCTATGTAGTAGTGTAGTAATGTATCTGTCAATGTGTGGCGGTTATAAAAATATTCTATACTCTATATATAGATAGAAGATAATCCACTTCCACGCTTGTCCATAGTAAGAGACCTTTCAAATAAATAGTCTAGAAATATTATACCACTTTTAGAAAACCGATATTTTAATCGAAACTAATCATCGACATATAAATCAAAAGGGTTTTCCCATCTTTTAAATATTTTTACTTTTTTTGGAGTCTGAATGATATTTATTAAGTCATTTACTGTTTCTACTTACTCCATTGCCCTTAATTCCATAATAAGTTAATTTAAATGAGCGAACACAAACACAAATCGTAGTATTTTAAATGTTATACTGGACTTAAACAAGGTACACTCTTGTTATAACGTCGTTATAACTTCGGAATAACGATTGTATGAAAACACGTCAACGTTATAGCAGGTATAACGTATTCTTGGTTTATTAGTACAAATTTTGCTTACTCTTAATTTATTCCTAAGTTTATCTTTATAACGTTTATTTGTAAGGCTGCACAACTTCATTCTGTGACCATGACCACTGTTAAGTATTCGTAACGAATCTAAAAACGGGGGTATTGCACCGATTGTAAATTTTATGCCTATGTTTAAATATTCATATACGTGAAAGGACAAAGGGTCGCCATGATATTAAACAGGTTCTGTAATATTACACGAAATGAATCACCTCGTATTCTTTTTTGGGGTATTCGAATTGCCTTGTTACTCTGAAATAAAATGCTTTGATAGTTCTTTTACTTTTCTCAAACGATTTTTTATATGAAAAGTAGCAAACGGCTCACCTGATCTTAAGTGATCACCATCGCCCGTGAACATCCACAGCAAAGGAGCTGCAGGTGCGTTGCCGGCCTTTGAGATAGGAGTAGACTTGTTTCTTGAAGGTCCCCAAAATAGTAAACATTCGGAAACACCGCTGGTGACAGTTGATTCCACAGATTAACAGTGCGTGGAAAAAAGTTACGCGAGAAACGTACAGTCGTGGAACGGCAACCATCATGATGGTGGCGGTGGAATTTGGAATTCTACAGAGATGTGCGGTAATAGAAATCGGTAGCTGGGATGATTCCGAAAAATTCCTCAGAACACTCCCCATGGTAAATGCGATGATGCAAAGAGCCTCGACATCTTTTCGCAGACCCAGAGGGTCAAGTCAATCTTAAATACCCTGATTGTCGACGACATTGTACATGGTCAAAACGGAAGAATAAAGTATATTATTTTATTATATTTATTAGAAGCGTCAATAGTCCTAATCGTTTAGAGCACGGTCTGCGAACCGTAAGGTTATAGGTTCAAATCCACCATTCGACTATTATCGTGAACTATCCTCTTTTTTTTTGTTAACGCGGTGGAATTCTTTTTACAAATCATCGTCCGGAACCTAGGGTGGGCCCGGAGGGATGTGTGAGACTCGGCCTGGGTGACCCCTACCCACTAAACCTTCCGCGAATGCCATTAGTCGTTATGAGCGGGTTGCCCCGGATCTGTCAGCAACAGGACACCCCAAATCGTGAACTATCTCCTAGCACAAACTTGGCTTAGTTGGAATAGTTATCAAGAATTGTAATAATATTTAAAATGCTGATAGCATTCTTTTTTAAAACAAAAAAAAAATATATATCGCCATAAATCTAATCAAGTCAAGTTATCTGCCGCTGTGGATACGACTATAGCACTTCCGTTATATATATTTTTTACGGTTTTAATGTCACATTGTTTTCAGTTCGGTCGCTCAACAAACCCCTACCTCAATCATAACAGATTATTATGTAATAGCTTATCTGCAACTAGCACAACGTATAACTTGAAATTCAAAATCATATCTGAATACAAAATTTTATGCAAATCGTTTGAGTAATTTTTGATTAAGCAAAATATTTAGATAGTAGAATTACTTGTTTTAATTATATGTGTTAATGGACTTGTCTGCACGTGCAGATTTTTATGTGGGAGCATTATACATAAAACCTGCCTACGCCGGCTTTTGTTAAGATAAGAAATTTGTATATTATCTATAGAAAGAAATAACATTGGAGCGTCTGTTTGTAATATTACAAGTATATTTATGAGTAAAACAAAAACCGACTTCAAAACGATCCAACGTTAAATGTTATTATACGCGGACGCCCTCTTTGTGTTTCCGAATTATCGTAGGTATTAAGAAATAGAATTAATCAGAACTTAACCAAACTCTCATCAAATTACCCGTGATGTAGCCCGTCAATAGCCTAATGGTTTAGGGTGCTGTCTGCAAATCGTAAGGTCGCAGGTTCGAATCCACCATTCGACTATTGATTGACGTGAACCATCTCCTAGCACAAGCTTAAGCTTAGTTGGAATGGTTAACAAGATTGTTAGTAATATTTTTGAAAAAATGAAAAATTTATAGCTTTCTTTTTTTTAAAAAAGGAAAGTACAATTTTAATTATACCTTTTCAATACAAAATGAATCATCGAAATCGATGGCGTGATATTAAGTTATTCGTCCATTTGTCACGCTGACTGACATACTGACTACACGGGAAGCATTAGCTTTCAAATATATAAAGAATCATCAAAATCGGTTCACCCAATCAAAAGTTATGAGGTAACAAACATAGAAAAACCATACAGACGAATTGAGATCCCCCTCCTTTTAGAAGTTGGTTGAAAATATCCGCTTTTTACTTCATGCATCTGAAAGTACATATACCAAAATAACATTTTTGTCTATTCGACTAATCTCTGGAACGACGATCGATTTTGACGGGACTTTTACTTGCTGTAAATATTTTTTTTTTATCCGCTCCCCCAACATGTATGGTTAAGGACCTTTGTATGACTTTTGTGTTTCCATTTCTTTACATAATTCCTTATTGGGAAGTGGGGGTGAAGTTGCTTGCGTCCGTAGGATATACTTGAATAATGACTCCTACACGTGCCCCTCGGGTAGTGCTAAACAAGCAACAAATTCCGGTGGTAGGCTTCGGCTGCAGGCTTTCGGTTACCACCCATCGGACAAAACCATACCGCCAAATGACTTATGTCGTGTTCCGTTATGATGCCTGATGAAGCCTTGAAGGTTGGGTCTGAACAGTAGCATTGCGAATGTTGACCGAGTACGATGTGACTGTAGGAGACGTACTCGGAACTTGATCATGGAGGGTAGCGGGATCCGAAGCACGGTTATCCGCTGGCCGACCGCAGATAGTTGGGGGCCCAAGTAGTGAGAAAGCCACTTGTGAAAGGCTGCCCCGCCAGCTGCGAAAAATCCCAGGGTGGCTCCATCGTGCCGGTTGGCGACCGGATGAGAGGACCCGATGGCAATCCCTGGGGGGGTTCGGGCGTCCCCGCAGTCTCCAGATCAAGCGCCTACAAGTGCAGAACCTTCAGTCCCGTAATTGGGTTTGCGTCGCATTGCCTCGTTCAACTGCCACCCTTCATCTCTATTCACTCTCCCTATGAAAAGTAACAACAAGAAAAGTAAGTCTCAACAGCGGTTGCACTTCCTCTCTTTCAAAGTGCACCTTACCAATATCCGAGGTTTGCACTGTAATCTCAACGCAGTCCACCACCACCTCGAGACTGAAAAGCCGCACTTACTTTTTCTGACGGAGACGCAGATTCGGAGCCCTCCTGATACGGCATACCTCAACTATCCTGGATACACATTGGAGCATACTTTCCGCCCTCGAGCCGGAGTCTGTGTGTATGTCCGTAATGACATTTGCTGCCTGCGTCTTCGTCACCTTGAAGATCCCAACATTTCTACACTATGGGTAATGGTAGATACGGGCATTGATAAGATCCATTACGCCTGTGTCTACCGTTCGCACAACGGAGACCAGGAGACAAGTCGGCTGTTTCAACATCTAAGTGAGGCTGCTGATGCGGCCCAGCTTCGATATCCTTCTGCCCAGCTGGTCTTTCTGGGGGACTTCAATGCCTGTCACCAGGATTGGTTATACCCATACCAGAAGACTGACCACGCTGGGAGAGAGGCGTGGAACTTCTCTCTAACGCATAACCTCTCTCAGTTGGTAAAGCAGGCCACTAGGGTACCGGATGTGGATGGCCATTCAGCTAATTGCCTAGACCTTCTGTTGACCTCTGATCCAGATAGATACGTTGTCGAAGTCGGTTCACCTTTAGGAACTTCTGACCACTGTCTGGTGAAATCTGTGTCGTCCCATTTTCCCCCGGATTTCGATGTCCGAGGTGTCCGGCGAATGTGGCGTTACAAGTTAGCAGATTGGGACGAGATGCGGCATTTCTTTGCATCTTATCCATGGCGGCAGGTATGCTTTTCTTCCAAAGACCCGTCGAGATGTGCAGAAGCTATAACCGATGTCGTGAATCAAGCCATGGCATATTTTATTCCTCACGCTGATGTACCCATTGGTGGCAAAGCTGACCCGTGGTTTAACGCTGAATGCGTCCAAGCTGAAAAGCTTAAGCATTCAGCATACTTATCCTGGGTTGATGCTTGAAACCGCAATTCTTCGGATGTCAAAACAAAGAAGAAAGCCTTTAACCATGCCGCCAAGGCCTTTAAAAAGGAACCACAGAAGGCTCGCTTTGACCGCATCAAACATATTGGTACAAAGCTTTCTGCCCTGCCATCTGGTAGTAGAGCTTTTTGGTCTCTTGCCAAAGCAGTTGAAGCTAATTTCTGTCGGTCCTCACTGCCTCCGCTGGTTAAGCCGGAGGGCTCACTGGCACACTCGACAAAGGAGAAGGCAGATCTCTTTGCAAATCTCTTTGCCCGTAGCTCACGTCTAGACCCCGGCGACAGTGTTCCACCATCCTTACATCACTGTAATACCTCTATGCAAGAGGTACATATTACTAACAAAGAGGTACTTAAGAGGCTGCGTTGTCTGGACGTGAGCAAAGCCAATGGGCCTGATGGCATTCCAGCGATTGTTCTGAGGTCATGTGCGCCCGAGTTGTCTCCTGTGCTAACACGTCTGTACCGTCTCTCCCTAAAGACTGGAATTGTGCCTAAGTCCTGGAAGCTTGCAAACGTGCAACCTGTGCCCAAGAAAGGTAGCCGAGCCGACCCTGTCAATTATCGACCTATATCGATTACCTCCATTATTTGTAAGATAATGGAACGTATATTGAATGCACGCCTTGTGGCATACCTAGAAAATAATGACATCCTTAGCGACCGACAGTACGGGTTTCGCCGAAACCGGTCAACTGGAGATCTCTTGGTACACGCCACTCATCTCTTTGGCCAGGCTCGAGAACAACGGTGAAGCACTTGCTGTTTCGCTCGATGTATCGAAGGCCTTTGACAGGGTCTGGCACGCTAGCCTCATCAGCAAACTTCCAATGTATGGCATTTATCCTGGCTTGGTCACCTGGACAGCTGACTTCCTGAAGGAACGGTCTCTACGTGTAGTCATAGACGGCTGCTCGTCTGAGATAATGGCCATAAATGCCGGAGTTCCTCAGGGTCTGTTCTCTCGGCAACTCTGTTTCTGCTGCATATAAACGATCTGCTCAAACCCGGTATCTTTGGGTATGCAGACGACAGCACAGTTGTAGAGAGTTACCAATTGGGTGCTAACGCCACAAAGGATCAGGTACAGTCCCAAAGGAGAGCCATGGTAGAGCGAATGAATCTCAAACTACAGGAAGTCTCCACTTGGGGCGATGCCAATCTTGTGAGATTCAACGCCGCCAAAACACAGGCGTGTTTCTTTTCCGCTAAAAGGAGCCAGTACACCTTGGCTCCTACTTTCCAGGATCTATCTGTGGAATTCACTGATCGTCTTCAGTTATTGGGTATTGAAATCTCACCGACCCTAAACTATGGACGATTCATTGAGTCCAAGGCTAAGATAGCTGCAAAAAAACTTGGGATCTTGATCAAAGTGCAACCGTACTTCTCTGCGGGACAGCTTTTAACACTTTATAAAGCTCAAGTCCGGTCGTGTGTAGAATACTGCTGTCACATTTGGGCAGGCGCAGCTAAATGCCATCTCGCAGCTTTGGACTCGGTGGAGAGGCGGGCTAAGAGGCTATTTGGTGACGCAGCTGAAACCAATCTGCTCAGTCTTGAGCACAGGCGTAAGGTAGCTAGCCTTTCGGTTTTCTACAGATTGCATTTTGGAGAGTGTGCTCAGGAACTACATGATCTAATTCCCCCATCCCCTTTCCACCATCGGACTTCTAGACGCACTGCGGGATTTCATCCTTTTGTTGTGAACATCCCTCAAACCCGAACGAAGCGATTTGCTTCGTCTTTCATTCTTCGTACAGCAAAGGACTGGAATAGTTTGCCCGCGTCTGTCTTTCCTTCTGATTACAATGTGGGTATTTTCAAGAGTAGAGTGAATAGGCATTTACTAAGCTAGTGCGCCTTACCATCCAGGACTGCATTTCCACTTAACATCAGGTGGAATCGTAGTCAAGCACTTGCTTAGAAATTATAAAAAAAAAAAAAAAAAAAAAATTATTTCTAATTTACTAAGTTGAAAAAAATGTATTATAACTAGAATAGAATATAGAATAGAATATTTATTTATTAACAAACAGATTTGATTACAATTATATACATTAGACAAATTAAACGAACATCCATGTAACCATAGTAGCACATATTGTTAGTACACAGTGACTCCCAAACTAAGCAGACGCTTGTATCTTGGGAGTCAGAGTTGCATTGTGGGGTTTGCATTTTGCACAAAATTTTAGTCTTTTACAATATTGTTAATAAATGTATATTATGTCCAGAGTTTTGGAGACATTGTTGTAGACTAGGTTGTGTAACATAGGTTGGAGAGCGGCGGGCAAGAAGGGAGTTAAAGATGGGTAGTGGTAGTCGGAACACTCGTTTTGCCAGCAAGTTATGGTAGTCAGACCTGGCTTTTAGACTTTTGTGCACATTGATAAGAGCTTTGATGATTTTTTTTTTATAATTTCTAAGCAAGTGCTTGACTACGATCCCACCTGATGTTAAGTGGAAATGCAGTCCTAGATGGTAAGGCGCACTAGCTTAGTAAATGCCTATTCACTCTACTCTTGAAAATATCCACTTTGCTGTACGAAGAATGAAAGACGAAGCAAATCGCTTCGTTCGGGTTTGAGCGATGTTTACAACAAAAGGATGAAATCCCGCAGTGCGTCTAGAAGTCCGATGGTGGTAAGCGGATGGGGGAATTAGATCATCTAGTTCCTGAGCACACTCTCCAAAATGCAATCTGTAGAAAACCGAAAGCCTAGGCTACCTTACGCCTGTGCTCAAGACTGAGCAGATTGGTTTCACCTGCGTCACCAAATAGCCTCTTAGCCCGCCTTTCCACCGAGTCCAAAGCTGCGAGATGGTATTTAGCTGCGCCTGCCCAAATGTGACAGCAGTACACACACTACACACGACCGGACTTGAGCTTTATAAAGTGTTAAAAGCTGTCCCACAGAGAAGTACGGTTGCACTTTGCCCAAGATCCCAAGTTTTTTTGCAGCCAGTGAACAGTTGCCGGACTCGCAGTACTGGAAGGTCTTTATAGAGTGCATCTGACTACAACTAAATATTTCTGTTACATTTTAAGTATAGTCACAAATCTCGACTTCTTTTTTTTTAATTTATTTCAAATAAAATTTTACAGTAAAGGGAATATGCATGTAACTTAACGCTATATAAACCGCAATGGTTTATCACTAGCGCCAAAATGTCCGTCTTGCGTTCCTAAATAACTTTTTAATATACGCTTAATGTTTTTGTGAGATACATTTCCTAATATCTGAGGGTAGTTCGTTAATTAATCTAGGCACGATGTATCTTGCCGTGCGCTCGCCGTACACATTTTTTGCGCCTATCGTATTAAAGTGGTTTGACGATATCGACCGTGTGCATATAGGATGTTCCATTTAGGTTTAAATTTTTTCATTAAAGAAATATCATTTTGAAGTCTTATTTTATATTTTCATATGTAATAAGATTCCTTATTACTTTTTATTTTATTTTATTGCTGTAAATATTGGATGTAATAAGGAATAACTAAGGCTCCTTTAAATTTTGAAAAATTTAACCGTGGGTAACACCGCGGGACGCAGCTAGTCTACAATAAATTACCATACCTACGTATATTATATAAGCCGAGATAATTTATATAATAATGACAATATTGGCGGCCACAATTTAACGACCATGGCACAGTATTTATATCAACAAATGAAAATACCTTATACTATATTTGTACAAAATAATTTAATTTAGTGTAATTAGTCTTACAAATAATTGTATTTAATAATTAATCGTTAGTATTGGCGTGTAGTGTAGGGATAGTGACTAGTAGTAGGAAGACCTAAGCTGTCTGTAACACAGGTCTATGACCTAGCACAGCGGCTAAAGTTAATAGTAAGAGTAACCCTATATTTCTTTGCATTTGTATTTTTTTTTATTTATGTATATTATGTATGTGTTTTTTTATATGGATATTTAAAAATTTCTTTCTCTCTCTTAAATTTTACGACCGACGTAAAACGAAGCCTCTGTTTAAGGTAAAAAATAGATAAGTAATTAAAATTTTGATAAAAGTTCCTAGCAGATTTGGTTCCCAATTTTTTTTTAATTATTGTAATGTTCAAATTTAAATAGCCTCATTTTTTTCTCGCCAGCAATAAATAATATTTGCACAAATAAAGTTACACAGCTAAAGTACTAAGGCCATAGTTTTACATCCAGAGAGCCGCATGTGGCTCGCGAGCCGCGGGTTGGCGATCCCCGGTCTATACCAAAAGTGTTTAACGCGAATTAGGTCGCGGGTGACGGTGGCAGATATAGATCCCAGTGGAACGCACCGGAGCCTCTGCACTATACACGGGCCAGCCGATGTCGCTTTCTTCCCGGGTCCACTTTAGCGGACGACAAAGACCCTCAACCTTGTCGCCCTGTGAACCCGTGAACCCAGGGTGGAAGCCTTAAGGCTACCACCGATTCATTTGCTAAATGTCAATGTATCTATTAGTTGTTTTTTTTCGTTTGATAGCTTGTCTCATATCTAGATCTCATTGAATAGTAAAATATTTCACGAGGCATAATAATTTTTAGAAAAAACTTTTATTTGTGCTAATAAAATTATATTAACTTTAGAATTGATCTAGATATATACATAATGATCATTGCGGATCAGCAGATTGTGGGTTTCCACTGCTCTCGCCTATATCCACGTCCAAAAATCTACGCATATATCTTCCTAGTTGGGACTGAAGTACAACTGAAATAGGATTGAATTATCATAAAGTCCTTCAAGTATATATTCAAGAGGAATATTCGAATGAAAATGAGAGAGACCCAGTTCAGGATATATATGTATGTTTTAGCGGTTTTTTTTTTATTAAAGTAAAACTTCTTTACACACGATTGACTGGAAGATTAAGCTGGTGAATGCGTTATGAAAAGTGTAAAGGTAGAAAGAGGAAGGGTTACGTTTCCTATATCTAAGACACCGAGCGGGCCTATTGCTTTTTTTTAATGAAGAACTACACAGATTGGCCAGAGAAGCTGGCCTTGACTGCTTCACCGGATTGAGAGATGGCGTAGCTCTTAGGTCGCTTAGCTTGAACCTCTATTGCTAGTAACTCGACACAAGGGTCCCCCCGGTGAAGGGTAGCCTTGGCTTGGACGGTTTTTGGGCCTATTGCATCACACTGTAGGAGCAAGAGAACAGTGTGTGTATATTTAAATTTCTCTGTAGAATAAAGGTGTATATATTATACATATACAGGATGTTCCAGAAGGTGACAATAATAACCTGGGGAAACCGGGGGAAAGACCCTCTTATGAGAAGCCGGTCACAGTAGTACTCGAATAGCAACCGTTTTAACAAAACACTAAATATTTATTTTTTATTACATTAAATTGTTTGTATTTGGAACTAATTCTGTTTTGACCTCGTAAGAAGCCAAACTAGTTGTTACCAAATCAAACAAATCGGAAACAAATGTATTTTTAAAAAATAATAAAATATCATTGATAAATTTTCTCTAAGTATCACTTAACTATGATAACTGCTACTATAAAAAAATACACTAAAAAGAGCAGGTTTTATCAAAAGATGGGTCGATTTCATTGAGATTCTGAAATGCAATCACACGTGCATCTTCTGTAATAAAAAATACCTATATTAACATATTATATAATACATATAGATAGAGCTAAAGAAGTTTAATTCACTCTTGTGGTCTCACACACTCTTTTTATATAAAAAAAATATGTTATTTATCTCAGGGAATGTGATGACGATTACGCCACTAATGGATCAACGTACGCGACATTACAACGTGGTGAAATGATGTCATCATTTGTCATTAAACCTAACTGCGCATCGCTTCTTGTTTGTTGTCGATTCGAAAAGTACAAATCATTCTGGTACTTTGATCGGATGAGATCGAACATGTTTTTATTACCGTGTTTTCTTTGTTTATCCACTTTTGTGTACGTCTTATTCGCTAGGTGGTCTGTCGGACCTAGTTTAGATCTAGGACCGCCAGCCAACGGGGCTCATAGAAGGTATCATACGTTATTCCCTACCTGTCGTATAAGGCGACTAAAAGGCGACAAGGGGGCCTTTGTCCACCGGGTGGCCCATGTCGCCTTAGCGCTGTGGTGAAGTAGTAATCTTCCCCGAAACATGCTTTAAAAGACAGTGCGGATGGGCTACGGTACATTCCATTAGAGATCCCCGGAGCGCCTCGCTATGCACCGAAGAAGGCCACATAACCGCCGCCTTCCAAAAGGCTATTACTCGTATGTTGAAGATTTCTTGCAAGGTGGTCCGTCGAACTGTTCTAGACGTATAATTTAATGTTATAACTGTAAATTGTCGTTATTGTTAGCAATTTTATATACATAAAGTTACAGCATACACAAGTCTCACTGCTGGGCACAGACTTCACATGTCTTAGAAAATTTTCTTACACATGGCATAACCTGAATAACCATAACCCCGGTTCGGTCGGTTGCTATTTCACGAGTGATATTATATAGGCTGTACATAGTGGATGATATTTGCTAGCTTAAGTAGTGTTTCAGGTCATTGCCTTTGCGGTTTATCTCGTGCCGCTGGCACGTCTATCGTGTGTGTATATTTGACGTATTTTTTAATGATGGAATTATAATTGAGATGATTGTAATAGATCGCTTTCATAATGAAACGTCACTGCACATAAACTTGGATAGGGATGTCCATTCAAAATATATTGATATATCGAAAAATATTTATGTTGTAATCGATACTATGCGATATATTGTATAAATATGTCGTTCCATGTATCGTAATTTGTTTATATTTAAGTAACTACAAAACCGCTACAGAGATTATTAATTATAAAATTGATATATTTTTCGATTCTTACTACAAATTTAAATGCAAAGTTAGTAAATACCTTACTATAACATATTAGTTAGCAGTTCGAATGTAATCGAATTTTTTTGTAGCAAAAACATTGGCAACACCTGTATCCTGTATATCGACCACGCAACCATGCGTACTGTGTTAGTGCAACAGCGATGCTTGTTTAATTAAAATACTCTAAACTGGTGTCGATTTTACGGAACAAAATTAATAATATTGTTAACTGGAGACTAGTGTTCATAGGTATTTGTGACACGCATGTGAGGAGTTAGTGTCTACACAAACCTTAAATAGGTTCAAAGATAATGATATTATATAAAATATCGATATTTATATCGATATATTTTATCCGATATACGAAATATCGTCAGAAATGAAATAAAAAAGCATTCCATTTTTTCTTTTATTTGTGGTTGACATCTTGAATAAAATAAAACCCTTACTTGCGCTGCCATCACGAAGAGAGTAGTGTAGTATGTTACTACACTCCTACTCTTCACGATGGCAGGACTCGTTGTATAAATGTTTTAATCTATGCATGTAGTCTGTACTGCTAGCAGAATCAAATCAAATAGTCTGGACTGGTATCCGAAACGAGAACCTCTCAGTTACGCGCCGAGTACTCTATTAGTACAAAACTTTTCTAATATTTAATATTAAGCGGTAATTAATTATAACCAAATTTTGATATTTGAAAAATATCGATATATTTGTACTAAATTTCGCGTAGTATCGATACAACCTCACGATATATTATATCTATAAATTTTTGGCATAAACTTCCCTAATGTGAAATGGTAAAGATATCGCGTTCCTGCATCGATATTTTATGAAATATCGATATATACCGTGCACTTCCCTTCGGGCCGTGTATTGTATGTCTTGACCAGTGATTTAGGCAAAGATATAAGTGACCTAACGAGATAAACCACTTAGCGGTCCCGAAGTATCGCCTGCATGCGGCTGTATTGCGCAACATTTCGTATTTAAAACGTGGGTAGTACTTTTTTTACTAAATTAAAATACAGCTCAATGGCAATGGTCTTACAAACAAATATTACACAATATTTATACTAATTGGCATATTATACACGACGATTGATATATTATATTTGAAAGTTAAAGTTACAGCCTATGCATATTATGTTTATTTCTAATTTAAACAGAGCTCTCTACTTATCTATACAAATAAATAAAATTAGAGTGTGTTTTTTTATGCGTGTAAACTAGCGCTTGACCATGATCCCACCTGGTGTTAAGTGGTGATATAGTCGAAAGATGGTACGCGCTAGATTAGTAAGTGCCTATTCACTCTACTCTTGAAGGCTCCCACATCGTACTTGGACGGAAAGACTGACGCCGGCAACTTGTTCCTTTTCTCTACGCACGATGAACGATGACTCAAATCGCTTCCTTCGGACGCGCGGAACATCGACTATAAAAGGGTGGAGACCCGCCGAGTGTCTAAACGTCCGAAGGTAGAATGGGATGATGGAATTAACTCGTGCAATTCCAGTGCACACTCTCCAAAAACACCGAAAGGCTGTCCACCTTGCGCCTGTGCTCAAGACTATCTAGGTATCTTGGTAATCTATCAACTTTATGGCCCGCCTCTCCATGGAATCCAGTGCCGCGAGTTGGTATTTGGCTGCACCTGCCCAGATATGAAAACAGTACTCCACACATGGCCGGATCTGTGCTTTATACAAAGTCAAAAGCTGTCCCGGTGTGAAGTACCGCCGTACATTTGATAGGACTCCAAGCTTCCTAGCAGCTACCTTCGCTTTGGATTCGATGAACCGCCCGTAGTTAAGATTCGCTGTTGTGTTATTAAAACACCTACATTTTACTACCAGAAAAATGAGAAAGCCACATGTCTTAAATTTGTACTAAGTGCGCGACAAATGGACGACTAACTGAATTACACGCCAAGCGAGTTCTACTTAGTTCGACTTCAAGGGTAATTTGATGACAGTTTAGTTAGGCCCTGATTAATTCTATTTCGTAATATTCCTACGATAATTCGGAACAAAGGAGAAAGTCGACTTTGATATCGGTTTTTGTTTGTACTGGAAAATATACTTGTGATATTCTGTTGCACATAATAAGCAACGAAAAATGATTGAAGCATTCCTGTCAGGATTCGAAGTACCGACCGTACGGTGGTAGTCTTTAAATAAATCCATAAGTCCATCAATCACCTATTTACTATTTATAAAAACATATAATTTAAATAGTAAACCACTTATTTCTTTGAAAGCTATCAGATAAAATATTTGCATATTGATGCGGATGTATTTTTGCAAAATAAAAATATGATACGAATCAATTTAAAAAAAACTTAATCTATTATCGGGGGCGTACGAGGGGAGGGGAAGTGTTGAAAAAACTTTTTAAAACGCAATTCTGTGTGTTTTGAATGTCAACATGTTAACCAACTTCAAAAGAGCAGGTTCTCAATTCGTAATTTTTAAAATTTCACTCATGTTACAATATTCATTTTGTTGGCCTACGACCTGCCGGTGTTCTGAAGATATACCAGGTAAGTCCTAGAAATTGTATAGAAGAATAGTTCTTGATCGAGATATACGTAGGTTTGTGATCGTCAAATACTAGGTACTTTTACTGCTGCACCGGATTGAGAGGTGGCATAGCTCTTAGGTCTCTTAGCCTGAACCTCTTTTAAGCTAAACTAACTTATATGCCAGTTCGGGAATTCTAAAACATGTTATAAAAGTTCGGAAGTAAAAGATCGAGTCCGCGAGCTTATGTTTGATCCGTCAAGTTTGATTATATTTGAAGTCAATTTTCGTAAATGTAATTGTGTACGAAAAGAGGTATCATGTGATGTGATGGTGTGTTTTCGATTCATGTTATCACCATGGCCCATGTGCACCATCTTGATAGTTGGGGTTCCACGACTGTACCTTTCTCGCGTAACTTTTTTCCACGCACTGTCAACCTGTGGAATCCGTCAGCGGTATTTCCGAACCTTTACGATTTGGGGATCTTCAAAAAAGAGCCTAATCCTATCTCAAAGGCCGACAACGCACCTGCAGCTCCTCTAGTGCTGTCGATGTTCATGGGCGACGGTGTTCACTTAAGATTAGGTGAGCCGTAAGCACGTTTTCCCCTATTTTCGTTTTTAAAAAACGTTGACGAGTAGTCCCGTTTGTTGTAGGTCTCTAACTTCGGACACATCACACAGCATTTGAAAAGAGAGAAAAGAGAAAACAAGAGCTTGTTAGACCATACGACTGAAGTAAAATTTCTTTAGCTATATCTATATGTATGTATTATATATACACGACTGCAAGAGAGGGCCCCACAGCTCTGCCTAACATACTATATAACTCTCTTTATTCACTAACTTATATCTCCCTCTCACTTTCCTTCGCCTCGCCCGATCACACTTTTCGTAACGCATTCACCAGCTTACCACTCAAGTTAAGCATGCGTAAAGAAGTTTTAATTTAAAAATCATCGTCGAGTGACAACCCTAAACATCTTAATCTTAAAAACCAAAATTAAAGCGTTATATATTAGCGGAATATTTTGTGTTTATATATAATAAGATAATTAGATTACTATATGTAATATGAATACCTAACATAGATCTTAATTTAATAAACGTTCCTGCTTGCTATTTGTTGGAGCAATAAAAAAATTTATGAGACACATCGGACTAATGTAATGAATAGTTTACATAATTACCTAGTATATTTACATAACATTTTAATACATAGCACATGAGTCGTTAGTGACACGTGAGAAACAACCATTAAAAAGTTTATAAATAAACGTGATTTCCGTTAAATAACCATTCATGTGTGAACTACAAAGAGTTTGTATTTAATTTAAATATCGATAAACATTTACGGCACATAACAACACTATCACAAACAACACACTTCGTGCTGTAATAGTTTAGTGATTAGTAAATGCTAGGAACGAGTGAACGGTAAAGGTGTTTGCCAGTGACGTTTCATTATGAAACCGATATATTACAGTCATATCAATTACCATTCCATCATTACCAAATACGTCAAATATTAACACACACTCGGACACAGTTGTATGACGTACAATGAACTAAAAGTCTACTAAACTGTTACAAGTATATTTACGAGCACAAACAATCGACATCAAAACTAATCGAACTTTCCAAAGCCCCTCTGCACTGTGCTCAAGGAGAGCACGTCCCGGGGGGGAGGGTACTCCCTCCCCCCCTCTGCCCTCGCAGCGCAAGGCGACACGGGCCAGCCGATGTCGCTTTCTTCCCGGGTCCACTTTGGTGGACGACGAAGGCCCCCTTGTCGCCCCTTGTCGCCCAGTGAACCCGAGGCCCCTTTTAGTCGCCTTGTACGACAGGCCATCCTACCATCATGTACCATCTTCTAGCACAAGTTTAAGTTTAGTTGGAGTGTTTACAAAAAAAATAGTGCAAGGCGACATCGGCAGGTCCGTGTCGCCTTGCACTGCGAATACATAGGGTGAGGGAGTAACCTCCACCCCGCGGCGTGCTCTCCTAAGAGCACTGTGCAGAGGGGCTCCTGTGCGTTCCTCACGAGATCCCGGAGCCCCTCACCATGCACAGAGGAAGGGCCGCCGGGGAGGTTTTAGTGGGTAAAAACCCCACATAACCGCCGCCTCAGAAGTCGGGGTATACTGTTGAAGATTTCCTCCCCGTTAACAAAAAAAGGGAATGGTACAAGTGGTCAATAGTCGAAAGTAGATTCGAAGGTACAATCTTATGTTTGGCAGCCCGCACCCTAAACCATTAGGCTATTGACGCTTCTGTTAATATTGTTTGATGTATCGAAACATTATTCGCGACTCTTTGCAAACACCAAACACAATCCGTTGAACATAATCTAACACAACACACAGGATTATTTACGCTTAGATTACGAATGTCAAGATAAGAGAAAAATTGGCTGATGGAATTCGGATTTGAAGTAATTACTAATCATTTGGTGGATTGGTGGACTTCACACGTGTCACAAAATTATCTAACACATGTAGTCAGGACTATACGGCGGATGCATTAACACCTCCCAGCCAAACTCTCTCAATTTTTTCTGAGTGGCTAAAGATGTCGCTGTGAGGTCTAGCGTTATAATCATGAAAAACCACACCCCTTCTGTTGATTAATTCCGGCCGCTTTCTGTCAACTTCTTGCTGAAATATCATCAGTTGTTAGTAGTAGAGTTCAGAATCCATGGTCCTGCCTGGTGGTTACAGCTCATAATAAATAATGCCCTTCCAATCCCACCACACACACAGCATCACCATGTTGCGAGTTAACCCGGGTTTCGCCCACAGTCTATGAAGCTGACTGGCCTTTGATCACGACCTTTTTCGCACGTTCTTGTCGTAAGTGATCCACTTTTAATCACCAGTTATCAGCTTCTTCAAAAATAGTTCGGTTTCATTAAGTTGTTATAAAGAATCACAAACGAGTACACGGTTCATAATGTTTCTTGCGGTGAGCATGTGAGGTACCCAAATATCCAGCTTTTTTCTGTACCCAGTTTTTTTAAAATGCGCCATAACTGTTTTGTGGTCAATTCCCAGTTCTTCAGCTACGTCGTAACTACTGATATGCCGATCCTGGTCCATTTTTTCAAAAATGGCATCCATTTTATGTGTAATAGGGCGACCAGAGCGACGTGCATCTTTGACATCAAAATTTCCGGATTGAAAACGCTTAAACCAAATTTGTGCTACTCTCACTGACACTACAATAGGTCCATAAACATCACAATTTTTTTTCACGGTTTGCGTTGCATTTTTACCTTTTTTGTAGTAAAATTTTAAAATGTATGGAATTTTCCCATTAAAAAAACAAATGAAAATCACACTTTCCTAATTTTATTTTAAAATTTAAACTTTCAATGATACCAAAACCAGCCAGATACAAATAGAACAGCCAAAGAGATTTTATTACAAATTCATACATACTATAATGCGAAAAGACTTTTTCCCCAACCTATTATTTCACGGATAATCTAAGGGACATTAAAAAACTAAACTACTTTTGAGTGCCACTTCGGGAAGCGTTAGCGCTGGGAGAAGTGGTCGAAGAAAATTCAGCCACGCTCCTAACAACTAAGGGGTGGGGCCAATCCATTAAATAGCGGTAACGCGCAAGGATTATTTGCAACCTCCGACCCGGCACTGGGAATCGAACTTGTATTCCTAGCGTACTGTGTAACTTAAGGCGACCGTTGACACAGAGCTATCACGACTCTTTTGTGACAAATTATTTGCGAGATATTCTTATAATCTGACGTAAACACATATATCAATATTGACCCATGCTTACACGTCAGTGTATCGGTTCTCTAGTCGTTTAGCGGTTTTTTTATTTCGCCACTTTATGCAAAGACGCCTTTTATCTCGCGTTGTAGAGAGCTTCCCTAATGTCAAGGTGAAATCATTAAGTGACGCTGAATCTTAATTAGATAAAATTATAACCTGTTCTTTCATTAATCGCGTAATATTTCTAATTGAGTTTGTATAGTTGGCGGCAAAGAACTAGCGCTCACCGTTAATGCGCAGAAGTCGAAAATAAGGTATCACAGAGGAGTGAGGGGGGCGCGGGCGGCTCTCCTGTCGTAATCTGCCCCGCGCACCGGTACCACACCCCGCACGATCCTGGTGTACAGTCGTGTTCTGAATTTTATGTTAATTAGCTAAGAGCTATCAATCTCGATCCAGTGAAGCAGTAAAGGCCGGACTCTCTGGCCAACTGTGTAGTTCGTATATATATATATGGTATGGTGTAGTTCGTATATATATATATGGTATGGTGGTATATATATGGGGTATGGTAAGTAGCTTAAACGAACTAGCATAAACATAAAAAAGTACAAACAAAAACACTTTATTAGAAATTTGTAGAAACGAAGTGAGATTGGAGAAATGAATAATTGCGTGCGCAACTGTACACATGCGCGAGTTCTTCGCCGCCAACTATACCACTTGATTAACATTCAATATATTTCATCAGAGTTGTAAAAAAGATTAAAGTTCGTACGTGGCCTAGAGGCAGAGGTCACGAACCTTAATTTTGCACGTTCCAGGGCCTCTATTCTCATTACATTATAATCAAATACGACAAATACTAACACACACCCGATTAGTATCGTTTAAGTGTCCGGGCGGTTACCTCAAGTTACGCTAGAGTGCAATTTTATCAGCCCTGTAGTTCTGGGCTCTCAAGAATAAGACTACGGTATCCCTGCCTGTCGTTGAAGGCGACTAAAAGGGGCCTCGGGTTCACTGGGCGACAAGGATGCGGGCCTATGGCCGCGACATCGACTGGCCCGTGTCGCCTTCCACTGCGATGGCACAGAGGGTGAGGGGGAGGATCCCCCACGGGAAGTGCTTACCTTGAGCACAGTGTAGAGGGGCTCCGGTGCGTTCCTCTGGAGATCCCGGAGCCCTCACCATGCACCGAGGAAGGGCCACCCGGGACGTTTTATTGGGTAAAAACTCCACATAACCGCCGCCTTCCCCCCAGAAGGCGGAGTATCTTTTTGAAGATTTCCTCCCCGTTTAGAAAAATAGGGTGCAATTTTAAGGGTTGATTTACACACGCTCGTATTAGAAAATTTTCTACGACATACGAATTCTGCTAATCCGCACTAAGGCCGCGGGCGGACCACGCCCTCATACTATACAGAACAAGTCTATGACCAACAGTGAGACATATGTACATATAAGCTTATGCTTTTTTGTTTCTACATCATAACACCGATTTTGACCATTCTTTTTTTATTGAAAGCTGAATCTTTCTGTGTGGTCCCATTTCTAGTTTTGCCAATTCTGACAATGGCATCCATGAGAAAACCATATTAGTCAATAGTAACCAGGCAGCCAGTAACAAATGGAGAAATAATATCATGCCAACCGATTTTGTTGATTCATTTTTTGACTGGAAATGTTGGTTAGGTTCTGACGAATTCTATTTCGTATACGATAATTTGTTAATACAAAAAGGGCGAGCGGGCGTAATAACGTATAACGTGTGTTTCGATATGTTGATACAAATTTACGAGGAAAAAAACAAAAACCGACTGTTTTTGTTTTTCCTCGTAATTTTGTTAACTTGTGTTATATCCATATTTTTGTAGGTTTGTCCGCCATGCTACATATTTTTAGATATGACTCGTTAGAGATCCAGCCCGCTTCGCCGGGATAGATTTTGATTTATTTTATTGAGAAAATAAACTTACATCATTAAATTAGTTTATTCATTCTCTCCCCATTCATTCTCTTCTCGAGTGGGTGAAGATCATTACCTAAACCCATGTACATATCAATAAATACAATATCATACACGTACTTGTTAGTAGTATCATAATAAATAAAAGCTGTATTTGACAGTTCAAAAAGAGGAGTGTTCCGATCGTCACCAAACTTTACAGGGTTACTCGCGAGGTCAATCTGAAAATTCCCTGAAAGTTTCATTGAAATCGGTCCAGCCGTTACGGAGCCTATATGGAACATACCCACACACTTTCTCTTTTATATATTTAGATATAGTTTAGTTATAATATTTGAATCTGAATACTATTGTCCTATTTCGTTCTTTTCCTGTCCATACAAAGGTTGCCTGGAGGAGATCGCTCTTAGCGATAAGGTCACGTTGTACAACGACTTGTAAAATTTTCCTTAGTTCTGTACTTTGCTTCTTGTTTGATTTTGGTGTACAATAAAGTTATATCTAAGTCCGTTCGACTTGTCACTGATTTGATTTGAATTCTCTTACATATATTTGAGACAATTGTAGCAGCGGACTTTGACCGATGTGCTGACCAGCTGTCGTTGGAATCTAAGATCACGTAGCGGTGATTAAAAAACGATTACATAGATATTGTTATTAGGCGATAGGGTATCAAACAATGCTTCCAAGTAAAAAACTGACTAATAGCGGAGTTGACTGGACCCCGAGTAGGATTGTCAGATTAAAATGTATCGATATTTTTTCTATATAATATATCGTAATGTATCGATACAATGCGATAAATATATCGATATGCGATTTAGATATGTTTCCCATGGTGTTTTCATATTTAGGTAGTCGAAAAAAGCGCACCACAGATTATAAAATATATACAATTAGTGCTGCGTAAACATACCACATCCACATCTCAATCCAGTGAAGCAGTAAGAACCAGCCTCTCTAGCCAATTGTGTATTTCGTCCTTAAAAAAATATATCGATATTTTTCCATGAAGTATCGTTATACATCGTGCAATTCTAGCCCCGATTGCTATTTGTGATTGACGTTTCATTATAACCATAATACTGTAACTAATCTATTACAGTCATATCAATTATAATTCCATCGCTACCAAATACGTCAAATACTAACACACACACGATTAGCGTGCTAGTGGTAAACCATAGTGGACTAAAACTATCAAATATCGACCGCTATGATGCCATTGAACGTTAACGCACCGGAGTCCCTCTGGACTGTGCTGCTAAGCACGTCCCAGGGGAGGTTACTCACCCTGCACCCGTTCCTTTGTCTCTACACAACCCCAAGGTTGGCAGAGAATGCCTACTGGCATTAAGTCCGTCTATTTGTATCTTTTTTTTGTATTGTGTGCAAATAACGAATAAATAAACAAATAAATAAAATCTACATATAAATTTTATATTTATTTAAAACTATTATACATACATGTAGCTGAGAGATATACACAAACACACATTTATACACTTTCGTTAATGCTATTATTGTGTTTACAAAACGCAAGAAGACACTGGCTGCTGAAACACAGGTACAATAGTATTTCGCTCAGGAGTCAGGGACTTCATATTTCTTTCTTAAATTATTTTTTTGGTTACCAATAAGGATTTATTATTATTTCTGTTGTTGTTGACTAATTATTAATCATGCAACATAAACGACGAATTATTTTTGAATTCGAGTCGCAATTTTTAATGATTAAAATCGTAAGTCGTAGCGTCATCGTAGAACAAAATATTTCGCCAATGGGGCCAATTTTGGGGTGAGTTTTAACTATGGTACGTGCTTCTTACGAGCACAAACAAATTAAAGACTATTATATTTACGAGTAAAAACAAAAACCGACTTGAAATCGAATCAATCGTTAAAAGCTATTACCCGCGGACGCCCTTTTCTATGCCCGAATTATAGGAAATGTAGGAATATTACGAAATCTTATTCAAATTCTAACCACTTTCATCAAACCCTTCTTACGAGTACATCTTTTCCAATAAAAAATGAATCATCGAAACCAGTTGGCATGATATTGAGTTATTCGTCCATTTGTGGCGCACATACTTGATGCAAATTTAAGACATGGTTTTCTCTTGTGTTGTAATATAAAATGTTTTGTATGTGCATAAAAATCAAAATGAATTTAAAAAGAAGCGACATACATAATGTGTCAACTAGAAATAAAAATTACCTTGTAGCACATCATACTCGTCTCCACAAAATCTATAACTCTTATATGGGGCAATGTATACGTTTCTACAAACTTCCAATTAATATTAAAGATGTGTCTTTGAACAAGTTTAAAACGATCGTTAAAGCCAATCTCTGTTGTAAGGCTTATTACAACATTTCTGATTATGTAAACGATAACAAAGCTCGGGATCAAGTTGCTCTAACACAACGTGATTAATTTATCATTATTGTGAAAGTGAACGAATATTGTAAAAAAATTTAAAGACGTTAAAAAAAGCTCTACTAAGTTTTGTTGTGCAATTTTTCTTAGTGGATTACCGTCCGAAATTGCACGGTAGGGAAAAAATATTGGACGATTCAAAGTAGATTCTCGATCTCTATTGAATAAAGATATTTTGACTTTGACATGGATCCCGTTGTCAGTGTTAGACCAAATGTAATGTAATATACGATACGTCCTTCTTCTATATTCATTAACTATATCTCATTGTCAACTTCCATTCAACTCGCCTGATCTGACTTCGTAACGCACCATCTTACTTCTCAAGTCAAGCGTGCATTAAGTTTCACTTCAACAATAACGTCAGATACGAGTCCAGAGGATGAAGAAATAAAATCACCTCATGTCAGAAGATAAAGATATTCCGGTGGATCGTAAGTAGATATACGACAAACATTCGATTCGTTGACGGAATACTTTTTTTTTGTTACGTAATATATTTTTATTATTTTATTATGTATTGTGATCGATGTGCGAATCATAAGGTCGTGGGTTCAAACCTCAACATTAGATTAATGATGTAATTCATCTTCTAACTTGTTTTTTTTGGTACCTTGGTACAGGCCTATTGGGATCAGCCCTGTAGTTCTGGGCTCTCAAGAATAAGACTACGGTATCCCCTGCCTGTCGTAGAAGGCGACTAAAAGGGGCCTCGGGTTCACTGGGTGACAAGGGTAGGGGCCTCTGTCGTCCGCCAAGGTGGACCCGGGAAGAAGGTGACATCGGCTGGCCCGTGTCGCCATGCACTGCGAGGGCGGGGGAACCTCCTGTGAGATCGTTAATCGAATGCTGAGTTGTTACGCTTACCGCTTCTAGACATATAGACATACTGATGATAGATAGATCAATCCTTTTTTTGCACTAAAATACATGTACAACGAGCCGTGGTAGCTCAGTGTCGGGGCGGTCGTCTCAAGTTGCATAGTACGCTAGAATAAATTTTGTTGTTGCAATTTTATGTGCTGCTTTACCACGTCTTCGGCGGTGAAGGAAAACATCGTGAGGAAACCTACACGTCTTACACAATTTTTCTAAGACTTGTGAAGTCTGCCAATCCGCACTATGTGTGCGTGGCGGACTATTCCCTTATACTCTCTTTACAGAAAGGGCCTGCGCCCAGCAGTGGGACATATATAAAGGCTGTAACTTTAACTTTTTTTAACATGTACAAAGGTGAACTTAAAATAGAATAGACATTTATTAGACACAAGAACACAGAAACAGGTAAAACAAGACAAAAAACAACATAAACAAGTAATTAAAATAGTGAAAATTAATAAAAAAGAACTTGTGCCCAAAAGGGGTTGGCTCAGCATCTGCTGTGCTCATACATGTAGCACAGCGCTGATTTTCAGCTAAAGAAACCTGTAAAAACTAAGACGGACGCGATAACTTAATGCTATTAAGCATTTTCTTCCAGCTAACCTTTGGTGGTTAAGAGTAGTACCGTTAATATATCGTTTTAAGAATAATAATAATATTTTATAGACAAATATACAAATCATAACAGTATCATTTATTTTTTTAAGAATTATTTTTATTTATATAATTTTTTTTAAGAAATTCTTGCATTAAATCAATAAAATTAACATACACGTGGTTATTATACGGTTGCTTGGCAACGGATAAGTAACTTTGATAAATAATTACTGACAGATTAAACGAATTATTACGGGTGAGTTGATTATTTGTATTTTTTCTAATACTTCTGTTGCACAGTTGGCATTTTCAATATATGTAAATTACATCTAACACTAAAAACATGCTCCATATATATTTATAAACTTCCTAGAAGATTTAAGAAAAACGTTCACGGACAATGTGTTTTATCGATAATATACCTAACTTACTTTTGTTATCCTTTCATAGTGGTCTATATTTTTTAGTTCATTGGTGCCACTGGTTAACCGATTGCGTACCACAGACACGCCAGTAGTGTATGTGTTAATATTTGGCGTATTCAGTGTTGATGAAAGGATAATTAATGTAGCTTTAAGATCGGTGTCATAATGAAGCATGTATAGGCCGCCACTTGCATAAGCATGATAAGCTGGCGGTCGTTCTAAGAGCGACCTCTTAATCTGGTGGGGTAGCCCGAAACTATCAGGGTACATAAGCAAAGTTCGGACGGTCTGTATTGATAAATTTTGTTGAAGTTATGGTCGCTAACCTATCATTGTCTTGAACTTTAATATTATTCCACATAAGATCTGATAATAAAGTTAAGTTAAAGTTACAGCCTTTATGTATATAATATATGTCCCACTGTTGGGCGCAGGCCTTCTCTGTAAAGAGAGTATAAGAGCATAGTCCGCCACGTACACCTAATGCGGATTGGCAGACTTCACATTCCTTAGAATTTTTTTATAAGACATCTAGGTTTCCTCACGATGTTTTCCATCACCGCCGAGCGCGTGGTAGATTAGCAAATAAAATTGCATCAACAAATTTGGGGATTGGAACCGGGTATTGAACTCGGGTTGCTAGCGTACTGTGCAACTTAGGCCAACCTCCCGGACACTGAGCTACCACGGCTGATGATAAGTCACTTATTATTTATAAACACCATATATATTTTAAATTTTAAATTTATTTGAAGCGTCAATAGCCTAACGGTGTAGTTAACTTCTGCGTAAGTCCTAGGTTTCACCATTAACATGAATCATCTCCTAGCACAATCTAAAGCTTAGTTGGAATGGTTGACAAGAACGTTAGTAATATTTGGGGAAAAAATATATTAGCATTCTTTTTATAAACAAAAAAAGTCCATTTAAATAGCCATTTAATTCTTTTAGGAAGTAAATTGTGAAAAAAACTCGCCTCACTCGACTCGGGTTTCCAGTTTGCGTTGATTTTTTTTATTAATAGGTGAATGTGAAAATTATTCGATACGAAAAATTATAATATAAATTAAATATAAACCATTCCACATTTCAAAAATGCCAATTACGATGCTGCCTTGAAATTTCGGATCGTAAAATCCGGTCTTGTAGTAAGGCGGGCGCAGTACGCGCGCGTGTTTAGCTCCGGCTGGTCGACCTGGGCGTTGAGCTGACAGGAGTGATGGCGCGTGAGGAGAATATCGGTCTGAAGGTGCACCTTGACGCATTGATTCAGGGCTGTGCGGAACAACGATCCTGGCTCGTCAAAAAGAAGGGCATGAAAGCTCGTAATCGGAAACACTCCCGGTGGGTTCAGTTATAACAGCTTGCATCTGTGTCTCCAGTGATAAGTGACTTGATTTTTACCCTCAATTCGTCTGTATGTTTTTTATGTATGTTACTTCATAATCTCGGATTTGGTGAACCAATTTTTATGATTCTTTTTAGTTCCATTCCAATTTTGACAACGGCATCCAAAAAAAATATAAGTTGTTATGCCAAAGTTTTGCAAAACGGAAAAAATCGACGATAATTTATTTTAGACTATGAAGAAACTTTTCTGCCTCTTCATAGGTAAAATTATTGAGAAACGAGTAAACTAACTTTTTACAATTATATTGAGATAAATTAAATTTAGACACATACAGTTTTACTACAGAATCTGACGATGCTGTAGTAAAACTGTATTAAGAAAAAATAATTGTTTCAGATCAACACATTGCCTTTCTTTGCCATCATCTTTATATAGTCGGCTAGTAAAGAATGGGCCTAAAAGACATAGATTTTAAAATAGCCCTATGTGCTACCTTTAGCGGGTTCAGAACGGTCTTGGAGGCACCTAAGTGTTAAATTTGCATCTAGTATTTGCGCCACAAATAGACGAATAACTCAATATTACGCCAATCAATTTCAATGGTTCATTTTTTTATTGGAAAGGATCGAGAGTAGTTTGATGAGAGTTCAGTTTGGTTCTGATTAATTCTATTTCCGTTATTTTGCTACGATAATTGGTAAATACAAAAGAGCGTCCGCGCGTAAGAGCGTTAAACGTTTGATTCGATTTGAATTCGATTTTTGTTTTGTTCGTTAATATACTTGTTATCAACAAAAATAGTACTTAAGTGTAACCTAGCCTTCTTAGTTCATGAACTAGATTTTTTTTAAATTCTTTATCACAGAAGGCACACAAGTAATACTTTTCGATGATACTTTTATCTTAATTAGAATGAGATAGTATTCGACGTTGGCGGCCGGACTGTGCAGTGTGTGGTATTCTGTATTACGTGTCCGTTTACTTGTGGTTTATATCTCGAAGTGATTTTTTAGTTCCCATTGCAGATCTCGGCGTTTCATCCTCTACAAAATGTACGGTACTTTTGTATTTTTTATCAACCGGCTTTAAAAAGGAGAGTTCTCGGTTCGTGTTTCTTTTTAATATATTTTTTTTATTCTTAGATTGCAACCACAGTCCTGTGTCCGTGCTCTTTTCCAATACACTTAAATTGTTTACTCTGCATTTGTTAAAAAAGTGCCACTTCTACAGTTACTATTTTCCTTTTTTTTATATATAATGCCTGAATTTGGAGGTGGCCAGAGATCGTTTTGGGTTCACGCGTCGCAGACGCATGCATTGCTATTAGCTTCTCCGCGACCGCTGTGTCCCTGCTTCTCATGGCCATTTTCAGGTTGTAGTCCACTATCCTCTCCCTTGATGCGGCCATTGCCTTTGTCATCAGTCTTCCTGTGGCGTTGTCATAGTCATCTGTATAATAGACACAGCTGACGGTGTGTCGGGATAATCTTTCTTTTTAATATTTGTTACCCCATAACTGTCGACTGGGTAAATTTGATGATTCTTTTGTTATTTAAAAGCTGATGCTTCCCACGTGGTCCTATTCTGACAAATGACTGAGACAACTATATAAATCTTAAATTAACATTAAATTTGTGCGCGACAAATGGACGAATTATTCAATATCACTCTAACTAATTTAGATAATTATTTTTTTATTGTATAGGACGTACTTCAAAGGTAGTTTGATGAGAGTTCTGTTTAGGTTCAGATTAATTCTAGTTCGTAATTTGAATTGAAGTCGGTTTTTGTTTTTACTCGTAAATATACTTGGTTTCATTGAAGTGTATAATTTACAAATACCGTGCAACAAAACTCAGATCTAGCTGATAACGAAAACGAAATATATCTGCCTTGTGAATCAAGCTTCGTTATTACAAGTTGGTTTTTAACTACGTCTACTCGGTACAGTAAGAAATAGCGGTAAATGTTTATCTTTTACCACTGCGCTCTACGTTTTTTTTTTATCAAGCGACGTCAAAAGAGGAGGTTCTCCAATAAAAATATGTTTTTTTTTATGTTTGTTACGTCATAAGTTTCAACTGGGTGAATCGATTTGGATAATTCTTTTTCTATTCGAAAGCTGGTGTTGGAATAAACTTGGCAATTTGAACAATCTAACTTGCACACCTTTATCACGATATAAATTGGAGAGATAGGGCGCAAGTCCAGTTACGTTTTTGTTCCGTTACAATTTTTAATTTCATTTTTGAAGTAAGCCCAATTAAACCTTTTTTTTTTGTTAACGGGGAGGAAAATTTCAAAAAGATACCCCACCTTCTCGGGGGATGGCGGCGGTTATGTGGGTTTGACCCAATAAAACCTCCCCAGTGGCTCTTCCTCGGTGCATGGTGAGGGGCGGTGAGGGGATCCGGGATCTCCAGAGGAACGCACCGGAGCCCCTCTGCACTGTGCTCAAGGAGTAATCCCTCTGCCCCTGTGCCGCCCTCTCAGGAGGCGGACGACAAAGGCCCCCACCCTTGTCGCCCAGTGAGCCCGAGGCACCTTTTAGTCGCCTTCTACGACAGGCAGGGGATACCGTAGTCTTATTCTTGAGAGCCCAGAACTACAAGGCTGAAGCCCAATTAAATCTACCGACCTATTAAAATACAAAAGACAAAAGTCAAAAATACACAAGTGAAATTACGAAGCCGTGATCAGTGTGAACCGCAGAGGTGGTTATTTTATTTGTTTCGTAAAGTCATAATACCACTACGGATATTGATGTCGTAACACATTAATTTGAAATTGTGCTAGGAGATGGTTCACGTCAATAGTCGAACGGTGGATTCGAACCAGTGGTGCGTGCACTGCAATACTTGTTTCAAAAAACACATTACAAACGGACCTAAATCATTTATTTATTTAGTCTTTATCTCGTTATCTCGTAGTGTAATTTTAATCATATCTAAGTTATTGGTTTAGGTAACAATGATTCAGCGAAGAACAATGGCGCCTCGTTATATTACATACTAAAACTCAAGGTCACCCAAAAACCGTCGCCTATTGTTAAAAGCCGCCTGAGATTCGAAGTTTCTACTGTAATCGTAAAGTCGAACGCTTAGTCATTATTAGGCTGTCACCGCTTTTCAACTGACTTCAAAAAAGGAGATCATCATCTGAATTTTTTTTAATGTTATACCTCATAACTTTCGACTGGGTGAACCGATTTGGATGATTATTTTATTTGATAGCTGGTGGCTTCCCGTGTGGTACCATTTCAATTTGGTCTAGGTCTGAGAAAAACCATATTGTCTTAAATTCGTATTAATGTGCGAATAACAAATGGACGAATAACTCAATAACACGCCACCCGATTTCGATGATTCATTTCTTTTTGTGAAGGACGTAGTTTGATGAGTTTGGTTTTGTTCCGGCCTACCACTGGGGTCCGCTTTCCCGCTTCTACTCCGCTATGCTCGGTCTTCAGCATTCGCCTTTGTTAGATGGTTCTCTAACATATCCGCCTTTACAACGTCCAGCCAGCGTTTCTTGGGCCTGCTGCGGGATCTTGGTCCTTGTAAATTGAGGACTATGCATCTATTTCCAACATAGGAGGCCTGCGGTATATGTGGCCATACCATCAGAGGTTTGTCTGCTACGTCGCGGACTCCAAGGCTGCCCCGGATGGATTCGTTACTTTTACGATCTAATCGCGTGACGATACACTTTCATCGCAGCATCTTCATCATTCATGTTCTATTTCATAATATTGGATCGAATTTTGATTAGATTTGAAGTCGGTTTTTGTTTTATACGTAAATATACTTAATTAACGTCAATATACTTAAATACTAACATTCATTATATTAAAAAATATAATAATAAAATGAAAACTCGAGCTGTTACTTCCTTTAACCCTTTTGACCCTGATGAATTAAAAAAAAAACTACCTATTAAAATGTCCGCGGGCTGTCGCCGTGACGTCAATCAATCCCCCGTGCCCGTGACCATGGTAACCGTAATCACGGTCACGGGCGCGAATTTAGAATTGAAATTATACCGCGACAAAGTCCAATAAATTCAGATAATTTTACTTATTGAGTTTTATAACTAATATATAGTAATTTAATAAAATTAAAGTTACAGCCTTTATACGTGTAGCTAACCTTTCGGTTTTCTACAGATTGCATTTTGGAGTGTGCTCAGGAACTACATGATCTAATTCCACCTTCGGACTTCTAGACGCACTGCAGGATTTCATCCTTTTGTTGTGAACATCCCTCAAACCCGAATGAAGTGCTTTGCTTCGTCTTTCATTATTCGTACAGCAAAGGACTGGAATAGTTTGCCCGCGTCTGTCTTTCCCTTCAATTACAACGTGGGTATTTTTTAAGAGTAGAGTAAATAGGCATTTACTAAGCTAGTGCGCCTTAACATCCAGGACTGCATTTCCACTTAACATCAGACGGGATCGTGGTCAAGCACTTGCTAAGAAAGTATAAAAAACAGGCCTTCTCTGTAAAGAGAGTATAAGGGCATAGTCAGGCGACCCTAATGCGGATTGGCGGACTTCACATGCCTTAGAAAAAAATTCTAAGACATGTAGGTTTCCTAACGATATTTTCCTTAGCGCGCGCGGTAAATCAGCACATAAAATTGCACCACCAAATTTATTGGTGCCGACACCGGGGATCGAACTCGGATTGCTAGCGTACTTGTGCCAACCTCGCGGACACTGAGCTACCTAGGCTCTGTAAGTCTGTACTCAGTAATTTAATAGTTACAACCTTTTTTTACCTAATTTAAAACACACCGAGGATAAGGGCATAATCCACGCGCCCCTAGGGCGGATGCAAACTTCATGTCTTAAAAAATTATTAACACTTAGAAATACAGATTTCCTCACGTAATTATTAACACTTAGAAATACAGATTTCTTCCTCCACCGCACGTGGTAAATCAGCACATAAATTTGCAACAAATTAATTGAAGTCGGCACCGAGGATCCAGATACGGGTTACTAGCTACAAGAGGCTTACGGCTCACCTGATCTTAAGTGATCATTGCCCATGAACATCCACAGCACCAGAGGAGCAGCAGGCGCATAGCCGGCCTTTGAGATAGAAGTAGGCTCATTTCTTGAAGGTCCCCGAATCATGTAGGTGGTAATGGTATTAATTCCTTTTTTTGTTTTTTTTAAAGGACGTACTACACAGTTGGCCACAGAGGCTGGCCTTTAAATTAATTTGTATTTTTTTAAAACTATTTATAGATTTATTAAATGGTGCTTTTTGTTGAAAGCGACAGCTCTTACGCACGTGAAGTCGGCCTCCTGACGTCTTGTCCTTAACTTTCCAAACCAACTTACGCACGCGTTTCATTTTTAATTCTAGTACTTTTCTATTTTTAGCGGTCGTGAACGTTAACGTAAATAAATACGTAATTGACGTCACGTATAATCCGCGTGACATTCCACACAAGGGACCCTGTCTAGTCTGCTATTTGCCAGTGACGTTTCATCATGAAACCGGTATAATACAGTCATATTAATTATCATTCTATTATTACCAAATACGTTAAATACTACACACATACGATTGGCATGCCAGTGATACGCCATTGGTCTTAGTTAAGCCAATATTATTAATAATTTAAACGCGAAAGTTCGTATAAATGTATGGATGTCAATTGTTCCTCTTTCACGCAAAAGCTATTGAATGTATTTTGATAAACTATACAATAATATAGTTTACACATCAGAGTAACACATAGGCTATAATTTATAAAGATATAGTGTGAATTATTCAAAGTATATCGATAAGTAGAGAGAGAGAGCTTTTTTGTTTCTTTTTTGAGGGGAGAAAATCTTCGAGAAGATACCCAGTCTTCTGAGGACAAGGCGGAGTTATGTGCGATTTTTACCCACTAAAACCCTTCCTTGGTGCATGGTGGGGGGCTTTAGGATCTCCAGCGGAACGCACCGAAGCCCGTCTGCACTGTGCTCTGGTTATTCCCCCCCGTACTAAACGTAACTCTCTCTCTTTCTATCTTCACTAACTTATTCTTCCTCTCAACTTCCTTCAACACAGCCGATCACATTTGTCGCAACGCATTGTGCGTAGTGAAGTTTTACTTCAAAAATTATGATACGTAAGAGGTATTTTTTCGTTTAAAATATAAATATTTCTATGGCGAATTCGTTCGATTGACATGCAACAGAAGGTTAAATAAGTCAAGCAACGCTAGCGTATCTAATCTATATTATGGATCAAACAATACATTATGTAGCCATACAAGAACATACATTCTTGAAAATCGAATTACGCTTGGTTTTCAAATATTCAACACAAACACGAAAAATTTACACAGAAACGGTAATTAACGATCATTTCGTAATGATCCACGTGTAGAATTTTAAAAGTATTTATGGACTAGTTAGTCCGGCCATAAACATTTTTACAACTTAAAAAACTTCTTTTTTTTTTAAATTTGGAGCGCGTTTATTGTACACGTACTTCAATTTCCTGCCATGTCACATTTAAGGTTAATATAAAACTAGCTTTGCCAAAAGTTATTTAGTTTTTTTTAGGATTGAAGCGCGCAGGCGGCGAGTCGTGGTGCGCAGGAGGCGATACAAACGCCTCCTCTCGCTGCCCCCGTAATCCGAAGCAGGGCCAGGCTGGGTACCTGGCCCCATTAATGCTCCGGCGTCGTCGGGACTCCTCTAATTGCCGGAGAAGTCCCCAATAGAGGAAAAAGAAGTCCGGTCTTTGCCGAGATCGGCCGGTCGTTAGGGTGCCCTGTTGCTGACAGATCCAGCGCACTCCAATTATAACGGCTGATGGCATTCGCGGAAGGTTTAGCGGGTAGGGGTCGCCCAGACCGTATCCCTCACATCCCTCCGGGCCCACTCAGGTTTCCGGAGGATGGTCCGTAAAAAGGATTCCCCCGCGAAACAGGGCAACGGAACTAATTTCATTGTGCATTATTTTGATTTTCGTATACCTCCTAAGGTATTATTTTAATTTGCATGCGTTAAAGGGACAGAATAAGATTCATAAAATGCTCAAGCCGACTACCGTATTAAAAATAATAAGGTATAATACCGTATTTGTGTAATTGGCTTTCCAATTACCGCTTTATAATTGGCCAATTTTTAGTGTTAATATGGATATAGTATGTTATCCTTAAGAGGTAGACATATGCCATGGCGGACTTTTCTGTAGACCTATATAACATACACAATTCCATCATACATGATTTTTATATATCTCAAAGGATTTAGGCGGCGTTTTCGTTGAAAACTGCCAGACAAAACATTTTCGAAATATCGTTACATTATAGCTGGTGTATACGTAAACTTAATAAATTATAGACTAAAACCCTCCTCGAGAACCGCTTTATCCATTGCATGAAAATCAGTGTAGTAGTTTTTCAGTTTATCGTGAACACTCGCACATCTCGGCAGAATTCCAAATTCCACCGCCACCATCTTGATGGTTGGCGTTCAACGACTGTACGTTTTTCGCGTAATTTTCTCCCACGCACTGTCAACTTGTAGAATCAACTGTCGCCAGCGGTGTTTCCGAACGTTTACGATTTAGGGACCTTCAAGAAACGAGCCTATTCTTATCTCAAAGGTCGGCAACGCACCTACAGCTCCTCTGGTGCTGTCGATGTTCATGGGCGACGGTGATCACTTAAGATCAGGTGAGCTCGTTTGCCACATTTCATAAAAAAAAAAAAGAACAGACAGACAGCGGGAAGCGAGTTTGTTTTATACCATGTAGGATTCCAAAATGAATAGTCGATAAAGAAAACAGAATAAAAAAGCGTTTTGACAAATCGCGTTATCGTAGCTTTACAGGCCATTTCCCTATAACCAATGTTAAGAGCGTTGCGGGGGTTTCTTTGGACTCTCCTCTCAGCGCCAACGCTTCCCGAAGTGGCATTTAAAGCTAGTTAGATATTTTAATATATTATTAATTTTCCGATATCAGTTACCGACCGAGTCGTGGTCTGGACCTCTTGGGTGGCCTAGCAATGTTATTGCGATTTCACTTTATACGCGAGGACCATTCACGCCGGGTTTCCCCTCTCGGAGCACCTTGAAAGGCGAGTCGGACATCTACATTAAGTATACAAACCCACAAGTCTACTGCATACCGTGGTAGTTTTCGATATGTGGCGTCAAAATGTTGGAATAACATCCCCACCGCCTATTAGGTCGTCTAAAACATTACCGTGATTTAAAAATAAATTGAAATGCTTCTTAACTGAGTCTCAACATAACCAACATCAACTACGACAAATCGTTTATGTAACACTATATTTATGTTATTTATTATGTAATTTGTTTATATATATATATAATATATCTCTATATATATATATATATCTTATATATATATATATTGCTGCTTTTTTAAATATATATGTTTATGTATAATATATATATATTAATACTACTAACTACTAATATACCATATTAATACACAACCGAATCGTGTTCGGTTTTTTGGCTGAAAACCAGCGTTGTGTTACATGTGTGAGCACAGCACATGCTGAGCCAACCCCTTTTCGACACAATTTCTATTTTGTTCTTTTTTTATGTTGTTTCTGTTTACTTTTGTTTATGTTGTTTTTTGTCTTGTTATACCTGTTGTTTCTGTGTTCTTGTGTCGAATAAATGTTTATTCTATTCTACGAACGAGGTTCAGTGAACTCTTCAGGTGCTGACACCATTACCCATGTATCAACGCAGGTGGCAACAACCCTCCCGGTCTTGGGTACCGTTAAAGACGGTCTTTTAGGAATAACTGTGCGTTAGCCACGATGACTCTATCCTCAAGCCTTTCCCAGCTCTCGGTCCCAGCCTGATTCGGAGGTCGATAGAGAGTGGGGGGTCGGGGCAGGGTATAATTATTCCAAGGCAGACATTCCGACAAAAAAATCCTTTTATTTTTATGTTCGCATGCACAGAAGCTTTGTTCTTTTGTTCTAGTCTAGTTATTTTTATCGCAATGTTTTTATTTTTCTTGGACATGCATACTGTTCGACGTAATTGTGTGTATTTTTTATATATATTTACGTATTGTACGCCCTTGACAATAAGGAAAATAAAGCAACCTTACAGACAAGACCATTGTTAACAGTATATATATAACAAATTCATTAAGTATGTATCGACATAGACATTTTACCTGTTGACATCACAATATACAAACATATTACATAAAATATAGCAAAAAAAAGAAAAATCAAACAAATAGGATATGATGCCAATATTTTTTTTGGACGAACACAGTTGGCCAGAGAAGCTGGCCTTGACTGCTTCACCGGATTGAGAGGTGGCATAGCTCTTAGGTCGCTTAGCCTGAACCTCTATTAGGTAGTACCTGCGCTTGGACGGTTACTATCTTACGTGTTAGCATTCCGATCCGGTCCGGTCGTTAGCTATTTTTTTGGCAAAAGACTATTGGGACAATCTAAGCTAAACTAACTTATATGCTACTTCGGGAAGCGTTAGCAACCTCCGACGGTCGCGAATGGACGCTTTGTGGAATTGTAAAGATTTAGCCTGTGTAACGGTGATCACGTCGTCCGGATCGTCGAGAACGTGTCTCGGCCTCCGGGCGACGTGTCTGAATTTACATGTAGATGTAAGCATGTCTTGTAAGTGGCGCCACTCACAAGAACTACATACTTCATCATCTTATATACTATGTGGGGATGAGTCTCGGAGTCAAAGATCAATCAAGTCCTTTAAAATTATTTATTAAAACACAACAGCAGCACTTACAAATACATATAGAGTATCCACCATCTTGTTCTTTTCCATCCCACTCACTCTCTTCATGCCATGCCTTTCACTCCTTATTCACGTTCCGTTTCCCACATACTACAAGTCAAATTGTTTATCCAGTATATATTTTATAAAAACAACAATGATGTTTATAATATCTTTTCTCTATCGCATCTTTTACCCAATTTAAGAAATAAAAAACGTTACTGCGTTTTAAACAATATTAAAAGAACAAACATGCACAAAGCACTTAAATAGCACCAATAGAAATAACATGTAACATAATAATTTAAATTAAATTCTTGAAAAGTGCATAAATTATTTTATAAGCAGCTCGTAATGGGAAATTTATTGAAAACAGCGAGATACGCTCTTATTATTTACAATAAATTTGTAAGGCATAAACAGAAATGCATAATTGTCTTGGAAATATATAAAATATTAAATTAAAATTACACTTACAAATTACCATTTAATATCATTAATTGTTATTTTATTAAATAGTTGATGCTTTTTATTATCTGTTTTATTTTTTATAAATTTTATAAAAAGATTGAATAACTATATGAAACAAACAAATATGAAATCAAATTTTGTCTAATAAATACTTTTAGCGGCTGCATAAAAGTTTATGAGATAAATATTCAAATGGTAATTAATAATGGATTGTTTTTACGAATATGATAATATTAACAAATTTAAGTATTTTCTGATAAAATAAATATTGCAGATAAAAAATAAGTAAACATTATGACTTTTAAAAGTTTTTGGAAAAATGTTATTTTATTAAATTTATCATGCATGGAGAATTCATTTATATTATTTATATAGAGCATTGAAAGTGTTTATAAATAGAAACTACACATAAAATTGAAAAAAAAAATCTAAGAACAATCAAATTAGGAGACACTATAAATATTTAAAGAATTAAGCCAATTGCTATTTACTTTATAGCCTTACGTTAACTTTTTAATTTATTATTTGTTAATTTAAAAAATAAATTAAATTTTAAATCGATAAGATAATATATAATAGGTAAAACTATAAACCAAACTAAAAATAAAAAAAAATTGACTTCGTTATGTTACTTGCCTGTTTGTTCCACACTTTGTTGGTATGTGGCGTAACACTGGGTTATGGCTATCAACATACGAGTACCAAAAAATTTTGTAATCGTGACGCCATTTATTTTGATGTTATCATATTATATTTAAATATTTGCATGGTTTTATCTTTCTGGTTTTATCTTAATGCCTTGAGTATTCTTATTTTTCTCTAAATGTCATTGTATAACACGTCAATATAACAAAGTTAACGTTTTCTAATGCACCATCTGTATGCTGCAATGAATAAAGCATGTGAATAAATTTGGTGGATCCAATAAATTTAGAACATTGCCTATTCACTCTACCCTTCAAAATACCTACATTGTAATCGGAGGAAAGACAGATACGGGCAAACTATTCCAGTCCTTTGCTGTACGAATAATGAAAGACGATACAAAGCGCTTCTTGCCTGCCCATTGCCACTTCAACTTGCTTATCCGGCGAGCTATGTCGGTTACCTTCGTTCGTCTACGGATCTCCTCATTCCTGATTTGATCTCGTAGAGATACTCCGAGTATAGCCCTCTCCATAGCTCGTTGTGCGACTTTGAGCTTGCTTATGAGGCCCATAGTGAACATAATAATATAAAATAATTCAGTTAAAATTTGACAATTCAAAGAACAAAAATAATGCAGCCGGCTTCCTTCCAATTTACTAATTCGAACTACTCTTGAAATACATCCTTTCCAATAAAAAGTGAATCATCGAAATCGGTTGGCGTGATTTCGAGTTATTCTACCATTTGTCGCGCACATTATTAATGCCAATTTAAGACTTATATGGTTTTCTCATGGATGCATGGATCATCCGGGCAGCACCAGGTTTCAAATTACCAATGTCGGTTCACCCAGTCTAAAGTTCTGAGGTAACGCACGTAAAAAAAAGACGAGTTGAGAATTTTTTTAATTTGACTAAAAATAAAAAAAAAATTGACTTCGTTATGTTACTTGTCTGTTTGTTCTACACTTTGTTGGTATGTGGCGTAACACTGGGTTATGGCTATCAACATACGAGTACCAAAAAATTTTGTAATCGTGACGCCATTTATTTTGATGTTATCATATTATATTTAAATATTTGCATGGTTTTATCTTTCTGGTTTTATCTTAATGCCTTGAGTATTCTTATTTTTCTCTAAATGTCATTGTATAACACGTCAATATAACAAAGTTAACGTTTTCTAATGCACCATCTGTATGCTGCAATGAATAAAGCATGTGAATAAATTTGGTGTATCCAATAAATTTAGAACATTGCCTATTCACTCTACCCTTCAAAATACCTACATTGTAATTGGAGGAAAGACAGATACGGGCAAACTATTCCAGTCCTTTGCTGTACGAATAATGAAAGACGATACAAAGCGCTTCGTTCGAGTTTGAGGGATGTTCACAACAAAAGGATGCGTCTCGAAGTCCGATGTCGCATCCTTGCGACAGCTGAATACCGAGACTGTGTCCAATGTTGCCATGATATTCTATTTGTTCCTTCTTTTCATTCTATTTTGTTTATATTTCTTTCTTTTTAATGTATGTTAAATATGTGATGTGATTGTATATTATGATTTATTATGATGATAAAATGTCTATGTCTAATAGTATTTGATCCGTGTTACCTATATCTGTACGGGTATCTAGTTCGACGACCTACCAATTAGGCTGTCCATCGCTATCGTTATCTAAACAATTTCAGTAATATAATATACTTTGTTTATCAGGACGCACGACAAATCGAAAATGGTGTCGGTGGCAATGAAAAGTGGTTTCCTTATGGGCTTCGGTGCCGTTTTCGTGGTCGTTGGAGCCGTGATGGTGGTCTACTGGCCGTCGATATTCTTCGCACAATTACAAAAGGTCAGTATATCTATCATATTGTAAGTATTATCAAGTATTAATACACCATTTACATGGGAAATGCGTTATTAAGATGGATAACGTGGCTTCCGACAGGTTAGGAATTTACAGAATGGCGAGAGATGAGACATGATAGAGAATTGATTCTGTTTATCTGCGCTTTCATATAGTATGTATGTAGAATATAAGAGAATCATGAATCATCCAATTTAGCCCGAACGATAACGATCAAGCACAATTTCACTTGATGTTCAAATGCCGCCACGGATTCTAAATTCATGAATAGACGTGGAAGGAAGGACTGCCACCTATCGCAGAGGACGAGGTCATTTTTAGGTAGCAGCAAAATATACTTGGTTATATTATTTGTAGCAAAGTTTAGCAGGAAGATTCCACCACTGAACCGTTTCTAGATTCCCCAAGTTTGCTAAACCCTGAGTACAAAGTTGCCCGGAAGAGATTTGTCTTGTTTAGTGTCTACTTATTTTTGTGTATTTTTATACGTATAAAAATAAAGAGTTTATAAATAAATAAAATTAATATTCTTTGGAATTATAATGGCCGATATTTCCTAGTTTTAGTAATCTGTAAATTATTTAGCCATTATACTACCAATGGTCTACCACTGGCGCGCTAATCGTATGTATATTAGTATTTGACGTATTTGGTAACGACAGAATGATAATTGATATGACCGTAATAGACCTGTTTCATAATGAAACGTCACTGGCAAATAGCAGACTCGGGGCAAGTGATGCATAGTTTAATGTCCGAATCCGTATTTTGCCCAACTGTATTAATGTTGGCCTATGACAGACCCGAATCTGTGTATGCTTTTTTTATAATTTCTAAGTAAGTGCTTGATTACGATCCCACCTGTGGTTAAGTGGAAATGCAGTCCTGGATGGTATGGCGCACTAGGTTAGTAAATACATATATACACTCTACTTTTGAAAATATCCACATTGTAATCGGAGGGAAAGACGGGCGCGGACAAACTATTCCAGTCCCTTGCTGTACGAACAATGAACGAAGCAAAGCGCTACGTTCGAGTTTGTGGGATGATAACAACAAAAGGATGAAACCCTGCAGTGCGTCTTGAAGTCCGATGGTGAACGTGGATGGGGGGAATGAGATAATGTAGTTCCTAGACACACTCTCCAAAATCTGTAAGATACACAATCTGTAGAAAACCGAAAGGAAGAAGTTACCTTACGCCTGTGCTCAAAACTGAGCAGATTGGTTTCAGCTGCGTCACCAAATAGCCTCTTAGAATTCCACCGAGTGCGAAGATACGGATCTATATGGATTATTATCATCATAGGCTTGCCTCAATAAATTTTATGAGAAAATCTTGCGTAACCCCAAACACATATTTAAAGTTGATACGCTATCGATGATATATTATTATCGAGTACAATTAATACAAGAAACTTATCTAAATAATTTCCAACGGAATATAATCTATAAAAAAAATGTACAAAAAAGTGATTAGCAATAATTTACATTTTAGATCAGATCAAATTCCATTCCCCGAATACGCTGTGTGTCGTAATAAATTTGGCAACTTGCATAGATTCTCCCGTCTGTTTAATTTGTTACGAATATAGACAGTTAGTTATCTCTAATGCTAGTAACTCGATGCAAGTGTCACCCCCGGTGAGGGGTAACCTCGGCTTGGGCGGTTACTATGTTAAGCGTAAGCATTCCGTTCTGAGGGCGCCCGAGAGGGCCAAACCACGGCTCGGTCGTTTGCTATTTCAGGGATAAACTCATTAGTAGAAGCTTAGATGAGTTTTCATCAAACTTATTTCTCTGAATAGATTTCATCATGTTCTTAAAGTATTCCTTTTTACAGATGATGATTCTGACGGAGACTTCGACGTCCTTTTCGATATGGCGCGAGATTCCCATCCCCATGTACCTGGAGTGCTACATGTTCAACATTAGCAACGTGGACGAGATCCTGGCTGGGAAGGAGAACGTTACCCTGAAAGTCCAGCAGTTGGGGCCCTACGTCTATAGGGAGTACCATACTAAGGTAAGAACTGTGCAACTTTATTAATTCTAAAATCATCATCAGCAAGTATCAATCTGCAAGAAGTAGACCTTCCACCATATACGATGCGATCCTCGGGATAGAATCGGAAACGAAGAAATTCGACGGAGAACAAAGGTAGTCGGCATAGCTCTTAAAGTCAGCCACTGGATGGCTGCGTACATTAGCTGGATACATTTGTGGAATCTGTGACGAATAGTCTTGCAATGGATGCCGCCATGAGTCGAAGTGCAGAGCGTCCCTTGATCGAAAATTCGAATAAAATCGCATTCTAGCGGTGTTTGCTTTCGGGAATGCTTTAATCCTGGAGTAAACAGCTGAAGTGTGGACAAAGCCATAGATTACAATGAACATTTGTGATCAGCTAGTATGCTTGTCTACTTCACGGTATAAAAAGTGAATCCTTGTAATAAAAAAATCCTACTGTTTGAATCGTGGTTCGGCCTTTTAGCAAACTGGAATATACCGTACTTGCGTAACTCATAAAAGAACCTTACCATCGTTTTGTTTGACTAAAAAGGTATATTTTTCAACCGCCTTCAAAAGGATGTTCTCAATTCGTTGGTATTTATTTACTGCATAACTTTCGAGTGGGTGAATCGATTTTGATGATTCTTTTTTATTTGAAAACTGCTGTTTTTCGTCTCATCCGATTTAATCCAATCAGACAAAGGGATCCATGAGAAAACCATATGTCTTAAATTTGCATTAAGTATGTGCGTGACAAATGGACGAATAACTCAATATCACGTCAACCGATTTCGTTGATTTATTTTTTATTGTAAAGGATGTACTTCAAGAATAGTTTGGTTAGTTCTATGCCGTAATATTTCTAAGATAATTAAGAAATAAAAAGAGGGAGAGAAATCCACGCTTAAAGTTTGCTTCGATTTGAAGTCGGTTTTTGCTTTTAAATATTCTTGTTTATTATAAATCTTTTACATCGTGATTTGTTTTTCATTATTTATTCGGATTGCCCTTTAGGACATGTTAGCCCCATCACACCCTAACCTATGTACACACACATTGGTCGCATGAAGCGAGAAAGAAAGTCATCAATGTTGTATGGCCATACCCACCAGCTTCCTCGCTCCCTCTGAGATCGGGTCAGACAGCAGCATTAAGAAGACCCCCACATGTTGCTCCTATTTGACTATCTATTAATGACTTTCTTTCCGCTTCATGTTTGGCACATTTCCTACTGATGTTGTATTTATTTATTTATTTATTTAATAAGGTTTTCCAACAGTAAGTACAATTATATTTGCTAATTTAATATATCCACAAACACCTTGTATTTGCCTTACTAATTATAGTAAAACACAGCATTCACAAATACATACAACGTAGACAACACTACTTAACTAATTTCTAAAATGAAAAATTTACTAACAAAAGAAACAAATAGTTATGATTTTGTTTTAAATAGTAGAAAAAATAAAACGTTAAATTTTAAGGCCTAGGTTAGTTACATATTTCCCCCGGGAAGTGCTCTCTATGAGCACAGTGCAGAGGGGCTCCGGTGCGTTCCACTGGAGATCCCGGAGCCCCTCACCATGCACCGAGGAAGGGCCACCGGGGAGGTTTTAGTGGGTAAAAACCCCACATAACCGCCGCCTTCCCCCCAGAAGGCGGGGTATCTTTCTGAAGATTTCCTCCTCGTTAACAAAAAAAAAAAAGGTTAGTTACATATTTATATTATTTATATTTTATATACTGATGTGATATTTTATAAATAAGTTGCTTTGTATATTTTTATAAACAGATAAATATTCAATTAGTTGATTATGCGGAATATTTGTTTTAATTAACGCAGCGATACCTTGGGCCGGGTTATCGTTTCCCCTCGGTAATTAGACTTCAAATTGATTGATTGAATCGTTTGTAATTTAAACAATAATAATATTTTTTAATTTGCAGTCAACTCTCAAGGGTCAATTAGAGTTGATGATCTTATTGTACATTATAGAAATATATCAAGAGATTACATACATTGACGCTGTTGTCACTTGAATTTAACGATAAAAATTACGAATGTATGATTCTATGTGACACTACTAGCGTAGTGGGATGTTTGATCTTTTTAATTCTATTTCTCATAATCTAGTGAACAGGCATTTACTAAGCTATTGCGCCGTACAAGTGCATTTCCGCTTAACATCAGGTGGGATTGTAGTCAAGCACTTGCTTAGAAAGTATAAAAGAATATTTATTTATAAAGCGTCAATAGCCTAATGGTTTAGGGTGCGCTCTGCGAATCGTAAGGTCGTGGATTCGAATCCACCATTCGACTATTGCCGTGAACCATGTCTTACCACAAGCTTAAGCTTAGTTGGAATGGTTAACAAGATTGTTTGCTTTGTTAGCTTTCTTTTTAAAAAAAAAATATTTTCAAAACCCGACTATTACAAGATGTTAACGTGGTAACATCTTGTTAAAGTCGATATGATTATGTCAAGATTTTTGATGTAATGGATTCTACAAGTATATTTCCGAGTAAAAACAATTGCCGACTTCAAATCCGAATTTCTTCTTTGTATTTCCGAATTATCGTAGGAATATTATGAAATTTAATTAATCAGACCCTGGCCAAATTCTCATCAAACTACCCTTGAAGTACATATTTTCCTATTAAAATGAATCATCGAAATGGACACGAGTATAGATGTAGTGGGAAATTATTTTCCTTCAGGAATACTCGGATCTTTATCGGAATACGAAGACACCCGAACTGTTAATTCCATTATTGTGTTCTGTTTGAGAGAGCACGATAAATACGAACATTTCCGTAAAATTACGAAGGAAAGTCTTTTCTCACTATATCTATACAAGATACAATGTTGTAAAAAGAAGTGAAAATAAAACAATATAGACATAGACGTAGACATTTTATTTATTGCCATCATAATACACAAACACATTACAGACAAAATATAACACATTTCAAAAATAATGAGAAATAAATAAAATACAGGTAAAGTTACACGGACAAATAGTACATAACATATGATGCCAATATCGGACACTGCCTCAGCATATGCTGTCGCTGATTTTCAGCGGTGCCCGGAGTCTACCTAAAGACGTGCGCGCGCAATACTACTTTTATATGGAATTTATACAGACAATAAGAGTATAATAAATATGATAGATGAATAAAACAGTTATGAGATTAATATATATTATATACAATAAAATAATAGATGAAAAAATTAAAATAAATATCAATCGGTAGTTTCTTAAAAGTGATATTTTGCAATTCGCGAGACCATGAAGGCGCAACAATCCATTTGTGGCGTACTTGATGCACAGCTTTCAAATGAAAAAAGTATCATCAAAATTGGTTCACCCCGTCTTTCCTTCAGATTACAATGTGTGTATTTTCAAGAGTAGAGTGAATAGACATTTACTGAGCCAGTGCGCCTTATCATCCATCTTTTTTTTTTTTTTTGTTTACGGTGAGGAAATCTTCAGAAAGATACTCCGCCTTCTGGGGAAGGCAGTGGTTATGTGGGGTGTTTACCCACTAAAACCTCCCAGTGGCCCTTTCCTCGGTGCATGACGAGGGCTCCGGGATCTCCAGTGGAACACACCGGAGCCCCTCTGCACTGTGCTCAAGGAGAGCACGTCCCGGGGGAGGTTACTCCCTCCCCTGTGCCCTCGCAGCGCAAGGCGACACGGGCCAGCCGATGTCGCCTTCTTCCCAGGTCCACTTTGGTGGACGACTCGAGCCCCACCCTTGTCGCCCAGTGAACCCGAGGCCCCTTTTAGTCGCCTTATACGACAGGCAGGGGATACCGTAGTCTTATTCTTGACAGCCCAGAACTACAGGGCTGAATGCGCCTTATTCTAAGCTAAGGTAACAGAATCTACCGGTAAGGAATCAGAATCCAAAGGTGAGGTACCGACGTCCGCCTTCTTTGTATTTCCGAATTATACTAACGTTTAATTCAATTTGAAGACGGTTTTGTCGTAAATATACTATGTCTTAGTTATTTTCTTTAAAGATTACGTTTACATTTATTTTACATAGCATAAATTCCACCTTTGTGAACGGCAGTTCTAAGGTGTTACGACAAATATAAATAAATTTAAAAAAGATACATTTTTTTTATTGACGAACTACATAGATTGCACAGCTCTTAGGTCGCTTAGCCTGAACCTCTATCGCTGGTAACTCGACACCAGGGTCCCCCTAGTAAGGGGTACCTCGGCTTGGACGGTTACTATGTTACGCGTAAGCATTCCGTTCCGAGGGCGCTCGAGATGGCCGAACCACGACTCCGTCGATAGCTGCCTTGCTGCATACGGATCATATACAAATTACACGATGTAACCTCCGTGGATCTCGAAGAAGCTTACCTAATAATAAGCTCTAGCTGTGAATCACACGACAAAAAATCACCCGCGGTGATCGCATTACTGTTATAAGCAAATGATTTAAATTAAAAAAATTGAGTGCACTACAAAAACCATCTCAAAGGATTTAGAAGCGTAAAAAATAATGAGTGAAAGATCTGCGGAGTGGACGTAAGATAATCTTCCACGAAGTATTTAATATTTTTTTCCTTGCAAATGTTGAACTTGTTTCAAAGTGGTCGTTCCGAAATCCGGTTATTAATGTATAGCTTTCATTTGAACTCTTCGTTGGTGTTAATTATTTTAACTTATCCGTCAATCAAACTTTAATCGGAGTGACGGTCAAAAAAGAAAGAGCTTAAGTAGAGTAGAAATATTTACAGTTAAGCAGCACTGAAAGACGCGAATTTATTTTAATAGGATTCATTTATTTAAGTGACAATTAACATTTTTACTATACGAAAAAATAAAAAAATGTACATAGTTAATGCTATCGCATTTATAAGTGCAGACTGTATAATAAATGGCGAGTGATTATATGTAACTTAAAAACAAATCTTGTGGGATTAAGTCGGTAAGGGCCCGACATAACACGTCCTTCCCTGGGAGACTAGCACGCGGCTAGGCACGTTCCCCACAAGTTAAACGAAAAAAATACCCCTCCGCAAATCTCCATCAGAATGTCGTTCCAAATAATTATAATTATAGATTATAACTTAATTATGTACATAATATTAATATTAAAGATGATTGCATTAATATATAGCCGTGAGCAAAAATAAAGGGTCGGTTAAGAAAGTTTGAATATCTCGCTAACGAACTGAAATAAATTGTGCATGATAGACAATTAAATATTCTTAAAATAAAATATTTTTTATTAATTTATTTATATTTCAATAAAAAACATCTTATTTTTTATTTAAATTTTAGTACTTAGTGTTGCCTCCATGTGACAATATAATAAAATTTAATGACTACTATATTATCCAAGTTTACGTAAGATATCCTTTTTCGTTTAAGTTTTATAATGAAATATAAATAAATTAATAAAAATATTTTATTTTATGTATATTTAATTGTCTATCATGCACAATTTATTTCAGTTAGCTAGCGACTTTATCTTCCGATATATACAAACTTTCTTAACCGACCCTTTAGTTTTGCTCACGAGTGTATATTATTGTTATCTAACTATTGTATACTATTTCAACCGATTTAAACATGAAGTAGGTTATCTATTGGGTTGTACTTTTTATGCTTGTTATTACCTCATAACTACGTCAGTTATAAAATTGGTTCGGCAGGTCCACTCTCTGATATTTCTCAGCCACGAGTCACGCTTTTTCCCACTTCCACAGCCCCTTTCCTACTATTTTCCCCTGTTGCAAGGCATGACTTAGGTAGGCGACTTTTCTCCGACTTTTCCTCACATTTTCAGTGTCCAGTTAATGGTAACATTCCTCGGTAACACCACAATGATTAGATACTTATGAAATATTTATTTGTTTGCTCCCAGGGGAACTTATCTTTTTTGTGATGCAAGATATATCTAGGAAGGCGATAATCGAAAATCTCTAGTATCCCAGTTAATGTGTAGCATTCCACGGTGTGTTACCGTCATTAGATTCTTACGTAATATAAGTATTAATATTGGATCGCAGTGGAAGGCATATGACAGCTCAGCGAACTGAGTGGTGGAACCTTGTAAGGGAAATGGTGTACGCTTTTGAGCAGAAGCGCAGGTCTGTGTTAGATGTGACACCCTGAAGGCCCGACCACGAGGTTGCTATATCCTATAACATCAGTAACGTTGTGCTTAAATGTGCCCAATGCGGGCGCACTTTTGAAAGGAAGAGTGGTTATGCAAGCCACGTGAGTGCATACTCAAGACCTGCGTGACCTGGTTCATAACTTGGCAGTCCTAAAGCGTCGCCGTAGTCAGGACAGCAGAGCAGCACAGGACCTAATAAAAATATATATTTATTTGTTTGCTCGCAGGAGAACTTAACTTGGAACGACAACAGTACCATCACCTTCTACAACGAGCGGTGGTGGCACTTCATGCCAGAGATGTCCAACGGCAGCCTCTCTGATAACATCACCAGCGTCAATCCCATTATTGCTGTGAGTACAATTATCGTCAACAATTCAGCCGAAGAACATCCACTGGCGGACATAGTTAATTACATAGATTGCAAACTATTGCACCAAACAGACACATGCCATTTACTTTTCGGGATTCCCTATTTTAAACGGACTTCAGAAAAGGAGGAGGTTCTTAAAATGTATTTTTAAGTCAAGTTTACTAAGTAAATTTAGACTAGGTAAACCAATTTTGATGATTCCTTTTGACGTGACAACGTCTTATAAACTGATGACCTGGATGTCATTCGCGCAAAATGTCCCGTTACGCTTGAGCCGAGAGTTCCCGAGAATTGCCGATAGTGCACCGTATACGATAGCGTTTGATCTATAACGAACGCAGTATAAGACAGATAGATGAGGCAAATTAGTGCTAAGTGAACTAGAAAAAAAAATAGTTCAATTTAGTTGTAATAACGTGTGTTACTTAGGATACGTTCTCACTAATTTAACGTCCGAGCGCCGCGCGCCCACACACCTGCGATATTTTTATTTCAAAGGCTTATAGTGCTCGTAATAGCGTTTGACGTTTTATTCGACTTGAACTCTGGTTTTGTTTAAGCTCGTAAATATATTATGACAATTTTGTTTCTATTATGGTAAGCAGTGAATACGGGATGTATTAGTGGCAAGCCCATCCGTGAACCGCGATTATACCAATGTTAAAGTTACAGCCTTTATATATATAATATATATATCCCACTGCTGGGCAGAGGCCTTCTCTGTAAAGAGAGTATAAGGGCATAGTCCGCCACGCGGCCCTAATGCGGATTGGCAGACTTCACATATAGTAGTAAAATTTTCTAAGACATGTAGGTTTCCTCACGATGTTTTCCTTCACCGCCGAGCTCGTGGTTAATCAGCACATAAAATTGCAATAACAAATTTATTGGTGCCGGCACCGGGGATCGAACTCGGGTTGCTTGCGTACTATGCAACTTGAGCCAACCGCCCGGACACTGAGCTACCACGGCTCGCCAATACCAATGTAATGGAAGAGAATTACACGGTCTAAAATCTGGGAAATTGTTAGCACACGATTGTTTCCCAGACTGTTGCGTACATAATGCGCAATGAGCCGATATTCCTGCGGCTGGCGGTGAACGTCTTCATGGAGATGAACCACAAGAACCTATTCCTCACCGCCAACGTGTCCTCGTGGCTGTTCGACGGCATCGGGGACCCCTTATTCGACATCGCCGCCCAGTTCCCGCAGCTGCCCATCGCGATACCTTTCGACAAGTTCGGCTGGTTCTACTCGGTAAGTTTTACTCATTACAGATTGTCCAAATTAAATTCTCCTCTGGTTACCGTCATTTTAAACTGTCTTGAAAAAAGGAGGTTCTCAATTCGTCTCTATGTTTTTGTATATGTTTGTTACCTCGTAACTTTCCACTGCATGAACCTATTTTAATCATTGTTGAAAGCTGGTGCTTCCAACGTGGTACCATTTCAATTCTGAAAATGGCATCCATGAGAAAACCACTTAAGTCTTAAATTTTCATTCAGTGCACTCTCTGAAAAGAGTTAATTATACAGGCGCCAATAAAAGACTTAACCTCCCCATGACACATTATACCTGGTATACACCCAGACGGAAAAGGAATCCCTTTCCAACCAGGGATACGTTTGTTTTATTTTTACTCATAATATCACTTAGGTCAGAATGTTGCAATAAAATCTAATTGCCAACGCAGAGATTGTTGAAATGTTAGGGTCACAAAAAAATATCGGACTGCAATTTTCAAAATGCAGGATACCATTGATCATTACGACCCGAAAACAAGTTTACAAATCAACTTTGATTACAAAATATATGGGTGGGTATACACATGGGTATAATTAGAGGTAGACAAAAATAAAGGATATAACTTGGATCAAGTTTATTGAGTTTCTTAAGTATCAATTAACTGTACAAATTTATCTCGGCGTTAGCAATTACAATGAAATTAGCCAATGCAGAATAACGGTACCCACGTATGATTTCAACCAATTATAACTATTATCCTGGCTCTTCCTCCTCGCGTCGGTTTCCTCAATACTGAGAGTCCGGGGAACAGTCTGTCTGTGGTGATCGTCGCCATTTTCCTCTGTCTGCAGCCGTGCGTAACATGGCTAAATGACGTGCCGATAGTGGTGCAGTTCTGGTCAGTCCAGCGTGTCGGGCTTGCGGTCTTGTCCCGTCAATTATCCCGGCTATATATCGTATATAACGAAAAATTTGATAAAATACTATTACGTTTAATATAGATTAAATGTATTCCTATTTTAGGTTTCATTACATTAAAGGCTCTCAAGAATAAGACTACGGTATCCCCTGCCTGTCGTAGAAGGCGACTAAAAGGAGCCTCGGGTTCACTGAGCGACAAGGGTGGGGGCCTTGTCGTCCGCCAAGGTGGACAGGGGAAGAAGGCGACATCGGCTGGCCCGTGTCGCCTTGCACTACGAGGGCACACGGGGGAGAGATTAATAAGTGATACAAGAACCATGTCAAAGAAGATTACACTAAGTTAAAGTTAAAAGTTACAGCCTTTATATAAGTCCCACTGCTGGGCACAGGCCTTCTCTGTTAAAGAGAGTATAAGGGCACAGTCCGCCACGCGGCCCTAATGCGGATTGGCAGACTTCACATATCGTATAAAATTTTCTAAGACATGTAGGTTTCCTCACGATGTTTTCCTTCACCGCCGAGCTCGTGGTTAATCAGCACATAAAATTGCAACAACAAATTTATTGGTGCCGGCACCGGGATCGAACTCGGGTTGCTAGCGTACTATGCAGCAGGCCAACCGCCCGGACTCTGAGCTACCACGGCTCGCCAATACCAATGCAATGGAAGAGAATTACACTGTCTAAAATCTAAGGAGGTGTTAGCACACGATTGTTTCCCAGACTGTTGCGTACATAATGCGCAATGAGCCGATATTCCTGCGGCTGGCGGTGAACGTCTTCATGGAGATGAACCACAAGAACCTATTCCTCACCGCCAACGTGTCCTCGTGGCTGTTCGACGGCATCGGGGACCCTTATTCGACATCGCTGCCCAGTTCCCGCAGCTGCCCATCGCGATACCTTTCGACAAGTTCGGCTGGTTCTACTCGGTAAGTTTTACTCATTACAGATTGTCCAAATTAAATTCTCCTCTGGTTACCGTCACTTTAAACCATCTTGAAAAAAGGAGGTTATCATTTCGTCTGTATGTTTTTGTATATGTTTGTTACCTCGTAACTTTCCACTGCATGAACCTATTTTAATCATTGTTGAAAGCTGGTGCTTCCGACGTGGTACCATTTCAATTCTGAAAATGGCATCCATGAGAAAACCACTTAAGTCTTAAATTTTCATTCAGTGCACTCTCTGAGAAGAGTTAATTATACAGGCGCGAATATAACACCAACCCTCCCCGACACATTATACCTGGTATACACCCAGACGGAAAAGGAATCCCTTTCCAACCAGGGATACGTTTGTTTTAATTTTACTCATAATATCACTTAGGTCAGAATGTTGCAATAAAATCTAATTGCCAACGCAGAGATTGTTGAAATGTTAGGGTCACAAAAAAATATCGGACTGCAATTTTTAAAATGCAGGATACCATTGATCATTACGACCCGAAAACAAGTTTACAAATCAACTTTGATTACAAAATATATGGGTGGGTATACATGGGTATAATTATGGGTAGACAAAAATAAAGGATATAACTTGGATCAAGTTTATTGAGTTTCTTAAGTATCAATTAACTGTACAAATTTATTTCGGCGTTAGTAATTACAATGAAATTAGCCAATGCAGAATAACGGCACCCACGTATGATTTCAACCAATTATAACTATTATCCTGGCTCTTCCTCCTCGCGTCGGTTTCCTCAATACTGAGAGTCAGGGGAACAGTCTGTCTGTGGTGATCCGTCGCCATTTTCCTCTGTCTGCAGCCGTGCCGGCTAAATGACGTGCCGATAGTGGTGCAGTTCTGGTCAGTCCAGCGTGTCGGGCTTGCGGTCTTGTCCCGTCAATTATCCCGGTTATATATCATATATAACGTCAAATTTGATAAAATACTATTACGTTTAATATAGGTTAAATGTATTCCTATTTTAGGTTTCATTACATTAAAGGCTCTCAAGAATAAGACTACGGTATCCCCTGCCTGTCGTAGAAGGCGACTAAAAGGAGCCTCGGGTTCACTGAGCGACAAGGGTGGGGGCCTTGTCGTCCGCCAAGGTGGACAGGGGAAGAAGGCGACATCGGCTGGCCCGTGTCGCCTTGCACTGCGAGGACACACGGGGAAGGGATTAATAAGTGATACAAGAACCATGTCAAAGAAGTTTACACTAAGTTACAGTTAAAAGTTACAGCCTTTATATAAGTCCCACTGCTGGGCACAGGCCTTCTCTGTTAAGAGAGTATAAGGGCATTGTGCGCCACGCGGCCCTTGTGGGATTTGCAGACTTCACAATTTTCTAAGACATGTAGGTTTCCTCACGATGTTTTCCTTCACCGCCGAGCGAGTGGTAAATCAACACATAAAATTGTAACAACGAATTTATTGGCGCCGGCACCGGGGATTGTACTCGGGTTGCTAGCGTACTAGCCCCTATGCACTGTGACTTTCGGAGAGCTAGTCCCGGGGGCTTAGTTCACCACGGGCCAGTCGATGTCGCCTTCTTCCCGGGTCCACTTTAGCGGACGACAAAGACTCTTGTCGAAGTAGAATTCGACCTAACCCATGCTTTGAGTCGATTAATTACACACACAATAATATGACAAATTAAAAAAAATCGGAATGTTGCACATCATAACAAACATTTCATGATAACGTTACACTGAGTAATCCGCCAAACAATGAACAGAGTACAAATGTCCATTGAACTAGATGACTCAATGTCACCGCCAGACTAGTACTTTGGACTGGACGATACAAACAAGATTAACACGGCATTCGCGTGGCATGCGAGAGATAAATACGAACTATACCCGGCACCTCCAAATATTTTTGTCTTACAATAAAAGCTATCATCCAGGAAAGGTCTCTTCTAGGCGGCCCTTGCCCCGCGTTGGTTTCAATAGAGACTAAGCGACCACCTAGCAAAACAACCGACCGAGTCGTGGCTACTTACGCGTGAAAAGTAACCGTCGAAGCCGATACGGGTTGAATCACCGGGCGACCCTTGTGTAATTATAGGTGATCTAGACTTTAGATATACAAGACATTTAGATAATCTTGTACACCGGCGCAAACCTTTCATTTTTCTACAGATTGCATTTTGGAAAGTGTGCTCAGGAACTACATGATCTAATTCCCCCATCCCCGTTCACCATCGGACTTCTAGACGCACGGCGGGATTTCATCCTTTTGTTGTGAACATCCCTCAAACCCGAACGAAGCGCTTTGATTCGTCTTTCATTATTCGTACAGCAAAGGACTGGAATAGTTTGTCCGCGTCTGTCTTTCCTTCCGATTACAATGTGGGTATTATCAAGAGTAGAGTGAATAGGCATTTACTAAGCTAGCGCGTCTTACCATGCAGGACTGCATTTAACAACAGCACAAACAACAAGTGAGTTCGTAGTCACGCACTTGCTTAGAAAGTAATTTTGATAGTCTTATGACAATCCAAGACTCGTCTTAGATTGAACATTGTTAGAAGCGTCCGAGTCATGATACAGTGAATGAAAGTGAATGAACTTTATCAGTTCGAATCTTTATCATATATCGTATAACTTACACAGCCAGCTGGGCTATCAGTATCTAGAAGTACTTTAAATAGTACAAAGCATCTGAAATAGAATAGTTTCCTGTCAATGAATGATAAAACCGTTGTCTTATCGGACCCGTGGAAGAACAATACATATAAACATCCGTTGACAAAATTGTTGTATTTTTCCGCTTTGCTTTATTATGCTTGTTAAAGTGTCTTAGATATACGAAACGTTACTCGCTATGAGAGAAAGAGAGAAAGATATTGTGCATTGCACCGGAGATTGGCAATGTGACCAAAGTATTCCAGCATCCTGCGTAGGCATATGGTGGACAGCCTAGCTTTGATTTTAAGTTCATTCAGGATGGAGACGTCGATACGATGTGCTGTCCATGGGATCCAAACAAATGTACGAATTACTCAATATCACGCTAACCGATTTCGATGATTAATTTTTTGTTGGAAAAGTTGTACTCTAAGAATGGTTTAGGTAACTGATGAACGGTGTGGTCTGAAATAAATTTCCAGTTCTGACAATGGCATCTATAAGAAAACCATGTCTTATATTTACTTTAACTATATGAGTGACAAATGGACAAGTTATGATGGTTATGAGAGTTTTATCAGCCCTGTAGTTCTGGGCTCTCAAGAATAAGACTACGGTATACCCTGCCTGTCATATAAGGCGACTAAAAGGGGCCTCGGGTTCACTGGGCGACAAGGGTGGGGGCCTTTGTCGTCCGCTAAGGTGGACCCGGGAAGAAGGCGACATCGGCTGGCTCGTGTAGCCTTTCACTATGATATATTGCGGGGAGGAGTAACCTCCCCACCGGGACGTGCTCTCCTTGAGCACAGTGCAGAGGGGCTCCGGTGCGTTGCACTGGAGATCCCGGAGTCCCTCGTCATGCACCGAGGAAAGGGCCACCGGGGAGGTTTTAGTGGGTAAAAACCCCACATAACCGCCGCCTTCCCCCCAGAAGGCGGGGTATCTTCTTGAAGATTTCCTCCCCGTTAACAAAAAAAAAAAAGGTTATGAAAGTTTGGTAAGGTTCAGATTATTTATTAATATTCCTATTTTATTTGAAGTCGGTTTTTGGTTTTACTCGTAAATACACTTGTAATATTCAATATACATAGATGCTAACCTGTCGTGTTAACGGCCGGTGCATTACACGCGTTGCATCAAGTTGCGCGGTCTAGTTGCACGCTTTCACCGATTCTATAATGCAGGGATACCAAACTGAAGAGCTGAAGAGTCGCTCTTACGGTTCAAGGCCCAATTCCTCGAGCCATGTCTATGTACATATACTAAGGTAAAATATATCATGATAAAATAATCATCTCAGCAAAATGAGCCGTGGTTTCGCATTAGAATGTTTACGCGTAAAACGTAACCGCCCAAGCCGAGGTTACCCGTCACCGGGGGGACCCTTGTTTCAAGTTACTAAGAATAGAGGTTCAGGTTAAGCCACCTAAGAACTATGCCACCATCTGGTGAAACAGTCAAAGCCAGATTCTCTGGTTCGTCAAAAAAAAAGAAACTGTTATTGTATGTTTTATACTTTTATGAAAGTGCTTGACCACGATCCCACCTGATGTTAAAGTGGAAATACAGTCCTGGATGTTAAGGCGCACTAGCTTAGTAAATGTCTATTCACTCTACTCTGGATACTACCCACATTGTAATCGGAGTTAAATACAGACGCGGGCAAACTATTCTAGTCCCTTGCTGTACGAACAATGAACGTCGAAACAAAACGCTTCGTTCTGGTTCAAGGAATGCCTGCAGGATGCAGTGCGTCTTGAAGTCCGATGGTGGAATAATTATGATCTACATGTAGTTCCCAGCTACCGATTTCCATTACCGCACATCTCGGCAGAATTCCAAATTCCACCGCCACCATCTTGATGGTTGGCGTTCAACGACTGTACGTTTTTCGCGTAACTTTCTCCCACGCACTGTCAACTTGTGGAATCAACTGTCGCCAGCCGTGTTTCGAACGTTTACGATTTAGGGACCTTCAAGAAACGAGCCTATTCCTATCTCAAAGGTCGGCAACGCACCTACAGCTCCTCTGGTGCTGTGGATGTTCATGGGCGACGGTGATCACTTAAGATCAGGTGAGCCGTATGGTCGTTTGCCACTATTTATATAAAAAAAGTTCCTGAACACACTCTCCAAAATTCAATTAGTAGAACCGAAAGGCTAGCTAGCTAATAAGCTAATAAGCTGATTGGTTTCAGCTTATTATGTAGTTTTAGTAGCTATTGTATTATTCGCATTTTTATTAGCGTAGCTATGCTTTAAGTATCACTACAGTAAAACCATGTCACCCGTGCCGATTAAAATGTTGTGTAAGATTTCAAATGTCGCGTGTCTGCCATTGAGGTCTATATTTTATAAAAAATAAGACTTATTTGTACCTGTTATCGTTTATCGCGAGCAGCAACTATTCCCCATTTATGTCTTAGTCATTAAATGAAAAAAAAAATCTAATTACCATACCTAGTTCGATATGCAAATGTCACGACGCATAATTTTCACATTCACGCCACTCTACAGTATGTTAATTTAATTACTTAATCTTAAATAAATAATTAATTTGTATCAATATATAAGATTACATTTTAAAAAGTACATTCTTACGTCCCTTTTGTTACTAGTGTAATAACTTGTACGTTTTGTGGAATGAAATAGTCCAATAACTAGTACACTGGCTTTATTGAGACAGCGTAACGTTGTACAAGGAATTATTTATAACGAATACCGTCACAACTGCGCGTCCTCACAATCTTTATACAAAATTAATTAGAAGATTACAAACTAATACAATTAAATTATTGCCCACAATGCCAAGTTTATGTGATGTTCAACTAAATTATTAATTATCAATAAAAGATACAATAAGGTTCAGGTAAATTACTAAGTTACCATTGGAAGTAGTTATTATACATGTGTCATGTGCCATATGTTGCTAGCTAACATTAGTTATTTTGTGACGAACCTACACACAGATTTGTCAGCTGACGTTAACTGCTTCTACGGATTGAGAGGTGACATAGCTCTTAGGTCACTTAGCCTAAACTTCTATTGTAGTAACTCGACACAAGGGTCACCCCGTTGACTAGTGTAAACAAGATAAATAAGCTCGGTTGGTCGCTTTTTCTACCTATGTTCACCTCGATCTGTACGTTTTTAATTTGTTGCCTCATAACCTTCGTACCTCATAGGAGCTGTGGTAGCTCAGTGCTCGGGCGGTTGGCTCAAGTTGCGTAGTACGCTAGCAATCCGAGTTCGATGCTGGAACCAATAAATTTGCTGTTGCAATTTTATGTGCTGATTTACCACGCGCTCGGCGGTGAAGGAAAACATCGTGAAACCTACATGTTTTAGAAAATTTTTCTACGGCATGTGAAGTCTGCCAATCCGCATTAGGGCCGCGTGGCGGACTATGACCTTATACTCTCTATACAAAGAAGGCCTGAGCCCAACAGTGGGACATATATAAAGGCTGTAACTTTAACTTTAAGTGCATCAAATTGTTTCTTTTATTTCTAACCATTGTATATTTTACTGTTAATTTATATGGCTATAACTTAATTATTATAACATTGAATTGGTTTATCTCTAACGATACAAATAGTTATGTTTTAAATAAATAAATAAAATAATTGGCAACCCTACTCACAAGTCAAACGCGCTGACCGCCTTGTACCGTTTAAATTACCTTAACTAATTTTAATTTATTTTCAATTTTAATATTTATAACATTGGGTTTGAAAAGTCCATTTAATCTGGTATATGGCAAAAGGCGCCCCCGTAGCGTGTATGTGTTGAGTCTTCGACGTATGTAATCGATTGAAAAAAAAAATCTAATTACCATACCTAGTTCGATATGCAAATGTCACGACGCATAATTTTCACATTCACGCCACTCTACAGTATGTTAATTTAATTACTTAATCTTAAATAAAATAATTAATTTGTATCAATATATAAGATTACATTTTAAAATTACATTCTTACGTCCCTTTTGTTACTAGTGTAATAACTTTTAGGTTTTCTGGTATGAAATAGTCCAATAACTAGTACACTGGTTTTATTGAGACAGCGTAACGTTGTACAAAAGAATTATTATAATACCGTCACAACTGCGCGTCCTCAAAATCTTTATACAAAATTAATTAGAAGTCTAGAAGATTACAAACTACTACAATTAAATTATTGTCCACAATGCCAAGTTTATGTGATGTTCAACTAAATTATTAATTATCAATAAAATATACAATAAGGTTCAGGTAAATCACTAAGATATCATTGGAAGTAGTTATTATACATGTGTTATGTGCCATATGTTGCTAGCTAACATTAGTTATTTTGTGACGAACCTACACACAGATTTGTCAGGAAGCTGACGTTTACTGCTTCTACGGATTGAGCGGTGACATAACTCTTAGGTCACTTAGCCTAAACTTCTATTGTAGTAACTCGACACAAGGGTCACCCGTTGACTAGTGTAATAACTTGTACGTTTTCCGGAATGAAATAGTCCAATAACCAGTACACTGGCTTTATTGAGACAGCGTAACGTTGTACAAGGAATTATTTATAACGAATACCGTCACAACTGCGCGTCCTCACAATCTTTATACAAAATTAATTAGAAGTCTAGATTACAAAGTAATAAAATTAAATTATTGTCCACAATGCCAAGTTTATGTGATGTTCAACTAAATTATTAATTATCAATAAAAGATACAATAAGGTTCAGGTAAATTACTAAGTTACCATTGGAAGTAGTTATTATACATGTGTCATGTGCCATATGTTGCTAGCTAACATTAGTTATTTTGTGACGAACCTACACACAGATTTGTCAGCTGACGTTAACTGCTTCTACGGATTGAGAGGTGACATAGCTCTTAGGTCACTTAGCCTAAACTTCTATTGTAGTAACTCGACACAAGGGTCACCCCGTTGACTAGTGTAAACAAATCCGAACCGGAAGTGCCCTACAGTGCCGAACCACGGCTCGGTTGATCGCTTTTCAACCGATGTTCACCTCGATCTGTACGTTTTTTTTTTTAATTTGTTGCCTCATAACGTTCGTACGTCATAGAGAGCTGTGGAAGCTCAGTGTCCGAGCAGTTGGCTTAAGTTGCGTAGTACTCTAGCAACCCGAGTTCGATTTTATGTGCTGATTTACCACGCGCTCGGCGGTGAAGGAAAACAACGTGAGGAAACCTACATGTTTTAGAAAATTTTTCTACGGCATGTGAAGTCTGCCAATCCGCATTAGGGCCGTGAGGCGGACTACGCCTTTATACTCTCTATACAGAGAAGGCCTGAGCCCAACAGTGGGACATATATAAAGGCTGTAACTTTAACTTTAAGTGCATCAAATTGTTTCTTTTATTTCCAACCATTTGTGTAATATTTTTACTATTAATTTATATGGCTATAACTTAATTATTATAACATTGAATTGGTTTATCTGTAACGATACAAATAGTTATGTTTTAAATAAATAAATAAAATAATTGGCAACCCTACTCACAAGTCAAACGCGCTGACCGCCTTGTACCGTTTAAATTACCTTACCTAATTTTAATTAATATCTTTTTAATTTATTTTCAATTTTAATATTTATAACATTGGGTTTGAAAAGTCCATTTAATCTGGTATATGGCAAAAAAGGCGCCCCCCGTATCGTGTATGTGTTGCGTCTTCGACGTGTGTAATCGATTGAAAAAAATTTTAAGCATTTTAAAATAAGATTTTTTTATGACGAACTACACAGAGTGGTCTGAGCGGCCTTGGCTGCTTCACCGGATTGAGAGGTGCCATAGCTCTTAGGTAGGTTAGCCTGAACCTATATCGCTAGCAGCTCGACACAAGGGTCCCCCCAGTGAGGGTAAACTCGGCTTGGACAGTTACCTTATTACTCGTTAGCAGTCCGATCCGAGGGCGCCCGAGAGGGCCAAACCACTCCTCGGTCGGTAGCTATCTTATTGGCAGAAGACTATTGGGACAATTTAAGTTAAACTAACTTTGAGTGCTACTTCGGGAAGCGTTGGCGCTGGGAGATGAAACTCCAGCAACGCTCCTAACATCGAAGGGGTGGGGCCTGTCCATAAAATAGCGGCAACGCGCGAAGATTATTCGCAACCTCTGACGGTCGCAAATGGATCGCTTTGTAGATTTGTATTTTAAATAAGACCAGAGCTCAGTTGGTTAGACGATGTGAATCGAGACGCCAAAGAAATTGGCATAAGTAACTAGGGGACTGTGGCCACGGATAGACAGAGGTGGAGGAACTTGCTTGACCAAGCTAAACCCCACAAAGCGCTGTAGAGCTTAAAGAAGGAAGAAAAAGCATTTTTTAAAAATGAAATCCGTTGTAAACTAGAACTTGCAACGGCTTTCAGCGCTTAAGTGAAAGGTTGTTACAGACAAGTCGTATGTCTTTGAATCATATCATTAGTGTCATGCGAGTGTCATACCTTGTTTTTTTTAAACCAGCCTATTAATAATTAATATTTAGTGTCAGCCATTGACCTCGTTATGTTATCCTCGTATTTAATAATAGCCATCCGCACTCGTTCCGTGTCCACTTGTTAAATTTAAATATCAAATTATAAATTTATAAATACGTCAATCAAATTATACGAATTTATTATAGAAAATATTAAATTTTTAAATAAAAAAATGTATATATATACATACTGAATTTTTTTTTTAAAAAGAAAGCTAGTAATCAATCAATTTTTTTTTGCACATTGCGTTACTATATATCGTAGGAACTTCGTGCCCTGCCTGGGGACCACCCATGACACCATCTAATTTCAAATTTTTCAGAATTGCTATTGAAATAAATTAAATTTCACATTACGTACGCACGTTGGAATGTCTCCAGCGCTACTTTCCTCTAGCGTGGAACACGCGACGCGGCTTGAGAGACATTTTTTCACGCTCCACTTTTTTACATTGAAGAAAATTGCCTATAAGATAGTAAACTATGACATAATTATAAAAATAATATATTATAACATCAATAACGTAATGGATTGGGTGACAATGAACGTCCATTGGTATCATATTCATTAGTCACTAGCGTACCCAACCCGCATTGCAGGGCTAGATTTTGCTTTATTTTATTACAACAATAAACTTAAAAATAAAATATTTAATTTAACTCTTATAATATATTAAATTATTATTTTCTTTCCGTATTCATTCTCTTCTCGAGCGGGTGAAGATCATTACCTACACCCATGTACATATCAGTAAATATAATAGCATACCCGTAAATAAAAGTAGTATTTGACAGTTCAAAAAGAGTAGTGCTCCGATCGTCACCAAACTTTACAGGATTACTCGCCAGGTCAACCTGAAGATTCCCTGAAAGTTTCATTGAAATCGGTCCAGCCGTTTCGGAGCCTATATGGAACATACCCACACACTTTCTATTTTATATATATACACACATATATATATATATATATACATGTCCCACTGTTGGGCACAGGCTTTCTCTGTCAAGAGAGTGTAAGGGCGTAGTCCGCCACGCGGCCCTGGTGCGGATTGGTAGGTTTCACATGTCTTAGTTTTCTAAGACATGTAGGTTTCCTCACGGTGTTTTCCTTCACCGCCGAACGCGTGGTAAAACAGCACATAAAATTGCAGTAACAAATTTATTGGTGCCGGCACCAGGGTCGAGCTCTGGTTACTAGCGTACTTTACAACTTAAGGCATCCGCCCGGACACAGCACTATTTGCTTATGTACTGTTAATTCTTCCCAGCGCAACGGGTCCAAGACCTTCGATGGCGTGTTTTTGATGAACACCGGCGCTGCGGACTTCTCCCGGTTAGGCAACGTGGAGAAGTGGCGCAACTCGGACCGCACCATGTACCGGGACGAGTGCGGAGTGGTGCGCGGCTCCACCGGTGAGCTGTGGGCGCCCGAGCTCGGCCAGCCAGAGCTGGTCGTCTTCTCATCAGACCTTTGCACGTGAGTCACGTCTTTGATGTAAAACTTCTTCACGCACGCTTGACTTGGAAATTAAGCTGTCAAATGAGTTACGAAAAGTTTATTAGAGCGAAGGGACTACATGCACTTAACATCAGGTGGGATCTGTGTGAGGCCTGTGCCGGAACGAGATGGTGAATGCTAACGCGACTCCATCTCGCCCCATCATGACAGAGGACGGCTCATCATCGAGGTTTTAGTCGGTGGGTGCCATCAGCCTCCTCTAGGCCAAGCCCGATATATCTGGCCCGCTTCCCATCACGTATAAATAAAAGCATTTCCTCCCAGCTTTAGCACTTAGCAGCGGTTAGTTGGCGGCAGATAACTCTTGTACTGTCCACACTTAATGCGCAGAAGTCGAAAATAAGGTATCACAGGGGAGTGAAGGGAGTTCGGGCGGATTCTGTTGTGGTACTCTGCCCCGCGCACCGATACCACACCCCGCTCGCTCCTGGTGTACAGTCGCTTTACAAATTTTATGTTAATTGACTTTTTTTTGTTAATTTTGAGTTCTCTTTTATTGTCTATTATAGTTTGTTTTTATTGTATTAATTTATTTGTGATTTTAAAAAGTATATATACTAATATAAAAAGTACAAAAAAAGACATTTGATGCGTAATTAGGAGAAATTAATAATTGCGTGCGCGACTGTACACATGCACTATCCTTTCCAGATTTCGTTTAACGCTAGAGTTAATCTGTCGCCAGGTTTACGTCGCTCTCGTGTACGTCACACGACGACCTTCTAAACGTTCTTCAACTCCTCGCCAGTCGCCTCACTAAGGAATTTGGAAAAGTCGGGCAATTCGCTAGGGCCGCGTGGCGGACTATGCCTTTATACTCTCTTTACAGAGAAGACCTGCGCCCAGCAGTGGGACATGTATAAAGGCTGTAACTTTAACTTATGTGCGCAAATGGACGAATAACTCAAAATCACGACAACCACACTTTTCGTAACGGTTTCACTATATATATAATATATATGTATATAAATATTTATAACAATATTAATAAACATTTATTTCATATATAAAGATATTTATCGTATATTGTTAGTAATCATTTTCTTAAGTTTAGTAATAGTAACATATTAATTAGATCTAATTTTCGTATGCACTCTAGTTAAATGAGTGACATAATCACAGTCAAGTCTACTAGCTGTCATTTCGTTTAATAACCCTTCTAGGCGTGTTACTGTGACGAAGTACGTGACGAGAACTGCCTGCCGCCGGGTGCGCTGAACGTGTCGGCGTGTCGGTACGGCTCGCCCGCGTTCGTCACGCTCCCACACTTCCTCGGTGTAGATCCTTACTACGCAGACAAGATTGAAGGACTATCCCCTAACGAGTGAGTACAGTCAATATAGATTTTACTTACTGATGTTTAAAGAAAAGTCTCGAACTTTCTAGCGACTTCCCCTGTCCGGAAGCCAGGTTGCTTATAATTTATAGTTGCTTATATTAAACTGGCATAAAAATTCAAGGCAAGAGGCCTTATGAAAGGTTTGAGTCATCGTTCCTAGTGCGTACAGCAAAGGAGTCGAACAAGATGCCGGCGTCAGTCGTTCTGTCCAAGTACGACGTGAGTAGAGTAGAGTGAATAGGCACTTACTAAACTAGTGTGTACCATCTTTCAACTATAGCATAACATCAGGTGGGATTGTGGTCAAGCACTAGTTTATACCTCATTAAAAAATTTTTTTTGGTTACGGGGAGAAAATCTTCAAAAAGATACGCCGCCTTGTGGGGTCACCCACTAAAACCTCCCCGGTAGCCCTTCCTCGGTGCATAGTAAGAGGCTCCGGGATCTCCAGTAGAACGCACCAGAGCCCCTCTGCACTGTGCTCGACGACAAAGGCCCCCACCCTTGTCGCCCAGTGAACCCGAGGCCCCTTTTAGTCGCCTTGTACGAAAGGGGATACCGTAGTCTTATTCTTGAGATCCCAGAACTACAGGGCTGGACCGAAACTTACCTACCGTTCACCCTATTATATCGTGGTACTCAATCACGTGACCGATGACTGACCGAAACATTTGATCTGGACATTTTGCAAATCGGTCATGAACGATATGGATCATCAGAATGTACAAAGTTTTAGCTCACAAAGTAAAATAATTATAAAGCTTTTCGTAATTGCGAAGATCAGTATTGATAATCATTTTATTTATTATTTTCATATATTTTTTGTAAAATTTTAACTTGTGTTCTACCTACTAAAAGTTTGTTTTGAGGAATAATTTCCTTTTAATGTTTTGGTATTGTCTTCCAGTGACTATAAGTTCCGGCTGGCGCTGGAGATGTACACGGGGATGCCTCTGCAGGTGTTCGCGCAGCTGCAGATCAACTTGCTGGTACGCCACGTCGGCGGCATCTCGTGAGTGGAACAGTTATTAACTTATCACCTGTACTATAGTCCGTTCGCATTAATAATCATCAGTGCAACTGCCGGTTAAAGATGTATTCACAAAAAAAAACAGTATCTTGAAGAACTTTAGGTAGTAAGTAAAAAGTGGTAAGAAGTCGATTTTTGTGGAAGTTTGTTCTTAAATAAGAGTATTATCATCTACAGGTTGAATAACCAGCTGCCCGACCGGGACACGCTGGTGCCGATGTTCTGGTTCCGTCAGGAGGTGCTCGTCAACGACGAGTACGCGCGGCTGGCGCGCTTCGCCCTCAACCTCAAGAATGGGATGCCGTACGGCTTCTACGCGCTTACTGTAAGTACTCCTATATCTTTAATTCGATCTTCTATTTTATGCCAGGTGGATATCCGCCTAAAGTTTCAGTTTCCAATAGAGTTTGTCTATCTAGGCAACTTATTTCTATGTACTACATATTGCATTTAAGAAAGAGATATTGTATTTAGAACATGTACAGCGACGATCTACGCAGGACCGCCGGTAAGACCTGGATGAGAGTGGTCAATCGTGCTCGGTGACATGATTTTGGGGAGGCCTAAGTCCACTAGTGGACTGTTACAGACTGATGATGATGCTTGCCCACTACTTCCCATGACCTTACCAACCTCGCGGCTGAATAGGTTGAAACGCGGGAGGGCGCGCATGTTCTGGCCGTGTTGTCTTCCTAAAAGTTCTATGTCTTTCTCTTTCCACTTGCTCAACCCTCAAGGGACTTGACAGCATATTCGTATGTTGTCTCGCTCCAGGGTCTTCGGGTCGATGGCCACGTATGTGCGGCTACAGTGGAAGAAGACCACACGGGTGGTCCGGTGTCGCCCTAAAGCGAAGGTGCTTGGGGAGGGAGTAACCTCCCCAGGACGTACTTAACATAGCACAGTCCAGAGGGGCTCTGGTGCATTCCACTCTGTTTTATGTTCCACAAAAGGCTAGGTACCTAGTTGAAGATGTAAAAAAAAAGGGTCTATTTCATGACTTGTTCTGCATTTTCCAGGCTATCGGCATTCTGCTACTAATTGTGGGGATCAGCTACTTGTTAAGGAAGCTGTTAAAGTCCCCGGAGACGACGCCTGTGCTGAACGAGACTTCTGACGAAACGCAGTGACGACACGATATCACTGGACACGGTAGATGCATTGGATTTACCAAGTTTCATTATGGACTGTGTAAAATATATTTCTAGAAACTAGGACAGTGTAAAATATGAACTATTCTAGTTAACACGTAATCTATTACGTATAGGACGTATAGTAAGTACGTATAGGGCAAAAGTAAAATAATAGTCTGTTTATGTCCCACTGTTGGGCACAGACCACAATAAAGAGAGTATAAGTAGCCTGCTACGCACATCTTGTGCGCATTGGCAGACTTCACATGTCTTAAAAAATTTTGACACATGCAGGTTTACTCACGTTGTTTTCCTTCACCGCCGGGTGCGTGGTAAATAAGCACTGAAATTAGCAATTGGTGCCGGCACCGAAATGACAGTCCTGACACTTAACTGCCACATAAGAAAGGTTCTTATTACATAAGGAAAGTTGCTGTATTATATGACTTTGTATTATGATAACTAAATCATTTTCTAAAAATTGTGGCGATGAGCTTACATCGTCATAAACTTGGTGAAAAGCATAAACGGATTAATGACTATTATTAAGTGTTATACACGTGTCCCAAACAGAGATTGATTTTGCGTTTGATGGGGAAATTATTAAAAAGATACCCCGTCTTCTGGCAAGGCGGGGGTCATGTAAGATTTCTACTTACTAAAACTCCATATTGGCCCCCCACCTTTCCATATTGGCCATCCTATGAATGAGTCGGTGCACTCGGTAGTGGAGTAGAAGAGATTACAAAGAAACAAAACAAATGCATAAAAAAGAAAAAAGAACAGAAACAAAAAAGTAACAACAAGGTAGTGTGACGCAAACAAACGGGACGGCACTCAGCGTATTTTTAAGGAATCCCATAACACTGGTTTTCAGCGCGACCCCTTCCCCATCCCCTAAGCCGACAGTGTCCGGATACTTACTCTTACTCAAAACTACGTTCCAGAGGAAAAGTATCTCTGCCCAGCACCCTCGCAGTGCTAAGGCAAACAACACATCGTCCAGTCTTTTCCCTGGGTCCACTTTTAAAAGACCTTCCACCCTTATCGCCTATGACGGATCCCATCAGTCGCCTTTACTACAGGCAGGGGATACCATCATTTCCATAGCCTCGGCAATATGCGATGACGGAACTCGTGGGTTTGGTTGGTGCGGGCCCGACATAATTCTTTCGTCACGCGACGAGAACGCAGTTAGGTGTGTTCCCACAAATAAAAAGGACAGGGCCACCATATCCTATACAAGCCCAGGAAGGACTACAGAGCTGATTTCGTAAAGTTTAAATTTACAGATTCTGTTTATGCTTCGGGCCTTCTTTTACTATACAGTTCCCGCGGAGTCGTATCACGGTGACTGAGATTAATCTGAACTTTTGGGACATGGGTGGTATTATTTTGGACGCTTAAATTTTTGTGTTATTCATTGTTTTCACAAAATAAAAGTTGTAAATGTATTTATGATTATAACGTAATATCTATAGTTAGTATCTTGTTTTACAAGTTCAAAATATACTTTCTCAATCGTTGTGATAATCTGTTTCGTTAAAATACTCTTTGACAAATGTCACAAGATGGCGGTATCGCGCGGGAAAGTTTTGAATCAATAATTTTTATCAACGTTCTTGTTTGATGTACCGTGATTTTGGTGTTATTCATTGTTTTTACAAAATAAAAATTAAAAAATATTTTTCATTATAACGTAATATATATATTTAATATCTTGTTTTATAATTTCAAAATATTTTTGCAGTCGTTGTGATAATCTGTTTCGTTAAAGTAGTCTATGACATATGTCACAAGATGGCGGTTTCGCGCGGGAAAGTTTTGAATCGATAATTTCTATTACCGATATCGATAATTATTATTACGCGTTCTTATCTGTATATATAAGTCAATTTATATATATTTGCAAGTTAATTAGTCAATATTATATCGGTGTATCGAGGGTATTTAATTGTAATTGAAACATCTTGCCCAGTTAACTGTGATTTATAGTTTATCTGCGTTTCAATTTACACAGATAATATTAGTGCTGGTAAAGAATTTTTTAACTTTTTACAACTATAGTTAATAAAGTTATCGTGCCTTTTGTAATTGTAGTTACTTAGTTCTACTTTTAGCTCTCCAGCTCTTTGTACAAAGGTACAACGGGAATAGCAACTTCCACCTCGGTCTGTTGGTGACCACAGTTCACCAATTAACTATACCAGGGGTTGGCAACCATTTGGGTGTGATACTGCGGCGCTTTAGTACTATAGTAGTAGTTTATTTACGCACTATTTATAGTTGCAATAGTCAATATAAGCGTCAATAGCCCAATGGTTTAGGGTACGGTCTGCGAATGGTAAGGTCGAATCCACCATTCGACTATTGACGTGAACCATCTCCTAGCTCGAGCATAAGCTCAGTTGGAATGGTTAACAATGTTAGTAATATCTGAAAAAAAAATTGCTAGCTTTCTTTAAAAAAAATACTTGGCAAGAAACATTTTTAGGCTCTTTAATCTTTTTAAATTTTGATTTATGAAATTTCTCCTACTGAAAAGTATGCCGATCCCTAATCTAGAACATTCTGCAATAGAACAAAGCGTGGTAATTTTTGATACATACATATTGTTAAATTTAGCTTATCGTTGTTGAAATAAACAAGGAATGTGATGAGTGCTTAATTTTTTTTAGTTATAATTAAAAAGACGCTTTCAGAAGTTGCAATATAATTATAACTTAACGATTACTTACATTTACCTAATATTAAGAGAATTTTACCAATAAAGTCATTGATAGATTGTTCATTTTTAATGTTAAGAATTTTATATATACTTATTTTAGTCAATTCTTTGTTTAAAGTCGGTTATTGCGATTAAATCACGACCTCTCAAGGGTCGGTCCCTCGTGAGGATCGAGGTCACCTAGAAGGTTGCATCTAGAGCGGATGATTTCTTCACCGACTTTTGTCTAGCGCGTCTATTAAGACAGAGTAAATTTTGCCTTCGGTGTTGCCAACTACGATCAGACTGTCGTCGCCATGTCTTTCGTTGTCAGCACGTGGTGGTGTCAATGAGTCTGGATATGGGACCTCTGTTTACCTTGGGTATAGGATGTGAGATCATATTTTTTTTAATATTTCCATATTGATACCTGTAATATACTTATTTTACACTTATAACTTTTCAATCAAGTGAATATCATGAAGTCTACTTCTAAGTTTCGTGTCTTCAAGTAGATCAGTATTTGTGATTATTTAAATCAAGTAACTAAGTTACATTTTGCAATATAGTCTATGTATTGTGTTAATTATCGAGAGTATATTTTTGTAATTATATTTACTTACATTCCATTTTGGAATGTGAAAACTGTAGATTTATGTGATATAGCGGTGGAAATTATAAAATGCTAACAAATAGTCAACTAGAAAGAGAAAGAGACGACTTTAAAGTATCAAGAGTGAGATGATTTTAGTGTTTGTAATATCGTTATAAATTAAAATGCACCAATGGTGACTTTCGGTCAGATAATTTTGTTTATATGCCGGTGCAATTTTCTGATAATTATAATCAACCGAGTTGTGATTAACAGCCCATGCCGAAGTTCCTTCTCGAGGGCCCTTGCGACCTCTGCTAAAAACCACTTCACAAATTCCATTAAAACTAAACTACACTCATGAGCAAAAATAAAGGGTCGGTTAAGATTGTATATCTCGGAAGATAAAGACACTAGCTAACTGAAATAAATTGTTTTTTTTTAATGACGACCTACACAGATTGGCCAGAGAGGCTGACCTTGACTGCTTCACCTGCTTAAGAGGTGGCACAGCTCTTAGGTCGCTTAACCTGAACCTCTATTGCTAGTAACTCGACACATATCAAACAAAAAATTAATAATGTAAAATTAATATCTTGTCAAATTTCTTTTTGCAAAAATTGCTCGGAATTGGTCTCTTCAACAACCTGCCACTCTTGATACTTAGTATTTAGATTTAATTTTGCCGCATTCACCAGTCTTAACATTCGTTAGTCAGACTATATTAGTAGTTAATATAATACAATTAAATAGATATATTAAAGGTTTTTGGCTATTTTTATTGAACAATCGATAAATACAGGGACCGGAATTAGGACTAAGTTACGCAAATTGACTTAATATAAAGTATATTACGTAGTTTATAATGTATGACCAAAATGTGTAACTAAGTAAGATTTAAGTTAAGTGACGTGATATGTGATTAGATTAATTTTAAGACGAAAAAGATAATTATGGCTGATGGTGTACGCCTATTACAGTTCTACTTTCCTCCGAGTTAATAGACTAATAATAAAATAACCGTTTTTAGTACAAGCATATGAATATGCGATATGTATACCAAAATATTTTCAATTAAATTATTGGCTGTCCCTCTGTATGTTCCGGCTAATATCTAGGACGGCTAGACCGATGACGAGACTTTCACTAGCAAGCTGATGCAATAAGGCGTAATTTAGGTGTTTATTTTAGAAAATAATAAAGCAAAACGAGAAACGAACTAAATAAACTATTTTTTTTTTAAATTGCGTGCACATCTAGTTATAAATAAATATACTTCGGCTTGACCTTACTGTTACCAAGTCAACTCAATTAGGAGTCTGCCATGAATAGTATCTATGATTAAATGCTTTATGCTGAAATTTTATATCTAGGAAATTTAGAAAATAATTAGTTGAAGATGGCAACACAGACGAGCGCTTGCCCTTAATCTAAATGTCGTATGATCGCCATTTTGTTTTTTACATCATGTATACAGTATGTTTTGAATTTTATCTTGTAATTGTTATTATTATATATCATTGTTTATATGTTTTTTTTACATTCAAATTTTTTATCATCATCTCCATCTTGTGTCTATCCACTGCCGGAAATAGGCCTTCACCAATACCTTCTACCATCTACGATCCTCCGCTTTCCGCATCCACTCACTTCCTGCTATCCTTATTAGGTCCTTCTGGAGGGAGGTCATGCTACACTTCTCCTACCCATGCGCTGCCTCCATTCCAAGACCTTCCTCCCCCATCTGCCGTCACTCACTTGTGCATGAATCAATGTAATGCGTTAGTGTAATAAAGAATTTTATTTCATCACAATATGTCTCGTTAAAGCGATATTATTACAACATATTTTGTAACATTTTATAATAAAAAATTTAGAACAGACAAACACTTTATTATTCGACATCTCCTTTATTAAATATCGATTGAATATTGCAATGACTTTTCCTGGTCTATACAGAATGGGTCGGCTAGAACCTCCTAAACGACCTGACTTGAATTGACAATTTTTATATCTCCTACCCCATTCAAATTCGCTTCGGCCGTGATGATTACTTAACGTTAACATTTCTTTCGTAACGCATTCTTCAATTCACCCCCCAAGGATTGCAAGAAGTTTTACATAAAACACAAAAGCGGAATTGCTACCGCATTAATTACCGACATTAATATGTCGTTTGTCCCGCTGTCTGTCTGTGTGTACAATTGAGACGTGATTGAAGTGTAGAGGGCAATTGAAACCGCTTTAAGATTTTTTTTTATATACCGACAGCGGTAATATCGATTGAGAGGACAAAGGTTTAATTTTTCATCTCTGCACTGCCCCCCCAACCTCCTCCCCAGGGCAGCCGGGGAGGTTTTGGTGGGTAAAAACCCCCACATAACCGCCGCCTTCCGCCAGAAGGCCCATAAGGCAAGATACCTTATCTAAATGAAGATTTCCTCCCCGTGAACAAAAAAAAGGATCTCGAATGACATGAAAGAGATTGCTACATTTTAAGCATCATCATAGAATACTATCGACAATTTAAAAGATGGGATAGATTTTTGGGAACTCAACGCTTCCCGAAGTGGCATATAAGTTAGTTTAGCTTAGATTGTCCCAATAGATTTTTGTTAATAAAATAGGTAACGACCGAGTCGTGGTTCGGCTCTCTCGGGCGCCCTCGGATCGGACTGCTAACGCGTAATAATGGTAACCGTCCAAGCCGAGGTTACCCCTCACCGCGGGGACCCTTGTGTCGAGTTACTTAATAGAGGTTTAGGCTAAGCGATCTAAGAGCTGTGCCACCTGTCAAGTCCGGTGAAGCAGTAAAGGCCAGCTCTGTGCCAACTGTGTTAGTTGTCAAAAAAAAAATTGGGAACTCATTCTGGACGAATTAAGAGCATTGCAATGTTGCAGGGTTGATATACAACTGCTTTCCAGCTGCTTTTCCAGCCCGATAAGGCGACAAGGGTGGGGGCCTTTGTCGTCCGCTAAGGTGGACCCGGGAAGAAGGCGACATCGGCTGGCCCGTGTAGCCTTGCACTATGACGGCACAGGGGGGGACGGAGTAACCTCCCCCTCGGGACGTGCTCTCCTTTAGCACAGTGCAGAGGGGCTCCGGTGCGTTCCACTGGAGATCCCGGAGCCCCTCGTCATGCACCGAGGAAAGGGCAACCGGGGAGGTTTTAGTGGGTAAAAACCCCACATAACCGCCGCCTTCCCCCCAGAAGGCGGGGTATCTTTTTGAAGATTTCCTCCCCGTTAACAAAAAATAACAACTGCTTTAAAACTTCGTATATCTCTTGCGATTAAGAACGTATGGTCATGTAGCAAGAATAATCATGGTATTACACCGTAACAAATGCCTCTTTTTTTTTTAATCAAACCAATTATTCACGCGAAATTAAATATAAAGTTGCACCCTTTATATACATATTTATGTCCCACTGCTGGGCGCAGGCCTCTGTAAAGAGAGTATAAGGGCATAGTCCGCCACGCACACCTAGTGCGGATTGACAGATTACAATCAGCACATAAAATTGCAACAACAAAAAAAAAATTCTTATCATTTATATAAAACATATCGGGCTCAAGTTAATGTCAGAAATAAAAGTACGATGTATGGCTTCAAATGGCAATGGTGAATCAAACAAACATTATTTTATATTATTACTAGCGTACCCAGCCCGCTTCCCCGGACTAGACATTGCTTTATTTTATTTAAACAATAAACTCACATCATTAAATATTTAACTTAACTCTCACAATATATTAAATTATTCATTTCTCTTCGTATTCATTCTCTTCTCGAGCGGGTGAAGATCATTACCTACACCCATGTACATATCAGTAAACACAATATCATTCTTATCATTAATACAAAAACATATCGGGCTCAAAGTTATTTGACAGTTCAAAAAGAGGAGTGCTCCGATCGTCACCAAACTTTACAGGATTACTCGCCAGGTCAATCTGAAGATTCCTTGAAAGTTTCATTGAAATCGATCCAGCCGTTTCGGAGACTATATGGAACATACCCACACACTTTTACTTTTTTTATATATATACTCTTGTATTGTGATAGTGTGACAACTGTGATAGCATAATTTAAATTAAAAAATAACTAATTTGTCGTTAACTGTGATGTATCATTCTTATTATAAATTAATCCATTCAGTATATTTAGAATTTACATTCAATCACTTATCAGTGTAATAAATATACAATTAGTACGAATTTATTTTACGACGTTATTTATTACTTACGTGAACTATGCGGTACATATGTGAAGATATAACATTTTAAATTCAAATCGACTGTTTTGGAATTGAATTTAAAATGAACTTGTACGCGTGTCTGTCCATCCAATCCAATACTATAATACGAATAAATAATTACTGTTAAATTGCCGTATGTTATAATTTGTAGGTTTCGTGGAATGAAATAGTCCAATAACTAGTACACTGGCTTTATTGAGACAGCGTAACGTTGTACAAAGAATTATTATAATACCTTCACAATTGCGCGTCGTCACAATCTTTATACAAAATTAATTAGAAGTCAGATTACGAACTAATAAAGTTACAACTATTGTTTAAAATACCGAGTTCATGTGACGATCAACTTAATTATTAATTATGAATTAAAGATACAATAAGGTTCAGGTAAATCACTAAGATATCATTGGAAGTAGTTATTATGCATAATAATCGCTAGGTGTCATGTGTTACCAGCTAACACGTAGTTAATCGAGTATGTTTGAATAGTACGTAGTATGTACGTACTTAGTAGTACTTAATATATATAGTACGTATTAGCAACCCGAAGTCGAATTTCGTCACCAATGAAACACTACTTTTGTATTCCTATCTTTTGCTAATATTTATATTGACTTAAAGTTTATTTCGTTGTCTGTGGGTTTTAGGTTAAGAACTATATATATATTTAATATATTTTAAAATATAATATATAACTGACATAGCGAGGAAACAAATATATAAGCATTATTCTTCAAAGTATGTGAAGATTTCCAATCGATACTTTATACTACAATATAATGTCGATTGGTAGATTATGCCCTAATAACAAGTTCTAGTTTTACATTATAGTTAAGTTAAAGTTACAGCCTTTTATATATGTCCCACTGCTGGGCACAGGTTTACTCTGAAAAGAGAGTATAAGGACATAGTCCGCCACACCTAGTGCGAATTGACAGATTTCACATGTCTTAGAAAAAAAATCGTATATTGGTTTCGTGACGATGTTTTCCTTCACCGCCGAGCGCGTGGTAAATCAGCACATAAAATTTCAAAAACAAATTTATTGGTGCCGGCACCGGGGAACGAACTCGGGTTGCTTCCGTACTATGCAACTTGAGGGACACTGAGCTACTAAGGCTCTGGACATAATAGGCTGTCACTTTAATAAATTATAATTACTCTTACCTAGGATATAAGACAAGTGGGTATGATCGAATTAAGAAATATATTCTTATTAAAAAATTATTAGAAGTGGGTATGATTGATATTTCCGTGAAGCACTTGATGCTAACTGTTTAAATTTCGAACGTTGTAAAAATTAAATGTATCGAAAACGGCAACGAGCATCACGATTGAGCCGTATGTCCAAAATGTATAGCTGCGATAGCTCCATACACTTTAGAACCAATTGATTTCTTATCACTGTCGAGCAATACAATGATTCCTTGTCAGTGTACTGTCCACCGCCGGTAGGGACGGACGCGTCCTTTACGATACGACCGACGAATATCGTAGTTATTTCGGATATTAAAACTTTTATGTACAGCGACACAGTGTATTATATCAACAGTGTAGCACGTATAGTATCAGTTATTCTCCCGTTAATTTCAAGTGATATAAGTGGTAGACTTTTATTGTTTACAAATTGTTTACAACATCATCGATTTAGGCGGGTGAGTGTACTTACATCATTGCTCCGTTGACACAGGTGTCTTTGACTCGTATTTATATGTATGATATATTCGGATTTTTATTTTTATCACATATATGTAACAGGATATAAGGTCGGCTATCCCATGCAAGTTGGTTTTATCAGTAATTGATAATGGTCAAAACAAACTATTGATATGAATATTTGTTATATGAAATCACGTTATTTAGAATGTCTTAGAATCATTATTTTTGTAAATTTGTTCACATTACTCAAACGTGCCCGGCCTGCATGAGTACCGTCGACATTGGTGATTGTTTCACCACGTGACAATGTGCTGGCTTATAAGTAGATGTTTGATAATTATTTCATAATACTAAAAAATTGAATCTATTAAATTAGTAGTGGTAATATATATATATTTAATATTTATTAGTCTTCAAATCGAGTCATAAGTTACACGTTATTACGCGCGGACGGCCTCTTTGTACTAATTAGGTCCATACATATGAAATTGGCGTTTTGTCGTTCTGGCCACTTTGATCTCAAATATCTCCACTTTGTTTAGGAATTCCAATTTCAAATTTATACAGCTATTTGCTCATGCATTTGTTTTTCGAAAAGGGTAATCAATATGTTTTTCCATGTTTGGTTTTTTTCTTTGCGTCACTCAGTTTACAAAATGAAAACTTAAAATATTGCATTATATAGTACAAGTTCTTCCGTGGCTCCAGTGCTGCAGAAACGGCTCGATTTTTTTTTGACGAACTACACAGATTGGCCGGAGAAGCTGGCCTTGACTGCTTCAATGGATTGAGAGATGGTATAGCTCTTAAGTCGCTTAGCCTGACCTCTATCTCCAGTAACTTGACACAAGGGTCCCCCCAGTAATAGAAATAGAAAAAACATTTATTCGGCACAAGAACACAGAAACAACAGGTAAAACAAGACAAAAACAAAAGTAAACAGAAACAACATAAAAACAAGAACAAAATAGAAATTGTGCCGAAAAGGGGTTGGCTCAGCATGTGCTGTGCTCACACATGTAGCACAGCGCTGGTTTTCAGCCAAAAAACCTGTGTAGACTAAGGCGGACACCATTCGGTTGTGTATTATTATAGTGTACATTACATAAATTTTCATAAATATTATATATAAATATATATATATATATGTAAATATATATATATATATATATATAGAGTGAGGGTAACCTCGGCTTGGACGGTTACTATGTTACGCGTAAGTATTCCGATCACAGGGCGTCCAAGAGGACCGAACTACGATTCGGTCGGTTGCTATTTCACGGATAATCTAATCGATATTCAAAAACTAAACTAAATTTAAGTGCCACTTCGGGAAACGGTTCGAAAGATTAATAATGTGTATGGCGGTTGGTGTCGGAATAGAAAACACGGTGCGTTTTTGGTTCCAACGTTTTCGTTCTGGAAATTTCGACCTGCAAAACGAGATCCGTGGGCGACCGAAGTCTATGTTTGATAATGAAGAATTGAAGGCTATAGGTGGAAGCGGATCCATAACAAACACCACGTTATCTGCAGGCTGCGGTGTTAGTGACGAAACTGTTTTAATCCCCTTGAAACAAATTGGGAAGGTGAAAGACTTAAATTGAGTAGAGAGAATCGACAAACGCGTACACTACTGCGTTACATTTATCAACCGGCATAATTTATTTATCAATATAAAAGCACAAACAAAATATACACAGATAAGAATAACATATCGAAATACAATAATTAAAAATGCAGACGATACAGGGTTTTTCTTACCACTAACTTTAGCTGCCGTGCTAGGTCATAATGAAGGGATTTTAAATGGAATCGTTACCTGTGATGAAAAATGGATCTTGTACCGTTGTAAACATTTACAGTGTTATCAACATGCGTTATGACAAAATAAACAATAACATACAGTTATGATAAAATGTCAACTGCGCCTAAATTTCACTTATCGCGTTCGAGAATTTATTACATAGTTCTTAATGTATTAAAATCACACAGACAGACAGGGATCCAAGTCTGGGCACCGCTGAAAATTAGCACTATCGCATCCCTGAGACGGCATATGCTGAGTCGGTGTCCAATATCGACATCATATCTTATGTCCTATTTGTCTGTTTGTTCTTTCTTTAACAGTTTTTTTTATAATTTTTGTTTGTGTTTGTGATATGTTTCATATTTTGTGCCAATAAAGAATATGTCTATGTATATTTGCCATTGATGTTTCATTATGAAACCAATCTATTACAGTGATATCATTAGCAAATACATGAAATACTAACGCACATACAATTGGTGTACCGGCAACCATCGGTAAACCATAGCGGCACCAATGCATTAAAAGACTACTAAAAGTATATTAACGATTTAAAACTAAAAAACGACTTCAAATCAAATCATTGATGGATTTAACATTTGTTAGCTGGCAACACATGGCACCCAACGATATAACTACTTCCAATGATATCTTAGTAATTTACCTGAACCTTATTGTATCTTTAATTCATCATTAATAATTAAGTTGTTCATCAAATTAACTTGTCATTGTAAACAATAACATAACTTTATTAGTTTGTAATCTGACTTCTAATCAATTTTTGTACAAAGGAGATGGCGAGGACGCGCAGTTGTCACAGCATTAGTTGAAATAATTCCTTATAGAACGTTACGCTGTCTTAATAAAGCGAGTTTACTATATTGGACTATTTCATTACATAAGACCTACAATTATAACACATTGGCTACAACGCGTGGACGATCTCTTTTAAGACTAATATAAAAAGTTGAGGATGCTTACCACATTGTGGTCGAGTGTGTCCGGAATGAAGCGACAACAACTATTCACGGCGAAATTTAATATTGATTATTTGTCGCATGTGGGTGTGTGTAACAGCATTCTTGCCTTTCGGCAGTCGGATCAGGCAGAATGCTATAACACCTCGAGCGGACCTGAAACGCAGGTAATTTAGTATTATTGTTTCGATGTGTTTTTGTATATTGTATTGTTTTGTTGTAATGTGAACATTGATTGTAAGATTTCTATGAGGGTGATAAGATCAATTTTGATCAAAAAAAAGACTAATATAAATGGTTTTCTATGCCATTGTCAGGATTGGATGATTGGATCAAATTTTCTTTTAGCGTTCATATAAAAACAGAATCATCAAAACAAACAAAAAAAATACATACGACTTGAGAACCATTTTTTTTGAAGTCGTTGAGAACAACTGAAATTTATTTACTATTTATAACTACGTTATACAATATGAAAGAAACAAAGACGAACTACACAGTTTGGCCAGAGAAGCCGGTTAACTGCTTCATCGGATTGAGAGGTGGCATAGCTCTTAGGTCGCTTAGCCTGAATCTATATGGCTAGTAACTCAACACAAGGGTCACCCCCGTGAGCGGTAACCTCGGCTTTGACGGTTACTATATTACGCGTAAGAATCCCATCCAAGGGCGCCCGAGAGAGCCGAACCACGACTCGGTCGGTTGCTATTTTACGAATTATACAAATGTACTTAGCTGTACCGCATCTTTATGCGGCGTGCATCATTTAACAACAGGTTAATGTTCTGCTCGCTTATATGTATTATCTTACCACGTTATCTTTGTAACTACATTGCAATTAAAATTATAAAATGTTATCTTTATCTTCGGTAGACGTCAATGAAGCAAAACATCTGACAAGATTGTGCAGGTGGTTGGTAATCTCTGCCCATCGGTCTGTCACCCACACACGGTGTGAGGTTTTGTATTATGAGTACTTACAGGAATGTTATTGTTTAATTATTGTGATATATATGATTATATAATAATTATTTATTCTTTATTTTCAATACAAAACTAAAGTGTACAAAATGGCGGGCTTATCTCCCAATCTTAGCATTGTGTAGCAACGGGTGCAAGCTAGAAAAAATAACTATAGAAACATAAAACTATATAAACGTAAAACATTTTGAACCGTCAATAGCCTAATAGCTTATGGTATGGTCTGCGAAATACACGGCCGTAGGTACGAATCAACCATTCGACTATAAACGTGAACCATCTCCTAGCACAAGCTTAAGCTTAGTTGGAATGGTTAACAAGAATGTTTAAAACATTTTTTTATAATTATTTTTAAAGAATGCTATATTTTTCATAAATATTAATAATGACTATAATATCTAGAAAACAGCATACGTAAATAACGTATAAATAAATTAAAAATGTACCCATAATCATAAATATCATACATGAATAAAACAGTTATGAGATTAAAATATATTTTATACAATAAAATAATAGATGAAAAAATTCATAAATAAATATATTATTGAGTCAAAAATAAACTAAAATAAATAATATGACAATTAAACGTATAAAGTTTAAATTATATAATTAAATATTGAGATTATTGGAAACAACAAGCCACCGATATAACTTTAACATCAGGTGTTACACAAATACAAAAATATACACAAAGAAATATGAAGTCCCTGAGACCGAGCTACTAGACCTAGGTACTAATAGACCTGTGATTCACAACAACAAGTCAGTGTCTTTGTCTTGTTCCATTTACTATGTTTTAAAAAAGAATCTATTGTAAAATACATATTAATTGGTCTCAGTGCTTATGCTGTGTGTGGGTGATTATGTACAAATTAGATTCCAGTGTTCCCTTATGTCATAATTTCCTTTTGTAGCAAGGAGTTAGGTTCGTATGAAACATTTTAATGGACGTTGTAAGAAATGCGCCACCAGATTAAATCTGCAATTTGCTACACGTTATAAATTTTTATGATTTGAATTGAACTTCCTTTAAGTTATGTTTAATGGTGTGTGAAAGACTGACCGTCTTTGCTGTTGTTTTGGTGGAAAACTTAATGTCTGTACGATGTAATAGAGTTAAAATACGACAAAAAAAATAAGCAACTTTTTGGATTTGAAAAACCGGCACATTGTATGTAAAAAGAATAAAAATTGGCCGCATTGAGCACTTTTTGTGAGGGGAAAATCTTACCGACATGCTTACGTTGTATTTAATTTTATCACTGCTGCCCGCAGCGTTAGCCGCGATTAAAAACTATTTATTATTTTTTTCTAAAATAGCTTAAGTTACTGCCAGTTGCAGCTATCGGTGAACTAAATTCGGTTCAGCCGCTCCAAACAGAATGACAAGTATTATAAAAAAAATTTGGTTAAAAAAAAGGTTGGGTAAAAAGTCTTTAAATTTAAAAAAAAATCGTCAAAATCGGTTCATCCAGTCCAAAGTTATGAGGTAACTAACATAAAAAAAAAATAAAAAACACATATAAAAGTATTAAGAAAAAAAAATAAAATGTAATTTAACAGATTTGAAAAAAATACAGATAAAAAGTACAGTATATATTGGTGAGAAACTGGTCGTAGTTGGGAACACCACAGGTAAAAATCTCGCGGCCTTTCACCAACAAGGTGGTTAGATCAGAGTAAATACTCGTCGTCCTCCAAATTATACTCTGACGTAACGTAAACGTAGACGCGATGGATAGAAGCCGGTGGAGGCAGATCCGCTCCAGATGCAACCCTGATGGTGACCACGATCCTCAGACATGAGGTACTGACACTAGAGAGATATTTACGAATTTCTAAATTTTTAAAATCATCTCAGCAGACGCAAGCATACACACACGCCCACAAATCAATACACACACGCATACACAAACACACACGTGCATTTCCACATATTTAATACAATATAAAATTAAAAAAAAAATCTATTTAAAAATTGGAACCTAAACTTTGATAGAAGGGTTGGCGTTAATAGCAGCGACACAATAACCTATTATTAATGTTGCTATTAAAGTACACTACAATTGTATTATATGAAACTTTGTTATGGTTTTTAAATAAAGATTTTTATTATTTATTATTATTGGCGAGAGAGAGGATTGGAACATCGCAAGCTACCGCGTTTCGCAACTCCAAGGAGGCGGCAGGAAACAGCCGCCATGTCACTGTGATTTCAATTATTCTAGTAATAGCAATAGCTTACTAACACTAAGTACTATATCTGTAAACAAGATACGGTTCGTTAACAAAAATGTTCAACAATATATCTTATCTTTACCGTAATCGCCTACAGATAAATCGGGTCTGGAAAAGTTATTGCTTTCGGCTTATAATATGACTTTCATTGGTGTTTCACAAAGAGATTTAGAGGTCAGAATATTAATATTTGTGACACGAGTCCAGTGTTCTATTCTCACTCTCAATTTAAATACACCCACTTTAATTAGTTTGCCTTTGTGCAAAGTATAAGCCAGCCGTCGGGTCACCAGATGTGGTGCACTAGGACTACACGGACCTAAAGTTTTTACCCCAAATATCTTATATATTATATCTTTATTGAGGTTACTATGTTTGCGCCGCTTGAGGTTTTCTGCAGTTCCAGCGGCCGCTTCAGCTTTAACAGAAGATTCTGGAAGATGTGATGAGGGCTGGCTTATACTTTGCACAGAGGCTAAGCATTGCCTTACAACGTGGCAATGCTACGAGCCTTCTGGGCACGCTGCCAAGCGACGACGGTTTGGCACAATTATATTTTTTGTAAATATTTTGTAAAATACCTATTATATTGTGAATATTTTTCTTTTTAGTTAGTATTATATATTGTTTTACATGTATAGTTTTGTTTAAAGGATACATACTAAAGATAATTAAAACTGGAAACACCTCTGCCGCGTCTGTTAATATAATTCTATTGAAATTAACATTCAGAGTGATTATAGTCGATGATTGCTAATTTTCTACCGACTTCAAAAAAGTGGGACTGAGTGAGCGATTTTGATGATTCTTTTTTATTTGTAAACTACTTCTTCCTGTGTTATCTAATTTAAATTTGGTCCAATTCTGACAATATCCGTGAGGAAACCATATATATGAATGTGCATCAAGAATATGCGCCACAGATTGATGATTAACTCAATATTACGCTTAAGGATTTCGATGATTTATTTTTGATTGGAAAAGGTGTACTTTAAGAGTAGTTTGATGAAAGACTGGTTACGTTCTGATTGAGTTTAATTTGATAATATTGCTAAGAGGGCGACCGCGCGTTATAGCGTTTAACGATTTGAAGTTGTTTTTTTTTCTATCGTAAATATACTTGTTGTAATCTGTTAGTTCAGTTGTGCAACTATGGTTTTTCATTGGCGTACCATGTTAGTGGTAGTGCAATACTGTTTCAATTAGTAATATTTTGTAATCTTATACATAAAATAATCTATTATATTTCAATGAATTAATCAATATACAAATTATCTTAAAATAATCAAAAGTAGTTAGATTAGGTTTTTGGCACAATGACAATAGAATTGTAGTAGGTCGGTTTCATTGTAAAATGTCTGCGTTAACCTTATAACGGGTCGCTCTTGTTGTAGTCTTGTTCGGGTTTTAGAATCAAAATGTTATTATGAATAGGATAAACAAATATAATCAATTGAAACAACATTGTTGTATCAGTGGTAAGCCATTGGAAAATCATAGCTGTACACTTGAACTGGCAGATTACCAGAACTAGTGAAAATCGATAACTGTGATGCCAATGAACTTTCATTTTGGCACAATTGGGTTATTAGACTCGAGCTCTGCTGGGTTTTCGACTCAATTGCATAGACATTTAAAAAAAATAGACGAGTAGGCTGCGTTGGTAAAGGCACATAAAGGGGAGGGTTCCCGACTACGTAGGGAACTTGACGGTACGACTTTCCTTCCCCGGTCCAAGATCCAGAGAGATATGAGGAGTGCAAGATATGCCAAGATGATGTCGGAGACAGAGCGAGGAAGAGATATAGAGATCTCGGAGAACACTTGAACTGAGAATCGGCAATGCTCATTCTAACAAACATCATGTAAGTGCCGCCACATATAAGCCTCCCAACTAAATTTCGTCGCGTCGTCCGGAGGCTGAGACACATTCTTGACGAACCGGACGACACGATTACCATTGTACGTGCTAGATCTCTACAAATCCACAAAGCGTCCATTCGCGACCGTCGGAGGTTGCGAATAATCCTCGCGCGTTACCGATATTTTAAGGGCAGGCCCCACCCCTTAGATGTTAGTAGCGTTGTTGGAGATTCTTCGACCACTTCTTCTCCCAGCGCCAACGCTTTCCGAAGTGGCACTCAAAGTTAGTTTAGCTTTTGAATATCCCCTAGTTTATCCGTGAATCCGATAGAGTCGTAGTACGGCCCTCTCCGGCGACCTTCCAAGCCGAGGATACCCCTCACCGGGGGGACGCTTATAAACACTAGCGATAGAGGTTCCTCTAAATCCGGTGAAGCATTTAAGGATAATTTCTCTGGCCAATCTGTGTAGTTCGTCATTAAAAAAGAAAAAAAATCGGCAATGCTTGTAGGTAGAAATCCAACAATCTATAAATAAGTATGACACAATATATATACAAAAAAAATGTTAAAAAACATTTTAGTTATTTGTAAATACTAAATATATAAATGTCGCCTTATATGGTTAAAACTGAAAGTTAAATTAAGTAACTAAAATAAAGAAACTGCACTCGGAAGTTATTTTTGAAATGAGGTCGCACCGACCTGCTTAATTTTGTCCATTTAAGATTATAAATGTATTTTATAAATTGAATTTAAATTGTCAAGGTTATATATCTGTGGATATCATGGTATATTTGAATCTTTTTTTATACATATGAAAATTGGCAATCGAGCTTACGGCCCAACTGATCTTAAGTGATCATCGTCGCCCATGAGCATCCAGAGCATCATACGAGCTGCAGGTGCCTTGCCATAGCAGTAGGCTCGTCTCTTGAAGGTCCCCAAAACGTAAACGACCAGAAATACTGCTGGTGACAGTTGATTCCACAGATTAACGTACGTAGCGAGAAACGTACAGTCGTGGAACGCCCAACCATCACGATGATTGCAGTGGAATTTGAAATTGCTGCCGAGATGTGCGGTAATGAAAATCCGTAGACGGGATTATTCCGAACAATTTCTCAGAACACTATCTATGGTAAATGAGATAGATCTGTAACTCTATCTGTAAAGTGTACGCTCCTACAGGAGAAAAAACAAACTTGAATCAAATCAAACATTGGACCATTATTTGGACGAACTACACAGTTGGCCAGTGAGGTTGGCCTTTACAGCTTCCCCGGATTGAGAAATGGTATAGCTCTTAGGTCGCTTAGCTAAGTTCGCGAGTTACTAACTCGACGAGCGTCTCCCCGGTGAGTAGTTTTTTCTCGCGGGTAACACGGCAGGGCTCAGCTAGTCTTAAATATATTTTGTTGACCGTCAAAAATCAATGGTGCTAAATACTGTCAAGCCGTACCTCGCTTGGTATGTTTCGTCGGATACATTTTTACGTTTTAGCAGATATGTTCTACTTATCAGTTCTAATAAAAATACATTGTAAATGACACGATTTCCCTTGAAATAACGTATGTTTAGCATTATTACGTCTTCAAAAAAGGAGGTTCCCAATACTGTTCATCATTATGTACGAGATTACCGCACACTGGTTACCCTTGTGTCGAGTTACTAGCAATAGAGGTACAGGCTAAGCGACCTAAGAGCTAGGCCACCTCTCAACCCGGTAAAGCAGTTAAGGCCAGCTTCTCTGGCCAATCTGCGTAGTTCGTCAAAAAAAAATGTACGAGCTTAAGAAATAGCAATTGAAACAATAGAAAACCATAGTGGCACGACTGAACTAGCAGATTATCAAAATTACCAAATATCAACAACAATGAAGGCACTGAACTTTACAATTATCTTAATAATATTAAAATAACATTTTAATATATGCTTATTAATGTATTATAATAACAATTTTGAGCCGTGGTAGCTCAGTGTCGGGGCGGTCGCCTCAAGCTGCATAGTACGCTAGCAACTCTAGTGTGATCCCCGGTGCTGGCACCAATAAATTTGCTGTTGCAATTTTATATGCTGATTCACCACGCGCTCGGCGGTGAAGGAAAACATCGTGAGGAAACCTACATAAATAAATTATTATATAATTTAAACTTTATACGTTTAATTATCGTATTATTTATTTTAGTTTATTTTTGACTCAATAATATATTTATTTATGAAATTTTTCATCTATTATTTTATTGTATAAAATATATTTTAATCTCATAACTGTTTTATTCATGTATCATATTTATTATACTCTTATTGTCTGTATAAATTCCATATAAAAGAAGTATTGCGCGCGGACGTCTTTAGGTAGTCCCGGTCACCGCTGAAAATCAGCGCTGTCGCATCCTCGCGACAGCATATGCTGAGACGGTGTCCGATATTGGCATCATATGTTTTGTATTATTTTTCCGTGTAACTTTAACTCTATTTTTCATTCTTTTTTAATGTGTGTTATATTCTGTCTGTGATGTGTTTTGTATTGTGATGCCAATAAATAAATGTCTATGTCTATATCCTAGAATTTTTTTTCTAAGACACGTGAAGTCTGCCAATTCGCACTAGGGCCTACTACTACGTGCATATTAATGTCTTATAATAACAATTTTTATCTGTCTATTTATTAGTTTCGGCTAATCTCGGCTGGACAGACTTCGGCCTAGACTTTCATTCGTACATAGCTGGTGTAATAAGAAGGAACTGTGGCTACTTTTTTTAAGAAAAAAAATAAATTAACAGTTTTTAATTACGGGTAACACCGCGAGGGCACTTGTACAGTTTTTATATTATATTTGCAGCAGTCTATTTCAGAACCTCACGAAGTATTCAAATTCAGGGATTCTGGAGTCAGAGTTTTATCATTAAAAAATAAAGTGGTGTGTGCCACCAAGTATTTTTTTATTAAAAGACATTTAGCGACGTCCGTCTAACAGCTTGAAGGTCTTGCCCCTTCTCTTTTTACATTTTACTTCCTTGCAGAGGTCTGATAATGCAGCTGCAAATTACTAGTTTTGTTGTACCGTTTTAAATAAAAGAAATGTGGGTACATATTTTTTTTTTAAGAAAACTGAGAATATTTCTTTTTTTTCACAAATATTACTAACATTCTTGTTAACCATTTCAATTTAGCTTATTCTTGTGATAGGAGATGGTTCACGTCAATAGTCGAATGGTGGGATTTGAACCCACGAGACCTTACGATTCGCAGACTGTACCCTAAACCATTCGACATGGAGCGGTGAAGAGGTAATAAATCTTTATTACTTTTTTTTTATTACCTTCAATTAATTAAAGAGGAATTTGTTTACTTTAACATTACAGTGTTATCAATCAACGTGAACAATTAAAAAATACTACTGGAGAGTACCAGCGGTACGGTTACCGGCGGCACGATAAACGCTTCTGTTACATAAAGCGCGATAACCTACATTTGAATGATAATTTGAAAGGAGTTGGTTGGAGATACGAATGTGACCGCTTCCAAATGAACTTTATCTTTGTAGCTACTATTTTAACCGACTTTAACAAAAGGAGGTTTGGTTTGTCGGTGTTTTTGTTGTCTGTGCACTCGTAGCGCCATATTTTTCATAGTGATAAAGGTTGACAACATTTTTATTTTTTTATAATGTGGCAATAAAAATACAAGCCTAAGGTGAAAACCTTTCTATCAACACAACCTATTTATTAAAAGCCAATTAATTTAATCATTGTTAATCCCACTCGATAATGGAGCAATGACTGTTTGATACTGCTACAGCAAACGTGATCCATTTTTTTTTTGTTAACGGAGAGGAAACCTCCCCGGTGGCCCTTTCCTCGGTGCATGACGGGATCCGGGATCTCCAGTGGAACGCACCGGGGCCCCTCTGCACTGTGCTCAAGGAGAGCACGTCCCGGGGAGTGGAGGTTACTCCCTCCCCGCCTGTGCCCTCACAGCGCAAGGCTACACGGGGCAGTCGATGTCGCCTTCTTCCCAGGTCCCCTTTAGCGGACGACAAAGGCCCCCACCCTTGTCGCCCTTGAGGCCCCTTTTAGTCGCCTTATACGGCAGGCAGGGGATACCGTAGTCTTATTCTTGAGAGCCCAGAGCTACGGGGCTGAACAAACGTGATCCATGCCCTATGCTGTAATCTGAATCGTTTGTGACCTTGCATGGCCGATAGAAAATGTTATTTTTTTTTATACTTTGACTACCAAAACAATCGTTAAAAATAATTTTGATGGCAAAACAACGTATGCCGGGTCAACTGGTATATGTAATTATAATACTTCATTTATTTCATCTGAAGTCAGTTTTTTTTGTACTCGTTTGTTTGTAATATTTTTTTTTGTAGGTTTCGGAGATATACCAGGGAACTCATTAAAATTGCTAAGACTAAAAACGCAAAACAATTACATACGAATTGAGAACCTCTTTTGACGTGACAACGTCTTATAAAAAGTTGAATACTGGACGTCATTCGCGCTAAATGTCCCGTTACGCTCGAGCCGCGAGTTCCCGAGAATTGCCGATAGTGCACGTTGAAAGTGTGTATGCGAGAGGGCGGTATGAGAGATAGAGAACGCAAATTGTGCTCAGTGAAGTAGAAAAAAATAGTTCAATTTTGTTGTAATAACATGTGTACATAGGATACCTCGTAAGAATTCAACGTCCAAGCGCCGCGCGCCCGAACACCTGAGATTTTTTTCGAAGTCGGTTAATAATACGTCAAAGCGCATGTATGCACGCTCCTAAACCACGCGTGCTCGCATTGCATTTATCAATTGCATGGCAAAAAGGCTGCGCAATGCGCAATGCGGGCAATTGAATGCGAGGATTGGACACTTGGCCTCGAGTAATTCGTGAGCCTTCAATGAATAACGTCGTCGATCACTCGTACATAATACCAAGTTGGGTCTATTTAGACCCAATGAGTGGAGAGGGGTCAAGCCGGCTCTATTCTCGCAGTCGTCAGTGACAGGATGCCGTCATTACCGGTTGAGACGAATTTAATAGGTCCGGCGAGACTCGTATCGCGACCGGGGCCGCCCCCGTTCTTCAGTGGAATTAAATTGTATCGTACCTCTCCAAGGTGTTCTAATTACATTATTACCTGAATCAAACAAATATTATTTTATATTATTACTAGTGTACCCAGCCCGCTTCGCCGGGTTACATTTTGCTTTATTTTATTTAAACAATAAATTTACATCATTAAATACTTTTTTTTTTTTTGACGGGGAGGAAATCTTCAGAAAGATACCCCGCCTTCTGGGGGGAAGGCGGCGGTTATGTGGGGTTCTTACCCACTAAAACCTCCCCGGTGGCCCTTTCCTCGGTGCATGACGAGGGGCTCCGGGATCTCCAGTGGAACGCACCGGAGCCCACTGAGCACTGTGCTCAAGGAGAGCACGTCCCGGGGGGGGCCGTGCCACACGGCCGTGACACACGGGCCAGCCGATGTCGCCTTCTTCCCGGGTCCACTTTGGTGGACGACTCAGGCCCCCACTCTTGTCGCCCAGTGAACCCGAGGCCCCTTTTAGTCGCCTTGTACGACAGGCAGGGGATACCGTAGTCTTATTCTTGAGAGCCCAGAAACTTAACTCTCACAATATATTAAATTGTTCATTTCTCTACGTAATCATTCTCTTCTAGAGCGGGTGAAGATCATTACCTACACCCATGTACATATCAGTAAATACAATATCATTCTTATCATTTATACAAAAACATATCGGGCTCAAAGTTGTTTGACAGTTCAAAAAGAGGAGTGCTCCGATCGTCACCAAACACTCGCCAGGTCAATCTGAAGATCCTCTAAAAGTTTCATTGAAATCGGTCCAGCCGTTTCGGAGCCTATAACGAACATACCCACACACTTTCTCTTTTATTTTTATAGATTAGTACAATTTCTTTTATAAATTGCGCCGTTCTCAATTCGTCTGTTTGTTGCCTCATAACTTTCGATTTGGTCAAACGGTTTTGATGATTCTTTTATTTTTCATTAAGTTGGTGCTTATGTATCATTTAAATTTAGTCCAATTCTAAAAATGATATGCACGTGAAAACAATATGCCTTAAAGTTATATTAACTACGTGCGTCAAAAATGCACGAACAACTCAATATCATGCCAACGGATTTCAATGATTCATTCTATATAATAATAATAATAATTTCTATTAAATAGGATACTTTAAGAGTAGTTTGATAAGAGTTTGGTTAAGTTCTGTTAGCTAGTAACACATGGCACCCAGCGATTGTTATGCATAATAACTAATTCCAATGATATCTTAGTGATTTACCTGAACTTATTGTATCTTTAAATCATAATTAATAATTTAGTTGATCGTCACATTAACTTGGCATTGTAAACAATAACTTAACTTTACTAGTAATACTAATAATTGAGAGAGCACAAAGATGTGTATTAAAAATCATTTCATTTAGACCCATCCGCTTTCCAACTAGTGAACTGTATTCCTTCTATAAATTATTAACTGTTCGGCAACTTTTCATTTTGCACGCAGTACTTCGAAAACATTCTCTTCTTAAGTTCGAACCTGCACTTTACAATACACAGCGCAGACATGACAGGGTTTGCACCATTGTGGCCCACAGAACTGATTTCGCTAGACATCAACTTTACGTCCTAAGTGCCTTTTTGTACAATAAAGTAAATAAATTATTACATATATACCCATTACCACTAAAAGTATGTAAGACACATATTACTGAATTGCTCCAAACCCTCTCGTATGAATTTACAGAAGATCTTTTAAAATCATAGTAAACAGTCAGAGTAACTCACTCCCTTCATACTCATCCCATACACATACACATACAGTCACTCTTCAACACACGCAACCTTTTACACACAAACACACTCACACACACAAAACGATTAAACTAAATTATATTATAAGTATATTTTACTAAATTTGTATTTGTTTGTAACTGTTTGGAGATGGGCGTTAATAGCTGCGACACAGTTTTTACTACTGCGGCTATTATCGAACTGGTTTGTACATGAATTTTTGGTTTGAAATAAAATCATATTATTATTATTATATTAATTAATTTTTTATAAAGATTGTGAGGACGCGTCGTTGTGACGGTATTCGTTGAAATAATTCCTTCTACAATGTTACGCCGTCTGAAAAAAGCGAGTGTATTAGTTGAACTATTTTATTTCGTAATACTTTATATATATATAATAAAGTCTATATATTTGTTTGAAATAAAAGACTAAACTGCGTCTTTATAATATTTACAGAAACAACATATAATGTCCGTATTTCAATTATATCTATTATACATAAATGTCACACATTTCAATGACATTTTACATTTAAAATTATAAAAATGCAAAAAGTAAAGAGGTTTCATATCTTTACTTTACATATATGTAGTATTTTATTTTATGATAATTCGGAAATACAAAGAGGGCATCCGCGCGTTAAACGTTTGATTCGAATTGAAGTTGGTTTATGTATTTGTTCGTAAATAACTTCGATCGTAAATATACTGTTACTTCGAAACTCATTTGAAACAATTCGAAATGATATAAAATCATTAAAAATTGAACTGTAAGTTGATATCTTTGTGATTTTGCAATAACCTTAACATATCTTTTAAATGAGGGCAAATATTACTTGCTTAATTGCTTCAGATTTTTTACAGTAGCAGGCCCTTCACGTGTTAACTGGTTTAGTTAAAAATAACTGTAAGGTTAACCTTAACGATTATCAAATGAAATTGTAGGAAATAATTTAATAATACTGTGATAAGGAAATAATTTAATAAGATAAGCCAGCCCTGTAGTTCTAGGCTCTCAAGAATAAGACTACGCTATCCCCTGCCTGTCGTACAAGGCGACTAAAAGGGGCCTCGGGTTCACTCGGCGACAAGGGTGGAGGCCTGAGCGACATCGGCTGGCCCGTGTCGCCTTGCGCTGCGAGGGCACAGGGGGGGAGGGAGTGACCTTCCCCCCGGAACGTGCTCTCCTTGACCACAGTGCAGAGGGGCTCCGGTGCCGTTCCACGTTGAGATCCCGGAGCCCCTCGTCGTGCACCGAGGAAAGGGCCACCGGGGAGGTTTTAGTGGGTAGGAACCCCACATAACCGCCGCCTTCCGCTCAGAAGGCGGGGTATCTTTCTGAAGATTTCCTCCCCGTCAAAAAAAAAAAGTCAAGTTCGTTAATTCGCACTAGGGCCGCGATGCTTTAGATGTTGATATTAGGAAACTGCTTCGGAAAACAAAGACAGACAATAGACTTTGATGATTGGCATAGCTCTGAGGTCGCATAGCGTGGACCTCTAAAATTACGTTACTCTTTTTAATACTAGCACGAGAAGAAAGTGTTATCCTGATAGTCGCTTATCCGAGATCATCTCGCATGTCTGTGAATAAGCCACTTCCCAATAACTGTTCATTCTCCGCCCGATTACCGCTAATTTGGAATTACCACATCCGCTCCTGTTTATTCACGTAGGCGATGCACTTTCTTTGTCCACGATGGTTAAGATGCAAAAACACCAGTGTGCTAAGACCTTAAATTGTAGCATGTATATATATGTGTACTAGCGTATCCAGCACGCTTCGCTGGGCTACACTTTGAATTATTTTATTTAAACAATAAACTTACATTATTAAATATTTTATTTAACTCTCACAATATATTAAATTATTCATTTCTCTCCGTATTCATTCTCTTCTCGAATGGGTGAAGATCATTACCTACACCCATGTACATATCAGTAAATACAATATCATTCTTATCATTTAGGGATTTTTTATACTTCAATATACTCCACTGTACTTTTTTTACATAAATATACACAACGCATGTGTCATTTGGGTTATAAAACAATAGAATATCATCATAGTAAATAAAAGCTGTATTTGACAGTTCAAAAAGAGTAGTGCTCCGATCGCCACCAAACTTTACAGGATTACTCGCCAGGTCAATCTGAAGATTCCCTGAAAGTTTCGGAGCCTATATGGAACATACCCGCACACTTTCACTTTTTTATAGATACACGATTACTCTACATAGAAATGCGTCCGCACTGCTGTGTCATGCTCCTTTAGTGTGATTTTGAGATAAACGTTATATCTCTTTCTATCTTCACTAACTTCCCTTCGCCTTGCCCGATTACCCTTTTCGTAATGTATTTAGTAGCTTACTCTCCAAGTCAAGCGTCCGAAAAGAAATTTACTTCAATATTTCTACCCATTTCTTCCTAATATTAGTTTGGTTAGGCGATGCACTTAAGATTCCCCCAAGCCCGCTACAATATTTGTGGAGTGAAGTTTCACAATGAAACCTATCACTTCTAAAAATGAAACCTAGCTAGATCGATTTATCGCCCTCGAAACCTCCAGCATGTTAAATTTCATGAAAATCGTACATACATAAGAATAGCTCGTTTAAATATATATATGTTTTGTTGCACAGAGTCTGTGTTTATCGAAGCTGCCTACAAATGCGTAGAAGGTGTTTGACTTTATTATATTTATATATTATTGTCAATACATCAAGCAGCTTTTTATTTGTTTTAATTTTAATAATATATATTTAACTAAGTTTTTATAACATCACATTGGTATTATCTGTAACGGTGTTATAATTTTTGTTGATTTAAATAAATAAATAAATGATGTTGTAAAAACCCTTAGCTAAGATTATAACATGAAATAAGGAAATAAACGAACAATATTATTATGTATTACATTATATAACTACATCGACATAATAAACACTCGATATAATACAACATGTAAAACGAACAAAGAAAAACAATACTTAGTCTATGATCACAGCTACGTATTGCGTTAAGTTCTTAACGACATTTTCAATCATATTTATGGCGGTATCCTCTAATACTTGCGAAACAATAATAAAAACAGTTCAATGACAGAATAAAGATTATAAGGAATGAATGAAATTACTAACACTACTGTCTTTTGTGTGAATAATCTGATTAGTCAGGTGGCCTCTGGATTTTTAAGTCGACTTCAAAAAATGAGTTTTTTAGCTTATAACTTTCGACTGGGTGAACCGATTTTAATGATTCTTTTTTTATTTGAAACAGGTACTTACAATTTAAATTTGGTCCAATTCTGACAATGGAATCCATGAGAAAACCATATCTATATATATAAAAGAGAACGTGTGCGGGTTTGATCTGTATAGAATCCGAAACGGCTGGACCGATTTCAATAAAACTTGCAGTGAATCTTCAGATTAATCTGGCGAGTAATCCTGTAACGTTTGGTGACGATCTGTGAACTCCTCTTTTTGAACTGTCAAATACAGCTTTTATTTACTGTGATCATATTCTATCGTTTTATAACCCAAATTTGTATTGACACATGCGTTGTGTATATTTATGTCATTATGAACCATTGTAGTACAATGAAGTATATTGAAGTATAACGAAATATAATAAATCTCTAAATGATATTGTATTTACTGATATATACATGGGTGTAGATAATGATCTTCACCCGCTCGAGAAGAGAATAGAAGAGAATGAATAATTTAATATGTTGTGAGACACATTAGAGACAGCTCCCATTGTGAATGTGGACTTGACGAAGGGTCTCTAAATCACCTTTTTTTCAGTTGTCCCTTACTATCTTCTTCCCTCTACGACCTCCTTCCTAATGATATCCCGCGCCCCATAGACTTCAAATCCCTACTGTCTCTTGTTGACTCTCCTTTTGTTTATATTTTATGTTCATTCATTAACGAAAATAACATTAGACTTTAGTTTGTCTGTCTTTTAACCAACTAACCTTATGTATACATTGTGTATGTCTTTATTGTTTTAGACATATCAACAGTGAGCTTCGCGCGGAATTGTCTCAGCAGTAACCACCGTAATTTTTTGTTTATCGTTTGACGTTTAACATACGCACTTAGACATTGGCGCAATCTACATGGAAACGCCATCATCAAAAACAATTGAATTAATTGTATTCGTAAATAATCTAAAAAGAAAAACAGTGAAGCCAACATTTAGCGTCCACACAACTAGTCCAACATAATTACTGCGTAAATTTATACAAAAGCAAAAGAGAAATATACTAGCTTTCTTTTTTTTTAAAAAAAACTGACAATACAATCATATTAAAAAATGAAGAAATCAAGCTATTATAATGTCACGTACCTGACATTCATCTCATAAAAAAAATACCCTGTATATATACAGACAATTGCGTATTAACTCTCGTTGCGCATCTTTAAAAGCGGGTCAATCGCTCGCGTCAATGACGATGCGTAGTGTCCTTCGACCGACTCGACAGACACGTGTAACCAAGTCATCAATGGATGACTCACATTTAGATAAATTTCGACGCGTATTTGTTTACAATGTTAGAACACGTGTTTGACCAACATAAAAAAGGCGGTGGTTATAGTATAACCGGTAGGTTTGTTACCGACTAAGAGTGTCATTTATCAATCGATTTTGAAAATTAGTTTTTTTTGTAGTACAAGTATATTTACGAGCTAAAACAATATCCGATTTCAAATCGAATCAAACGTTATAAATATAATAAACGTTATAAAAATTAAATATATAATATAATAAACGGAATAAACGCTATGACGGGCGGACGTCGTCATTGTTTACGATATATTAGAACCTAACCAAACTTTCACCAAACTACTCTTGAAGTACATGCTTTCCAAAAAAATATAATCGAAATTAGTTCGCGTGATATTAAGTTATTCGTACATTATATATTCTCACGGACGCCATTGTCAGGACCATACGGAAGCTCCAGCTGTCAAATAAAAAAAGAATCATCAAAATCGGTTCTCCCAGTCGAAAGTTATTCGGTAACAAACATTAAAACATACAGACGAATCGCAAACCTCCTCCTTTTTCGAAGTCGGTTGAAAAACAAAAGAGCATGCGGCGCACCTGTGCCCCAAGTCTGCTACATGCCAGTAAAATTTCACTATGAAACCAACAATACAATTGTCATTGTGCCAAAAACTATAATATACTGAATACTAGAAAAAAAACTTGAATATTTTCATTTTTTTATTAGATAGATTTATATAGATTATTAGATAGTATTGATCGCACAGGGTGACCAGTTGTCCGTCAATGGGAATCGGATTGCTGTCTCTTGAGTTTGGGACATTAAATGTCATAAACTGGGTCTTTGCAACGCTCAGCATTAGTAATATAATGCTGGGAACTTGGAATGTAACATCCAGTACAGAATAGCCTCAGCATGGTTGAAATGGCGGCAGTATATGGCAGCGAAACATGGGCCGTGACTCGGAAAAAATGAAAATGCTGAGATGCATGTGTGGCGTAACCAGGCGGGACAAAATTCGCAACGAATTTGTGCGAGGAAGCCTGGGTGTGCGCGATATTACCGAAAAAATCCAAGAGAGTAGGCTGCAATGGTATGGACACGTTAAGAGGAGGCCCTCCGACTACGTAGGGAACCTCGCGCTACAACTTTCCCTTCCCGATCGAAGATCCAGAGGACGACCCAAGACAAGGTGGGAGAGTGTGGTGTCGAGAGACATGAGGGAGTGCAACATCGCCAAAGACGATGTCGGGGACAGAGCGAAGTGGAAAGCGAAAATCCGGAAAGCTGACCCCACCACCATGTGGGACCAATAGCATGGAAGAGAGAGAGAGAGAGAGAGATTTTTAGCATAGATTTAATTTAGAGTTGTTATTACTTGTAAATATACTTAAGATATGTGTCGTCTCAAATACAATTTAATATTACTACGCAACGTGTGTTTGTCCTAGCGGCCATTGTTGGATGAAATCCAAAAATATCTCCTTTGTATGTGTAGCGCCAGAAATATAAATATCAAATATTCTTAAACATCGTGATATAGTAATTGCTGGGTTAAATAAATAATAATAATAATAATAGCGCCTTTTATATCCTGCAAAAAAATGTACAGAGTTATAGGATAAGTTATATTAAAAAAACGATGTGCTAATAGATACATTAGCTTAAAATGTAATTAGTAAAAAGTGTAGTGAGTTAATATTCCATGTATTGCAAGAACCCCTCCTCAGGCGAAGGTGAAGGCCTCCTCTAAAGAATTCCATTTCTTTCTGTCCCGTGCCAATTGTGGCCAGCAGGGGCCAGCTGATTTACTTATGTCATCTTCCCATCTCATGTGGGGGCGTCCTCTGAGGCGCTTGCCGTATGGACCCTCCCACTTTGTAACCCTGCTGGTCCATCTCCCATCCTCCAGTCTTGCTACGTGCCCCGCCCATCTCCATTTCAGCTGGATTACCAAGTTATTATTATTATGCTTTGCTTCGTCTTTCATTATTCCTACAGGAAAGGACTGGAATTCATTCATACATAATTCCTTCATTAAACTTCACTTTCAATTTTAATTAAGTAATTTCCCTTAAAGTTGTGCGTTGCGCAACATTAAAGGTTTCACGTGACGCAAGTTACCTTACGAAAGTGATTGTTGGTGTATTTTTAGCAACCCTGATCACAAATCGGTCGCGATATTTCATTTAAAATATGGCGACTGATTATTAAAATTCCTTTTTAAACGTAAATATACTTTAATTTGGAGTTGTTATGCAGCGCATGTATACTATAATATTATAAAATAATGTGTGGCATATCTTCCTCAAGAGAATTCAGGCAGCCTCAGTCAGTCTCCAGACTCATTAATTATGATGAAGGGCAAGTTATTACGTCCCACAGGGATCGGAATCTGTCCTTATCTCTGACCTTGCGATGCACTCGCGTCGCAGAAACTGTATCCGAGCTGCGGTCGAGACACACGTACGACAACTTGACTCCTTAATGTATATGTTATATAGCCGTGAGCAACAATAAAGGGTCGGTTAAGAAAGTTTGAATATCTCGGAAGTTAAAGAAGCTAGCTAAAACTTTAATAATACAGTATTGTTCATTCAATTTTATTTTTATTTAAATTTTAGTACTTAGTGTGGCAATATAATAAAATCTAAATAAAATTTAATGAAAAATACTGTACTATCCAAGTTTACGTAAGATATCCTTTTTCGTTTATGTTTTTTAATGAAATATAAATAAATTATTAAAAATATTTTATTTTAATGATATTTAATTGTCTTTTTTTTATGACGAACTACACAGATTGGCCAGAGACGCTGGCTTTGACTGCTTCACCGGATTGAGAGGTGGCATATCTCTTAGATCGCTTAGCCGCAACCTCTATCACTAGTAACTCGACACAAGGGTCCCCCCAGTGAGGGGTAACCTCGGCTTGGACGGTGAAAATAAAGGTTTTATAATTGTCTATCATGCACAATTTCTTTCACTTAGCTAGCGTCTTTATCTTCCGAGATATTCAAACTTTCTTAACCGAAAAAAACCTTTCTTCAAAATTTCTAGCGTGACGTGCGACTTGGAGACAACAGCCCGGACAGAGCTACCACGCTCAACTGCACACAAATTTCATAAAAATTGTCGGAGCCGAGATTCAGATTTTATATATATTACTTAAAGGTCTAATACCTTATATAGATATAGATCGAGACCCGGGAATGTTATGTGACCTCACCTTGTACCTGGGTTCACGATCCCAATCATTTTAATGCCTTCTTATCACAGAAGTCAACACATTGCTTACAAATCATTTATTAACGCGTATCAACGGTACTCGTAGACAATGTGACTCTTTTGATTTGTAATGTGTCGAGCTAGAGTGCAGACCTTGGATGGTCTGAAGGTCCAGTTGATTTTTTTTTGACGAACTACACAGATTGGCCAGAGAAGCTGGCCTTGCCTGCTTCACCGGATTGAGAGGTGGCATAGCTCTTAGGTAGCTTAACCTGAACCTCTATAAGTAATTTTTATAAGTATTTGGTCGGTTTTCGTAGAAAATGCAGTGACAAGAAACGGAGCCCAGGTGAGCCCTAAGCTCGTTCGCTCTCTTTCGTATAAATGGACCTGACTTTATTTTGACTATAGCATCTCGGTCGCATTCGGATTGGAATGCTCCCGCGTCAAATGTACCGCTCAAGCCGATGTTACCCCGAGGGGACCTTCACCGGCATAGCTGAATACGGTGAAACTGTGGCAGCTTCTCTGGACATTCAGCGTAGGTTCATCATAAATAAAATATAGGACAGAGATAGGTACTCTAGACTACATTTTCAAAACAGCAGGAGGGCGTGTGTCAAGGTCTAGCCTTACATATTTATTTTTTATCGTTTTACAGAGTCTGCGGTGCCGGGGGGCGCAGCGCTATGCGCGGTCGAGCGCCGCGCGGGCGGCTGGTTGCAGCGGGCACCGCCGCCCTGCTCGCCGCCGCCGCCCTAGGCGCCGCCCTAGCCTGGAATCAGATCTTTGACTCTGCACTCAGCGCTGTAAGTTGCTCAATCCCATACAAACATACAATAATTCTCAACATGTACACCAACGCCATCTCGTAGTAGTGTTTTTGGGCACATTGATATACAACTAACGTGACCATTTATCCTTTGACTCAAAACGGGACATTTTTTTATTTAGGTCTTAAAGTTTACTAAAGTTTTAAATAATTTAGGAAGCAGTTAATTAGTTTAAAAGTTGCGAATTTATCCAATACTTTAGCTATATTTATATTTACCAGAAGAACAAATTCAACAAGCCGTCCGACCGCGTCGACTAATCAAATTTGTCGTAAAGTTTAGTTTGGTGTAGTGTTTTCGGGGACACCAGGACTCGTATTGATAAAAAGTATAGTACCGTTCAAAGCGGGACGTCTGGTCACGTTATATACGAGGCAAGATTTACGAGATTGTGAAAAAATTTCTATTAAAAAGCAAAACTTTAGTAGAAATCGTTATAATTGTTTCCGAGGTATGTTATATAGGTATAGGCATTCATGTTTTAGTTAGTAAGAACCTCACAAAAACCCGCCTTCCCCCCAGAAGGTAATTTCCCCCCTACGTATAATGTAAATGAGATTTAAATGGATACCAATTTATTATTTTTGTCAATTATTTAAAAAAAAAAGCTAAAAAACTCGAAAACTCAACAATGGATCACCAAAACCGACATAGACTGTCGACGCGGCTAAATTATATTCAATAACCTAATTATTCAACTTTGCATACACGATCTAAGCTAAGTTATTATCCAATTACCCTCTTATGGCTTCACATAAAGTTCGTAATGCAATAATAATTTACTTATATTATGGGGCAGTGTCAACGCATGGGATATTGGACCAATGTCTTCGTACTATAAAGATATGAAAGACTATCCGGTCTCGTTGTCACCAATGAACTGCAGAAGTTGTTTTTACATTGTTAGCTACTATGTTTCGAAGGACAACGGCTTGTTTTACCTTATAAAATGGCAAATTTGCGAATAGAAAATTATTATTTTTGACTTGACAACGTTTTATAAATTAATGATAGCTGGTGGCATTCACTAAAAATGTAGCGTTACGGTCGTCCCGCTGCGCTTGGACCGAGAGTAACCGATCATTCACGATCGATGAACTGCGTATGCGAATCTGAATGTGAGTGAGCGAGAGTGCGGCATGAGAGAGAGGGTGTAAATAAAATGACCGAACAAGTAAGATAAATAATTTATAAATAAGAAAAATATATAATATGCGACCAGCTTTACTAGGTCGTGCGAAAAAATGCAAATTATAATGATAGATAATACATCAAAAACAAAAAATATATGTATATTGCCAAGTGCTCATTGTTCTACGATTCGTTGTCACGAATTTAACGTACGGGCGTCTTGCGCCCGGCACCTGGAATATTTTTTTAAATCAAAAAGTTTAAGACTCGAGATAGGTAAAATTCAACCTTCTCTTTTCGAGTTCCTTCGGCTACTTCTTCTCCCAGCGCCACCGCTTCTTGAAGTGGCACTCAAAGTTATTTCAGTTTTTGTATGTCTTTTAGATTATCCGTGAAATAGCAACCGACCGAGTCGTGGTTCGGCCCTCTCGGGCGCCCTCGGATCGAAATGCTTACGCGTAAAATAGTAACCGACCAAGCCGAGGTTACCCCTCACCGGGCGGACCCTTGTATCGAGTTATTAGTAATAGAGGTTCAGGCTAGGCAACCTAATAGCTATGCCACTTTTCAATCGAAGCGTCAATAGCCAATTGGTTTAGAGTACGGCCTGCGAATCGTAAGGTCGTGGGTTCGAATCCACCATTGGACTATTGCCGTGAACCATGTCCTAGCACAAGCTTAAGCTTAGTTGGAATGGTTAACAAGATTGTTAACCATTGTTAAAAAAGAAATATTACTAGCTTTCTTTTGTTTTAAAAAAACAACAAACAAAAAAAAATCCGGTGAGTAGTCAAGGCCAGCTTCTCTGGTCAATCTGTGTGTGTAGTTCGTAAAAAAAATTGTTAGTAATTATTTGTAACAGCAACTCGGGCGGGCGTCCACTGGCATCAAAACAATGGTTCAATAAAGTATATTGTAGGTATTTATTCACTCGCAATGAACACGATGCTTGAACAGTAATATGTAATTATTAAAAACTTGTTTGTTTGTGTATTTATTTCTCGGAAAGCGATTACACACAGTTTGCGGTAACTTTTATAATTAATAGATATACTGCAGATCCGGTCTGAGTTTCACTTCGACTTATTTTATCCTATAACAGATTTACCAATTATAAATAATATTAGCAGATATAATAATTTTTCCCAAGAAAAATATGCCCAGTAGCTGCTTAATATATCTGCTATCTTAGATTTGTTGAAAAAATATCGATACATCGATATTACTTTTTCAATGCATCAAGATTTTTTATAATTTCAGCCGTAAAACATCCACTGCTGGACATAGGCCCCCCAACAATTTCCAAAAGGACCGGAAAAAAGCTTGCATCCAGCTGCGTCCTGCGGTCTTTATGCGTTCTAGAAGGCGGGGTTATGTAAGGTCTTACTCACTAAAACTCCCACGGTGCATTGTAAGGGGCTCCGGGATCTCCAATGGAATGCACCTAAACCCCTCTGCATTATGATTGACAGCACGTCCCGGGAAAGTAAATCCCTCCCACAGCACCCTCTCATTGCAAGACGACAAGGGACCAGCCATTGTCGCCTTCTACCCGGGTCCACTGCAGCGGGAAAGGCCCGTACCATTGTCGCCCCGTTAACCCGATATCTCTTTTAATCGCCGTGTACGACCGGCAGGGGATACCTAGCCTTAAACTACGAGCTCAGAACTACAGGGCTGAGAGCCTCTAGACTAAGAATTAAACTGCGTCTGCCATTGTTAATGTCACCATACTTTGCAGGCACCTTAATATCTGTTACGGCGGGGACCTTGACCAGTTATATCTGTTAATCGATTTGGGATAAACAGGCAGACGGGTCGATTGATCCGCGGTCAATTGATGCTTACGACAATCTAGCGATTAGTAACCAATTTGACCGTGCATGCAATTAGAGCTGGAATTAAGAAATACGAGCTCATTGAAAAGATCGCTGGCACACAAAGTCGTTTCACTTTGCACGTGTTATAGAACAAAAATACTCTTTAATCATCATCATCATCACCAACATCAGCCTGCGTCTATCCACTGCTGGAAATACGCTTTTCCCAATGTCTTCCACTATAGACGATCCTCAGCTTTCCGCATCCAGCCACTTCTGGATACCCTTACAAGGTCGTCGGTCCATCCGGAGCTCCCTCCGCATCTCCGGCCCATGCGCGGCCTCCATTCCTAGACTTTCTTCCCCCATCTACCGTCGTTGACTCGGCAGATCTCATATTAGACTCTATAATCACCACATCACAATACAAGTATATTAACGAGTAAAAATAACAAACCGACAAATTCAAATCTATGCTAAAAATATTAACCAATAATCTAACGAAATAATCAAATTAATTTACGAATAAACACAAAAACAAGACGTCAAATCAAATGTTGGTCAAAGTGCAACTGTACTTCTCTGCGGAACAGCTTTTAACACTTGAAAAAGCTCAAGTCGTAGAATACTGCTGTCACATTTGGGCAGGGGCTGCTAAATGCCATCTCGCACAGTGCTCATGAACTACATGATCTAATTCCCCCATCCCCGTTCCACCATCGGACTTCAAGACGCACTGCAGGATTTCATCCTTTTGTTTTGATAATCCCTCAGAACCGAAGCGCTTTGCTTCGTCTTTCATTATTCGTTCAAGCAAAGGACAGGAATAGTTTGCTCGCGTCTGTCTTTCCCTCCGATTACAATGTGGGTATTTCCAAGAGTAGAGTGAATAGGCATTTACTAAGCTAGTGCGCTTTAACATCCAGAACTGCATTTCCACTTAACATCAGGTGGGATCGTAGTCAAGCACTTGCTTAGAAAGTATTACATAAAATCATTGATGAATTTAACATTATATGCTACTCGTATAACGTGTGGACGATCTTATCAGACTTATAAGGTTTTTTCATGGATGCCATTTATTTATTTATTTAATAATATACACCAATAGCATTACACAAGCATACATTGTTGTAATAATCAAGTTTACTAGGTAGTACTAGGTCCTGTTGTGTATGCCAATTCCAGGTGTATACAACATTCGCTATAAAGAAACGTAACGATTTCATAATTAATAGTTACAAATATATTTTACTAAAATATGAAGAAATAGAAAAATCAGTAATAAATTAATTAAATTAGCCAAAATTACTGCACAATTTTTAACACTAAGGTGCGGAAGACCTTGTGTGAATTAGAAAAAATGTCAACCGACGTGGACTTAGTGTTAAGAAGGTAATATGTAGCGGAAATCCTTGGCAAGGGCGAGTGTGACAGTAGGTTGGTTTTAGAATGCGGCACATCAAAAATCCTACAACAACGACTCCTTGGATATTGTCAAATGCCATTGTCAGAATTAAACTTACTAAAATAAAAAGAGAATCATTAAAATTGGTTCAGCCAGTTGAAAGCTATGTCGTTATAAACATGGAAGCCCTTTTTGTATTTCCGAATTATCGTAGGAATAGAATTAATCAGAACTTATTCAAAATCTCATCAAACTACTCTTGAAGTGCATACATCCTTTCCAATAATAAATTATTTCGTCAATAGGCTGATGGTTTAGAGTACGGCCTGCGAATCGTAAAGTCGTTTATTCGAATCCACCATTCGACTATTGCCGTGAACTATGTCCTAGCACAAGCTTAAGCTTAGTTGGAATGGTTAACAAGATTGTTAGTAATATTTCTGAAAAAAAAAAGAAATATTGTTTATTTGTTTAAAAAAAAATTGATCGAAATAGGCGTGATATTGGGTTATTCGTCCATGTATCGTGCACTTAATGCAAATTGAAGATTTATATGGTTTTCTCATGTGCCATTGTGCAATGACATTAAATTGTCGTTCGTGTGTATATTGAGTGTACCCACTTTTAGTTCTTAAACGTCGCAGAACTTAGCAATCCTAAACGAATCGCTCCCTCGGGAAATTTTGAACGAAAGGGTCACGTAATGGACATCCCCATATAGCGATTCAAACTCGTTTAAATCTTTAGGGAACGACTAGATATAACGATATGTGATTATAGTTGATTAAGGTGGACCTCGTGTACTTTGCGTATGTGATATTATTTTCCGTGCGACCATTTCAACCACTTCAAAGAAGGTGGAGCTGGTAAATTCGGTTGTATTTTATATATGTACCCTCGTAGTTCCATCATTTGTTTTTATATTAAAAGTAACCCCAAAACATACTTATTTTTGTAACTTATCTAAATAAATAAATGAAATTGGAGTTTCCGTTTGTAATAATAAAATAACAGTTTTTTACTACATGCTTTAAATGTACGGTATATACGGCCAAAATATTTTGTCTCTTGTCTGTTCCGGCTAATCTCTGCACCGAATTTGACGGGAATTTCACTGTCAGATAGCTGTAATTATTAGTAACTTCTTTTATTTAAGTAAATATTTTTAAACTTATTGTAGGGCACTGATGTGAAATATGCCAATATGCACAGGTAGTGTGGATTGGAGATACATGTAAAATTTCTTAACCTAGGTTTCCTCACGATGTTTCCCTTCACCGCCGAGCGCGCTACAACAAATTTATTGGTGCTGGTGGATCGAACGCACTCGCACCGCTTAACCATAATATGTATTTTTTCAGCAAATGACCTTGACACCAACGTCCAGGTCGTTCCGGGAGTGGGTGGAGCCCACGGTGCCCCTGTACTTCGACGTGTACCTTTTCAACTGGACCAACGCTGACCGGTTCCCAGAAGAGGTGCCCGACCTGCAGGAAGTGGGTGAGTTTCCCGCATCCACATAGAGATCGGAAGTTGCACAGCTTAGGGTGGAGGTTGTCAAATTTAATCATCATATCAATAGGGGAAGCAACAACTTTGTACCACTTCTTACGAATTTTGAGCGAACGATGAAATTTGATATTTCCCACACTTTAAGTTTATATAGAGGAGTCTAGGATACTAATATTTTTGGAACAAAGTTCTTCAAAAAACGTCCGTAACGTTAAATAAAACCTTTTAGTGTCAACTCGTTTAGATAGATGGCGCTAAAATCAAAAACATTATATCACGAATAGAACTTTAAAATACAAACACCACATGGTATTTTTAAATTATGCATACAAAATGCATTAAATCCATGCGCTTGATATACGCCGATACTATACTGTTTGACTTGACAAAATTTATGATGATGATGATATTAATTTATCCTTAATGGAAAGGCAAAAGACCTTAGTCCATACAGCTATGTCTTGTTCTTGGTATTAGGATATTTTGGTAGTTTTAAAGGCTGAAGCTACGTCTTCCAAAAGTTATGATAGATGACTGACAGATTCACCGAATAAATTAGAGCTTAGAATTATGTGTGATTTAAATCAAATCAAATCAAATCGATCATCAGCGTTGGCTACGAGAGCTTGAATGTCTTGGCCACAGACACTGACCGCAAGAGTTTCCACCGGATTTTAGAGGTGGCAGAGCTCTGAGGTCGCTTAGAATCTCTATTGAGAGCAGCATGGGGCAAGGGCAGAAAGGCGGTAAAGTATATATAAAAAGTATGATACTCCGATAATATATACCTCTAAAATCCGGTGGAAACTCTTGCGGTCAGTGTCTGTGGCCAATCAGTGTAGTCCACAAAGAAATCGGATAGTTTCTTCCTTATTAAATGCAAGAAAGATATTATTGTTTGTGATTAACCGAAACAGAATGACTTCATAATATCTGCAATAATTTAACGTAACATAACAACGATACACGTTTACGTCATAATACTAAAACATCTTTTTTTACAATAGAATCATTAAAATTGTTGTTACGAGGTAAGTTGTAGCGGAACGAATTACAAATTGTTGTTGTTGTACATACACAGTTACTATATCCAGATTATTTTTTTGTTTAGGTACTAATAGGGTGACCATCATGTTTTTGAAGTGAGACTTTTTTATGCACGCTTGACTTGGGGAGTAAGCTGAAGCATTACATAATCGGACGAGGCAAACGGAAATTTAGAGGGAGACATAAGTTTGTGAAGATAGAGAGAACTTCTCTCATTTCAAGCAATTTGCGGACACACATTTTTTCTCTCTTAGCCAGTTACGTTTCTTATATATAAAACAAAGCGCAAGCCCGTATGTATCACACTGTAGGAGCAAAAGAGAGCAATGTGCGCACAATTTTTCTTTTTCTCCTGAACAGTCTATGGTATAATATTACGTAATCAACGATATATGATATAACGGACGTCAGGATAAAAACGGCATCAGGACAGTCTAAAATAATAGGACACCGCTAACGGTAATTAGGTATTAAGTTATCGTGATCTAAGTTTATAACGTTACCTATTACTACATTTTTAAGTGTTTTTCTCTGTATTACAATGTATCACGCGCACTACACTTAAAGAAACTCTCTTATAGTGAGAAATTCTTATATTCAGTAATTCTCTAATCCTCAGGTCCCTATCGTTTCCGGGAGCGTCGGAAGCATGTCAACATTACCTGGCACCCCCACAACGGGTCCGTGTCCTACCGCACCCTGAGGAGCTGGCTGTTCGACGAGAACAGCAACGGCACCCTGCAGGATAACATAACCACCCTCAACATCATAGCTGCCGTGAGTATATGAACAATCCCGACCAATACTAAGAAGGTTTTCTCTAGCATTACTCACGTACTATGTGCAAAGCTATCGCCGCAAGATGCTGGGAGCGTTGCTGGTGTTCTTCAGGCACTTCTTCTCCCAGTGCCAACACTTCCCGAAGTGACCCTCAAAGTTAGTTTAGCTTTTGAATGTCCCGTAGCTTATCCGTAGCAACCGACCGAGCCGTGGTTCGGCACTCTCGGACGCCCTTGGATCGGAATGCTTACGCGTAACATAGTAACCGTCTAGGCCGAGGTTACCCCTTACCTCACCCTTGTATCGAGTTACAGACTAAGTGACCTAAGAGCTATGCCACCTCTCAATCCAGTGAAGCAATTAAAGTCAGCTTCTCTGGCTAGTCTGTGTAGTTCGTCAAAAAAAATGTTTGACGTCTAGTTTATCCTCATATTTTTCATTTAAAACGTAAAAAAAATAAACTTATAATAAAGCTAACTAAAGCGTCCATAGTTTAGTTGAATGGTTAACAAGATTGTTTGTAAGGTTTATGAAAAAGATATTGCTAGCATCTTTTTTTTTAAAAAAAAGGCAACCCAAGCCCTATAAGTTTCAGTGTTTTCGGTTTTTTACGTACATAAAAATTGCCAAAATGTTTTACACGTTGTCCAAGTAGGTTTGCAGTCACTCACAGCAATTGATGTCTCTGTCTATCCGGTTTGAGTAATAAGTATATTTTTTAAACAAAAACCGACTTAAATCGAATCAATCGTGAAACTCTGACACGCGGACAACCTCTTTGTATTTCCAAATTAGCCTAGGCATATTGCGAAATAGAATTAAACAGAATCTAACCAAACTCTCATCAACTACTCTCGAAGTACATCCTTTCCAATACAAAATTGAATCATCGGAATCGGTTAGCGTAATATTGATCCATTTGTCGCGCACGTACTTAATGCAAATTCAAGACTTATACATTTTTCTCACCGATGCCATTTCTGTGCCATTGCGGATGTCTTCAAATGGGACCAGCATCAACTTTCAAATAAAAAAAGAATCATTAAAATCGGTACACCCAGACGAAAGTTATGAGGTAGCAAACATAAAAAAGAATAAAAAACATACCGCCTAAATATTTTTATGTATGAGAATTGAATTGAGAACCTCCTCTTTTGAAGTCGGTTGAAAAGAACGTTAGAGCAACTTATAATCTCAGTTATGTACGCTAGTTTTCACTTCTCTCTTCTCTGTTTTGTAAAATTGACCGTAATGATATCCGTTTATTGATTTCACGTAATATTTCACAGCTTAACAGTTCGCATTGGGACTTTTAACGAGCTCCGTCAGACTACGGTCGGATTTAATCGTGACTAATTGGATTTTCGGGACGGAAATAAAACACGACGGTTCGGTTCTCTCTTTGAAATGAACATTTTAATTCTGGTCATTCTATCCCTAGTATTTTACTAATCTTGGATGGACGTCGGATTTTTTTTAATGCAAAATTTTAAAATTTCGCTTTTTAAATGAAAAGTTAGATTTTGATTTTTTTTTGTATGAAATTGGTTGCTTTCAATTAGTTTTTATTAGATTTTCTTATCAGTGAATTGTACCCAAGTACATAGGGCATAGAACCAATGGCGGATAGGGCCAAAAATTCTCAAAAATCCGGCGGCAAGGTGATCTAACGACGACCTCACAAAGATGGCAATTGCATACATGTCGCTTACAACCGGTCCTTTTGAAAATCGTTAAATAATCGTTCGAAAAAGCAATCGTTGGGGTAGGCCTGTGCCCAGCCCTGTAGTTATAGGCTCGTAGAATAAGGCTACGGTATCCCCTGCCTGTCGTAGAAGGCGACTAAAAGGGGTTCTTCGTTGTCCACCGAAGTGGACCCGGGAAGAAGGCGACATCAGCTGGCCCGTGTGGCCTTGCACTGCGATGGCACAGGGGGAGGGATTAAGCTCCCCCCGGGACGTTCTCTCCGAAGAGCACTGTGCCCCTCACCATACATTTTAGTGGGTAAGAACCCCCACATAACCCCGCCTTCCCCAGAAGGTGTATCTTGTTGAAGATTTCCCCTCCGTGAACAATTAAAAGACCTGTGCCCAACAGTGGATGTTCTACGGTGTAACCTTGAGTTCTAAAGGAAGAAAGTTTGTTGATTGAGATATTAGTAGGTTTATGACAATACAAGACTTGTTAAGTTGGGAAGAAGAAAGAGAATAAACTATAACTATATAATACTTCAGAAATAAAGCGCGCACGCGTAGCACCAATTAATCCGTGACTTTTTGCATTACATAGCAATGTAATGAATTTATAAGCAAAGCTTGCAAAGAAACAACAACGCAATGGAAGCGCACTAAAATGGGGATTAATTTTTGGATTTAGTGTTCTTTTATCGTATACATGTTTATAATTTTTACCTAATCTCTACAGTCGTGATAGCTCAGTGTCCGGGCGGTCTAGCTTTCAAATGAATAAAGAATCATCTAAACCTCCACCTTTTTTTTTTGTTAACGGGGAGGAAATCTTCAAAAGATACCCCGCCTTCTGGGGGGAAGGCGGCGGTTATGTGGGGTTTTTACCCACTAAAACCTCCCCGGTGGCCTTTCCTCGGTGCATGACGAGGGGCTCCAGGATCTCCAGTGGAACGCACCGGAGCCCCTCTGCACTGTGCTCAAGGAGAGCACGTCCCGGGGGAGGAGGTAACTCCCTCCCCCCCCCCCTTTGCCCTCACAGTGCAAGGCTACACGGGCCATCCGATATCACCTTCTTCCCGGGTCCACTTTAGGCCCCCACCCTTGTCGCCCAGTGAACCCGAGGCCCTTTTTAGTCGCCTTATACGACAGGCAGGGGATACCGTAGTCTTATTCTTGAGAGCCCAGAACTACAGGGCTGAAACCCGTTCACCCAGTTTAAACTTACGAGGTAATAAACAGAAAAGAAAAACAGACGAATTGAGAACCTCCTATTTATTAACAGACCTCAAAAAAAAAAGGGTGGATTTTCAATTCGACTTTATTTCTTTAAATTTTGTTACCTTATAACTTTCGAACGGGTGAACCGATTTTGATAATTCTGTTTTTGTTTGAAAGCTGGTGGCTTGCCGTGTGATTCCATTTAATTCATTGATCCAATTCTGACAATGGCATCCATGAGAAAACCATATAAGTGTTAAATTTGTATTAAATATGTGCGCCACAAATAGACGTATAACTTGTTAGCACGCCAACCGATGTCGATGATTCATATTTTATTGGAAAGGATGTACTTTAAGAATAGTTTTATAACAGTTAGGTTAGGTTCTGATTAATTTTATATCGTAATGTTCTTACAATAAGTGGGAACTACAAAGAGCTCCGCGGGTAATAGCGTGTAACGTTTGATTCGATTTGAAGTCGGTTTTTGGTTTTACTCGTAAATTTACACTTGTTTGTAGTCGATGGAAAAGTACGTATTATAAAATAGTCCAAGAACTATTTATGTGACCACAGAAATATATATGTATATTCTTCGTTTCAGTCAGCGGTTTATAGATCGAGGGATTGGGGTTTCATCAGGCAGAAGGGCCTGGCTATGGGTCTAGCAATGTTCGGTCAGCGGCTATCTATATCCAAGCTGGCAACGGAGCTGCTCTTCGAAGGTTATGAGGATTCCCTGCTCAATATCGCTAAGAGTCTCCCGTCGAGCACCACCGGCGGAGCCCCACCTGTGGACAAATTCGGACTATTCTATGGAGTATGTACTCTTGGAGTCTCTGTACATTGCAATCTTTTCCTACCTGATGTTAAGTAGAAATGCAAGCCTAAATTTAAAAATAAACTATTAAAAATTTTAAAATGATATATATTTATAATAGCGCCATCTATCTTAACCAGTTGACACTAAAAATCTTACGTTTTCATTTAACGTTACGGACGTTTTTTACCCCGCTATGTCGGAGGGGCCGCAACGGCCCACAAAGAACTTCGGTCAGAAATTAAATATAATTTACAGTGATTTATTCCATTTCAGAGAAACAACTCCTTGGATACAGATGGTTACATGGAAGTGTCCACGGGAGCTCACAGCGGTTCCTTGCCCGGGCAGATCTTGAAGTGGAACTACGAGGACCATCTCCCATTCTACAGCGGCGAATGTTCTAAGGTGACCTAACATCGTTATTAGAGAACCAAGAGTCTTGTATGGAACGAACCTCAATCAATAGCCTAATAGTACGGTCTGCTAAACATAAGATGGGTAGGTTCAAATTCACCATTCTACTAACGTGAACCATCTCCAAACAAAAGCTTAAGCTTATTTGGAATGGTTAACAGGTATTTTCGTAATATTTGTCAATGCGATACACTTCATTTATAATAATAAGTATTGATCACTTTGTAGTGTAATACGTTTGCGTCCTCGATTCTTATTTTGAGGCATATTATATATAAATCTTTCTAGGTACAATTTTTGTCCATCCAAAGGAAGCCATAAGACCGCCCATTTCGCATGCAATGATACCATAATATATTAATAAATAGAGCCGTGATAGCGGTATGCCCGGCACCGGCACCTGGAATGTAATTGTTTCAATAACCACGCGCTCGGTGGTGAAGGAAAACATCGTGATGAAACCTACATGTGTTGAAAAATTTTCTAATACGTGTGGAGTCTGCCAATCTACGCACTAGCGCCGCTTTCGTATTTCATATATAACATCAAATTTTCGGGATTGAAAACGCTTATACTAAATTTATGTAGTCGATATAGCTCTTAAAGTCAGCAAGTTGAAGTAGCAGTGGGCTGGCCACATCTGCCGAGTCAGCGACGGTAGATGGGGGAGGAAAGTCTTGGAATGGAGGCCGCGCATAGGTCGGAGAAGCGTGGGGCGCCCTCCCTCCAGATGGACCGACGACCTTTTTAGGATAGCCGGAAGTGGCTGGATGCGGAAAGCTGAGGATCGCATGTGGTGGAAGGCATTGAGGAAGGCCTATTTCCAGCAGTGGATAGATACAGGCTGATGATGATGATGATGATGATGATGATGATACCAAATTTGTGATGCTCTCATAGACACTATACTAGGTCCATAAAATGTACGGAATTTCTTCATTAGATTCACTCATCTTGATAATACGAACACAGATGAAAGTCTGTGATTTAAGATGTTAATTTAAAAAATGGCCACTGGATGGGACCTAAGCTTTTCGTCCCATCGACGAGCGAATACTCTCTCTACGCCTTAATAAAGGCATTGTGTAATTCCAGCTGTCAGGCAGCGCCGGGGAGTTCATGCCGCACAACCTGACGGAGGAGTCGGGGCTGACGCTGTTCGTGCCGGACCTGTGCCGCACGGTGCTCCTGCAGTACACAGAGAGCGGCACGCTGGGCGGCCTGCCCTATCACAAGTACGAGCTCACTGAGTCCAGCTTCGACAACTGTGAGTTGATACGATGAGAAGAAATCTTTAACAAGATACCACATACCTTCGGAAGGGAAGGCGGCGTTATCTGTGGTATTTCGTCAATAAACTCCCGGTGGCCCTTCCTCGGTGCATGAGCGGTATCGACCCTACATCTTTGTTAGATTCGATCCCTGTCCGTCTACGAAGCCCGCTAATTTCAGCAGTTTAACTTACGCACTGCGACATTGGCGAAATCTATATAGAAACGCGATCAACAAAACAATTGAATTGATTATACAGATTGCATTTTGGAGAGTGCTCAGGAACTACATGATCTAATTCCCCCATCCCCGTTCCACCATCGGACTTCTAGACGCACTGCGGGATGTCATCCTTTTGTTGTGAACAACAACCCGAACAAAGCGATATGCTTCGTCTTTCATTCTTCGTACAGCAAAGGACTGGAATAGTTTGGCAGCGTCTGTCTTTCCTTCCGATTACAATGTGGGTAATTTCAAGAGTAGAGTGAATAGGCATTTACTAAGCTAATGCGTCTTACCATCCAGGACTGCATTTCCACTTAACATCAGGTGGAATCGTAGTCAAGCACTTGCTTAGAAGTGTAAAAAAATAATAATAAGATTATATTAATCTATAGATATATAAAAGAGAAAGTGTGTGGGCATGTTCCATATGGGTTCCGAATCGGTTCGACCTATTACAATGAAACTTTCAGGGAACCTTCAGATTGGCAAGTAATCCTTACTTGTTAAGTTTGGTGACGATCGGAGCACTCCTCATTTTGAATTGTCAAACAAGGCCATACGTCGTACTTTTATTTCTGACATTAACTTGAGCCCGATATGTTTTTGTATAAATGATAAGAATTATATTGTATTTACTGATATGTACATGGGTGTAGGTAACGATCTTCACCCGCTCGAGAAAAGAATGAATACGGAGAGAAATGAATAATTTAATAAATTGTGAAAATTACTAACATTCTTGTTAACCACTCCAACTAAGCTTAAGCTTGTGCTAGGAGATAGATGGTTCACGTCAATAGTCGAATGGTGGATTCTAACCTACGACCTTACGATTCGCAAACCGCACCCTAAACCATTAGGCTATTGACGCTTCTTAAAATTAAATTAAATATTTAATGATGTAAGTTTAAATAAAATAAAGCAAAATCTAGCCCGGCGAAGCAGGCTAGGTAAGCTAGTATTTAATACTTTATCTCATGTAGTATTAAATAATAATTAGATGTTTTGGTATTGACATGACAGCAAATCTCACCAAATAACTTAACCTACCTTCAGCAACATCGTCACCGATCAACTCCTGCTTCTGCAATGGAAGGTGCGCCTGGAGCGGTGTGATGAACGTGTCGTCATGCCGGTACGGCTCCCCATCCTTCCTGTCGCTGCCGCACTTCTTGCACGGGGACCCTGAGCTCAGCATGCTGGTCAACGGTATGGACCCCGATCCGGACAAGCATTCCTTTTACTTCGCCGTGGAGCCGGTGAGCCTGTTTTATTGAAATGAGATATAAGAGAGATATCAAGATAGTGAAGATAGAATGAGAGAGAGTTTCGTCGTATATCTAAGACACAGTGCAGGCCTATTGACACAGAATATGCCCGTGCGATTGGTGATCAAACCATCAGAATGTCAGAATGAAGTTTATGCATATCGCTTGGTTTGTGAAGAAACCAAAATCCGTCTCTTTCGTATAGTATAAAAGATAGTATAAGAAAGGCTCGGGGCCGGGGTTTACAAAAACCAATTGTATACAAAATGAACGTTCATTGGCATCATAGTTGCTTATTTGGTTCTTTGGAGGTCTTTAATTAAGAAATGGAGACAGAAATAGACTTGGACAAGTTGCTTTAGTTCACGCTAGTGCTACTCCAATGGACCAAAAAAATCCATACACAGAAGACATAATATGAAAAGATACATTACTCTACTGTTTTTTGTAATTTTATGGATGTAGCGTCTTTAAACCATAAAATCTTTTAGAATGCGTGAAGACGAATCTTTGAAACTTGCATAATGAGAATGGATATTAACCAACCAATACATTAATACATACAAGGGATGACATTCGCAAGGCATACCATTAAATTTCTTTGTTCTCTTATTCAGAAACTGGGGGTACCCCTGGAGGTTTCGGCAAGATTCCAGTTCAATGTGTGGATTGAGCCAACACCGAATATAGAGTAAGATAATATTAAACTAAATTTAGGGGTTAATAGAACTAATAAATCTTCAACCTTCGAAGGTCGGGGGAACGTTGGACGATATCAATCTAGAAGGCAAAGAAATTGGCATAGTTAACTGAAGGACTTTGCCACGAAAGACCGAGGTGGTTACTAGACCAAGACAAGGCCTACAAAAGGCTGTGGAGCTAAAACAAGAAGAAGAATTAATCAATCTTGCAATTCATATTAACTATGTCGATTTATGTTAAGTATTTTTAATACTTTTAAAGAAAGTGCTTGACCACGATCCCACCTGATGTTAAGAGGAAATGCAGTCCTGGATGGTAAGGCGTACTAGCTCCGCAAATGCGTTTTACCCCGACGTCTAGGGGGAACCACTCCCACCTATACATCTAGCACCCTCGCAGTACTCGTACTAAGGCAACTAACTAACGGGACTATTGCGTATTGCCAGACATAAGCACCACCCTAAGCCCCTTTTGGTTTCATTTTACGATAGTGGATCATCGTCACCATGATTTCAGCAGCGCCGTCAGACCACCTTGCAAGTGGACTTCGTGCCCTTGATACCATAGCCTAAATAACCGGACTATAATAAATACATAAAAGGACTGCAAGGCTGAGCTTAATAAATGCCAATTCACGCTACTCTTCAAAACACCCATATAAAACGAAGATAGTAGCAATACATTGTATTTATGTCTCTGCAGGTTATACGAAAAGGTGCCAAAGATGCTGTTCCCTATATTTTGGGTGGAACAGCGAGTGGTGATAGAAGATCGGGTGCTGACGGAGTTGCGTGTGGTGCGCGCGGTGCTGGATTGGGGCGGCGTGGTGTGCGCTGCCATGACTCTGGTCTTCGCCGCGTTCGCCATCAAAGTGCTGTGTTGCTCGAAGAAGGCTAAATATTCCAGGTTAGTCATCATCGGTGACGCGTATTTTATATGTATGTTAACGTTTTAAAGTAAAAACTGAATTGTAATCAAATCTAACAGTACAAAGTACGTCTTAAAAACAGTTAAGGATTAATTAAGACGCTGTCTTTTGTTGCCTAAGTATCACAATCGTGCTCGTCCTTATTAAGGTGTAGTTACCTAGTGTTATATTGTTCATAAATCTACCAACTCAATCTCTCTCAACATGCTGTACGATTATATAGAAGTTGTCTAGTATATCTTCAGAACATAAGATCCTATGTCCTTTCGCGACTTTCATAGGTTGAGAGTAATCTTATCGCGATACCGCCGTTTTATGGATGTTAGGAACGTTGGTAGTTTCTTCGGCCACTTCTTCCAGCGCCAACACTTCAGTGTCACTTAAAGCTAGTTGGCTATTAAATGTCTTGATACTTTTCTGATAATAGTTCGCCATTGTACACACACTTTAGTTATATGAGGACAGTATTAGACCTGGAAAATGGGTTACAAAATATAAAAAGGAACATTTTAGGATTCCCCGAAGTGCATCGGGTCCTGAAGCAGCTTATAAAGTTGGGGCACGTGTTATATATCAAAGATGGTCCCAAATAAGGCGTAGGAGGAATGATCAACAAAAATAAGGTAATAGAAGCAAACAATCTGAAGAGCTTAGTCCTAATAAAAATGCTAAAGGTAATGGTGACACGGGCTTTCGCGACTTTACTAATCCTGATGCTAAAATTTATACAAGATACACTCGTCCCGTTGGCGAAGTCAAAGAATTCAAGACATATACGGTACTGTCACATATACTCGATAATGAGCAACTAAAAAGAGCTTAGTTACTTTTAAATCTCATCTCTCAGGGGAATAGAAATGAAATTTTAAAGAAGTCTTAAGAAATTAGGATCATTTATAAAGTACTAGCGTACCCAGTCCGCTTTGCCGGGCTTATTTTATTTAAACAATAAACTTACATCATAAAATATTTAATGTAAACTCTCACAATATATTAAATTATTAATTTCTCTCCGTATTCATTCTCTTCTCGAGCGGGTGAAGATCATTACCTACTAGGTGTAGGTAATGATCTTGTACATGCAATTTACTCCATTGTGTTGTATTGTACTCGTAAAGTTGTATGTGACAGTTCAAGAAGAGGAGTGCTCCGATCATCACCGAACTTTACAGGATTACTCGCCAGGTCAATCTGAAGATTACCTGAAAGTTTCATTGATATCGGTCTAGCCGTTTCGGAGCCTATGTGGAACATACCACATATTATATATAAATATATGTAATATGTGAAAACAACTCTGAGAAAACAATGACTTACTCTATACTAATAGATTCCTTAACAAGACTCATTCCAAATTCAAATGTGTATGCAATACATTTTCATTCTCGTTGATGAAAGTAAAATTGAAGTTAGCTAAGCTTCCTAAGATGTGCTTAAGCTCAGGGTACCAGTTCATTCTGTAGAACTAAGAGGCCACTCAAAAACCGGTGACAGAGATCAGAGAGAGAAGCTTGTGAGTACTAATTCAATATATCCAACCCACCCACTATCACAAATCTGGTTGACGATCAGATAAGAATTGGTAATTTGGAGACATCCCTTGTAACATTTGTCAGGCTATGAAAGGATAGGGCTGGAAATGACGATTTACGCAGTATGCAAAGAGACCAGCTTGATTGTTTCTGATGTAATGTGGCAGGCAGTAAATTCGCAAAGTAATATTGCAGTTCTATTATTGCAGGCGCCAATATGAAAAAACAGATAGAGGGTAGGAATGGTAAAACTCCTTGTGCACAACGTAATGTTATTGTAGAAAATTACCACAATTTAGGAGAGAAACACGTAAGACAAATCACTTATCAGTTCACGGCACTCTCGAGAAACACGATAGTTCACTTTTATAAACTATGATTAAAAATATTTTTAATTATCGATTATATCGGAGAGTACGTAACGCACGTTCTTATGTCAACTTCCAAAAACTCGAATATAGCTTGATCGATTAAATTGACTCAGTTATAGATATAGAAGTAAGTTTGAACGCAGTAAGCACGCAGCATTATATAGATTGCTTTGCTGGTTCTAGACACGTCGTGTTAGTACATAAAATAATTAAGAATATCTCTGTTCTTTTCCAGGCCATGCGAAGTAATTACCCAGAAACCAAAAGACGACTCGGAGCTGAAATTGAATCCGTCGTAAGTCAGACTAGAAAGCTACAGATGGAATACGAGAAGCCCATTGATCTGGGCATACGCACTGAATCCTGCTCATAGGATCTTGTAATGTAATTAAATATATTTTTATATTTATCGAAAATTTGTCATATAGAAGTTTCAAGAATTAACTGTTACGATGCCAATTCATTGGCAAGCGGATCGAGGAAACGAAAGTAAATCGAAACACGACTTTGGTAAAAGTAATGTGTAATAACGTAGGGTTATCTTTAAATTTACTTTTTAATATTTTATTTCTATAAGAATCTAGATTCTTTGTACTCCCCAAAACATTTGTAATCAAATATCCTCAAATACTACGTCAAATTTTGTCATTATGTCTTACTTTGGTATTCCTTAAAATTTTAAGGTTGGTCCTTGGAAGCCCACGCACACTTAAGTTTATGGTTTCTTCCTGAACAAATATCTTTGTTTGGAAAATTTTACTTTATCTAAATCATATTGAAACTTTTTATCATAAGAAACGGAAAAGAAATTTATACACTACGTTAAGTTTCACGGCTACATTTTTCATTCCAAATTGATGATAAAATCAAGGACTGTCTTTTGAGACTGTTTTCCCGTAGGTCTATTAGTCAAGGTATTATAAATTGATAAAAATACGGAGATGGCCTCACTAATAGGATCTCTGGTCTAAATTACCTTTGTGATGTCAATACTGTCTTCCTCCTCGCGTCGGTTTCCTCAATGCTGAGGGTCGTGACCATCTCGTGGGAACAGTCTGTCTTTGGTGATCCGTCGCCATTTTCCTCTGTCTGCAGCCGGTGCGCAGAGCATCGCTAACCGACGTGCCAGTAGTGGTGCGGATCTGGTTAAGCCAGCGTGTCGGGCTTCGACCTCGCGGTCTTGTCCCGTCCATTTTTCCTGTTACAAGCAGCCTTTCCAAGTTGTCACTGCTTTTTCTGGCATTTGACTATTAAGATTCTAGTATCCTGTTGTGGACAGTCAGTTCTGTAAGCCAGGATTGAATACTTTTACCAGATTAACTAATCTGAACCTTTGTTTTGTGCAAATTAGTGCATAAGTCTCGTCCATACTTTAGGCGCAATTGGAATCCAAATTGATAGTGTCTGAAAAGGCTAAAGTATACATCTCGAATATAGCTTCAATCGGATTACTATAGAAACGGCAATATGCTACGACCGTCTCGTTATCAGCAGATATCCTCTGACAAGCTGATCTGTCAAGAAATTTAAGATTTGTCAAATACTATTGTACAAATATTTTTCTTACATCTTCATAATATATAATTTCATTAGAAACAAATTTGTGAGGTTAATTACGCTAATACATACGCTTGCGCTATTGTGAAATGCTCCTGAGAGGGCTAGCAAGGGTCGAGTGGACACCAACCCTTAAATCTAAACTTAAAATCTTTCATCCTTTAAAATGACGTGATTGAAGTAGCTGACCACCACTTTGGCGTCACTGTTGTTGAAGTTTGTTTTGCTTTATTTTAAAAGGAAAGATTTTGCATTTCTGTACCTCGTAATTTTATAACAATTGCCTCTGATGCTATTTATATAATATGCAAGCGTATGAATCTCTGAATGAAGATATCTGCTGAGAAGAACGAGCGTGAAACTTTGACCAATTGTTCTATCCGATTGCAATTGTTCGATTCTTTCGATAGCTCCGCTCGTTGTTGCCCTTAAGGGCAATAGAAAATTAATAGAAGTCTAGGCTGATACTCCAAGAATTAGGCCACATGACCGCCGAAGTGCGAAGCCTTCACGAAAAAATGGTACTCATATAGTTTATAATAAAATAAGTCAACAGCCTATGTATGTCCAACAATTGGACATATACCTTCAGTAAAGACTAGAGATGAAACGAATAGTAGTGTGACCGGATATTCGGCAAGCAACTAGGCCGGAGCGCCGGATATCCGGCTGCCGGATATTCGGCCCTTTATTGCGTTGACGCGATCAGTTTGATTTGAATATTGGCGCGGTAAACGACATCCGATATATTCAGGCGCATTCGGATCGCACGTAAGCGGTGTCGCCTCTTACCAACAAATGCGGAAAATTTGGTATTTATTCACCACAATTTGCCACTTGTTAATTTTGAGTATTAAACTAATAATTAATAAAACGAACATTTTGATGTGCGATTATAAAATTAAAATAAACGGTGTCCATAACCTATTGGAGTATGATTGATTTGCCTTGAGTAAAATAATGAGATTTTTAAAATTATACTATCCGGTATCCGGCCGGATACTGGATTACTATCCGGTATCCGGCCGGATAGTGAAAACAAGGCCGGATAGGCCGGATACCGGATATTTACCGGATATCCGTTTCATCTCTAGTAAAGACAGTATAAGGGCTTAGTTTCCTATACTACCCAGTGCGGGTTGTCTGGATATCTAATATATATGTGTTGATATTTATACAAGCAGGTGATTATATAATATTTGATGTCTTCTGTTTTACTACGCATATACGAACCTTCTATATGTTTGACGTTCCCATGTCACACGAATTTTTATGGCAATTCCAATTTACCTGTACAGCTATAAAACTCTGGAATTGGCTTGCCGGTTGAGATTAGGGAGGCTTCGTCAACTAATGTCTTTAAATCGCGTGTATCTGGAATACTTTTTTCTCAAACAATGAAAAGTACAAACTGCTATATATAATAACGTTTATTTATTCCATCTATATGTATATTATTATATTTATATTAACGTATCTATGTATTTATATGTATATATCTAATTATCTATATAATATTTTTAAACAATATTTTTTAGTAGCACTACCCTTAATCTGCTCTACCACCACCACCAACTACTATAGGTTATCTGGAAGAAAACGCTAAACAGCATTACTTCGCCTTTACATATACTTTGGTGCAATAAAGGATTTATCTATCTAGAAGATTACCCGGACCAGGGATCCAAAATTTCAAAAGTGTTGCTCAAGGTCGTAAAACCACTAAAAGCGTGGTATATTTATTGTATATAGCATATAAGTATTTTAAGAAATATCTACAGCTATCAGTCAGAAATTATGCACAACACGTTGTTTGTGATCTCGAGACATAATTTCGTTAGCCCACTAATTTCACTAGCTACAACGCCCTTCTAACCTAAAAACATTATAACACCAACCATTTAAAACTATCACGGCTAGCTCGGTGACCTGACTGACTTTCTCTAGAATAATTACGGTCGTTGGATCATGGACAAAAATTGTTTACAAGATTATGTGACGGCATGAAAGATGTTTTTAAATGTTGCTTACAATGAGTTCTAATAGATTGAATGCTAATCTAGGAGAACTAGATTTGGGCTAACGCATGTTGTGTCTTAAGGTCGTGGTGGTATCCTGTGGTTAATGTCATCTAATATGGTCAGGTTTTTAGACCTCAGAATTTTACGAACATGTAACATATAATAACGGAATCGGAAAGCTTTTACAATAAATTTCTTCGTTTTGATTTGAACAATGAAAAATGAACAATTCAAATTGATTATTATTGATTCAAATGAGTTATGTTTAATACTCCTGTAGTACCATTTTTGGTTAGAAGATAATTTAACACGTCTCTCTTAGATATTTTTAGACCTAAGTGATTTGTATAAAATTTTGTACGAAATCGGGAATGCCAGTGGTTATAGCTAAAGTAGACAATAAAATATTACCTAAATAGTTTCATAAGAATAGTTCTATGCATAAAAAACTCTTTGATTGTTAATAATTCATTAATTCTTTATGGCGATAGCCATTTAAATACATTTACTTTTTATAAAATATACCTAAACTATTTATACTCGAAAATATTTATTTTTCATATTATATGACATCTATTTTATTATTTAGGCAGAGTATTTTAATCATTTCATGTTTACATTTAAATTATTATACGACAAAAGAACTATGATATTAATTTTGATATATGCTAAACTGTTTTACGTAAAATAGAAAGGTGTCGTATTAAAATAATAAACATATTTTAACAAATGTAAATAAGATTAAATGTTATTTTAAGGAATTATTTAATGATTTCCTACCGTATTTTAGTTATAAGTATATGTACGGTCTCATTTGTGTAATTTTATTATATACAATTACAAAAAAATACATTACTGTGATAAGATTTCTCTGCACATTGTCAACTTAATATATAGCGCCTGAATTTATAAGAAAATATTATAATTTGAATAATTGCCGTAAAAAAAATCAGGCGCTGTAACTCATTATTCACATTGCGTTGTAAATTTAAGAGAAATTTATTCTTATAGACAATGTTATTATATTTAGTGTGCATTTTACTATTAGTACATGTTTTCGCTCATTTCTCTCAGTGATCAGAATGAGTCCTGTGGCACGGGATGTGTTTCTCAGGCAAAATAAATTATGTTTGGTTGAGTTATGTTCAGTAAGTCACATATGTTTCTCGACACTGCGTTCGTGTGGGATTAAGAGCCGCTTGCTTATAGTTTGGAAGCTAGGTGTCAATGTACTTTTCAAGGAAGTATTGCACATTTCGGTAGGTAATATCACGTTAGCTATTCTCTAATTCTCTTCCTCTCGTATGAAAAACAATTCTTATAGAAAATATATTACAGCATATTTTTGAGTTCCATTTCAGTGTTATATGTAGTGATTCCGTGGCTATATAAACGTGATACAACTAAATTTCAATACTATATCTGTCGTAATAGAGTTCGTAATCATTTAAAAATTTTCGCGAAATTTTAATACTTTTTATACTTGCGACGTCGGTAAATAGTTTCCACGTTAACAATTATATCTCGTAGCTTGTGCCGCTATTAATTGAATGACTCTTCTGCGCGTCATGTACTGAAAACGTAAGCGGCCCGCATCCTGCGGCCTTTATGAGGTCGTCAGACCACCGTGCTGGTCTAACGCTGCGCTTGCCGGTCCGTGGTCTCCAATCGAGAACTTTTTGGCCTCATCGACCTTTCTACGCGCCGTTCCCATTGCCACTTCAACTTACCCGGCGAGCTATGTCGGTTACCTTTGCTCTTCTACGGATCTCGTCATACCTGATATGATCTCGTAGAGAAACTCCGAGCATAGCCCTTTCCATAGCCCGTTGTGCGACTTTGAGGTCATAAAAAAAAGAGAAAAATCGTGCAAATTTAAAGCTTCGACAGGGTTATAAGTTAAGTGCTTTTTGTATTTTCGTATGTTTGTACAAGATGAAACTTTGATGGAAATGCATGCAAAATCATCATAAACATGGAACGATAGCTGTCACAATATCTTTCACGCTAACCATAAAGAAGCTCTGGGTCCCGAGTTTGTTATTTGCCAGTGACGTTTCATTCTGAAGCCGATTTGTTATTGTCATTTCATTAAAAACCAAAACAACAAATAATAACACACGATTGGTGTACCAGTGATATGCTACCGGTAAACCAGTGCCACCAATGGACTAAAAGACTGCTATTTTTTTTATGGGTGGAAATGCTGTTATTCATACGTGCCCTCCGGAGAAGGGGCCAAGTTATCTCGGACCTGGTACAAGAGACCCCTAAAACCTCCCATGTTGAGAAGTCCTTGGGGCGAGATGGGGTCGCGTTAGCATTCACCGAGGCTACCCACCAGTCGGGGAGGGGGGATGAACTCTCTCCGTCAAGCACTGCTGACTAAAAGACTACTAAAGCTAGCAAATGTCGACCACTCGTTCATTTTGTACATTTGTTTAGCAGACTCGGGGCGCCACATCTTTGAGGAGAAAACGATATTTCCATACTGAGGATGGCATTTTAAATTCCGCTATCTATTCATTTTTAACAATTTAGCTTGTAACATGAATGATATTACATTTTAATAAAGATATACAAGAATATGTCGGTGTTTTATTTTGTATTTAAGGCGGTTTTTGTATTGGTGACGCAGCTGAAACCAAATTAGCATACATACCAATACAGCAGGAATTACATTTAATACAATACTATTTCCCCCATCCCCGTTCCACTATCGACTTCAAGAACTACTGCTGAATTTCATCCTTTTGTTGTGTACATTCTCCAAACAGTGAAGCGCTTTGCTTCATCTTTCATTATTCGTACAGCAAAGGAGTGGAATAATTTGCCCGCGTCTGTCGTATACAATGTGGGTATTTTCAAGAGTACTCTCGTTATGAAAATACCCACATTACTTAGCTAGTGCGCCTTTCCTTCCACCTTACCCACGTGCTTGACCACGATCCAACCTGGTATCAGGTTGGATCGTGGTCAAGCACTGGCTTAGAACGTATAAAAAAGTTTTGGTAATCTACTGCATTGACCTCAGTTGTGCCAATTTGGTTTTCCGATGATGTACCATTGATGACACTTGATGAACATAATCTGGGACATATCTTGTAAATGCCGTAACATTTCAACATAACAATCAACAGCAATTATCGAAAAAATCAATTCATTATAATAGTCCACAGATGGATCATTATGAAATTTGTAGATTGCGGGCACAATGACAAATTAATTGTAGTTCCCTCTACTGTGTATATTGCGCATGCACATCGGACACGTGTATATTTGCGTCTTACGTGTATAGTTGCGACTTCAAAAGAGGAGGTTCACAATTCGTTGTATTTTTAATTTTAGACTCGTATCGTTTCGATTTATGAATCGATTTTGAATTTTGTTCTAAAAAGCATTTCAATTAGGATCCATATGAATTTTGTCTTGCGTTTATACGAACAGAAATACAAGGTTTATTTTTACATTAATGATAATTTAATCACAATATATTCAACGGCAATAGCCTAACGGCCTAGGGTACCTGTCGGCAAACTTTTGTAAAAAGAGCCAAATTTCATCGATAGAACAATTTAATAGCTAAATAGTCGTAAAGTCAACTTTGATAGTTGGAACAATGCAACAAAATTTACATTAAAAAAAATAACATCGGATTTGAATGGTTGCGACTAAACTGTAACTGCGGTTCCTAAACTGTACTCTATTTTAGAGTAACAGGCCCGGTTGCAAAAACCTCACTACTACACTATGCTCACGAGGCTAGTTTACTAGGTTCTAAACTGTACTCCGTAAAGTTTCGGATTCAAATCCACCATTCGAATATTGACGACAATTAATAGTTGTTTGTTTAATCGCCAGGCATGGGAAATTATATGAAGCCAGGACTAAAGGGCTGATGAACCATCTCCTAGATCAAACTGAAAGATATATGAATAGTTAACGATTTCATTGATGAAAAAATCATACCAGATTTTTTTCTAAATTAGAAACAATTTTGTCTACCTGACTACTCTGTGAACGAGGGCCGTCTACGATTATCTCATCGTCTGCTTTAGAATCTACAACGTAGCCGAGATATTACGAATTATCTCGATATCGTAAATATATTATCAAACGATAAAATATTGATAAGAACTAATAAGAAAGGAAAAATAAAAAAGGAAAAAGGACATAGTAGATGTGACGACGATCTGTCTCCACATCACTCTGTTCTCGCCTTGTCTCATGGCTGTAGGAATGTCAAGTCTCAGAAATACTTGAACTTGGTCTGACAAGCGAAATGATATATATAAATGATTATAAAACTTGTGAGCAAATACACGTGCAGAGACAATCTCAACTAGATAAACGTTACACTTGAATCCCTCTCGCCGGCAGTCCTTGGTGCGTCTTCAAATCACTTTATCCGTAACAATCAAGCTGTCACCCACAAATTGGACAATTTACCAATCAACAGGTGCGTCCCGTCCCCTCGAGCTCAGAAGCCGTTGGGAGACTGGAGACTACACCGAAATATGCTCATCTGAAATAACGGGGACCAGGGAGAAAAAACGCCATCATGCTGTTCCTTATGGTTCTTTTAGCTGCTTTCGGTAAGTTTATTACATTTAGTACATTTCTAAAGACTATCATACCAATACGTAATATAAAAAACGATAATCAGTTTTAAATAACGCTGAAGAAACAACATTTCATGGATTTCGTTTCCTACAGTTAATAAATTTTAAGTCGAGCGCTCACAATAAAATTTAGCACGTCTCTAAACATTTCAAAAATAAAAACATAACAATGAAGAAATAAAATAGTTTAAAAAAAGTTCCTAAATGTTTTTCTTTAAATGTATAAAACGAGAATACTTTTTTAATCTATATAATACTTTTTTAAATGGGGAAATGTGTTTTTTGTTGTTACCACTTATTGTTAAAATTATAGAAAGGACATGATAGACAGACATGATCCTTATTCTATAAAATAGAAAGTTTTTGTATATAGAATACTTATCTGGAAACTAAATCCTTTAATATTTTTTAACATATTTATATAGAACTGCTTATTCACGATCTCACCTGATGTTAAGCGGAGATACAATCTTAGATGGTATGGCGCAGTAGCTAAGTAAATTCCTATTTAATCGACTATTGAGTAAGACAAACGCGGGCAAACTATTCCAATCCTTTACAGTATGTATTAATTCTTTTGACTGACATGTAATTCTAGAGTTTATCATCCAATGCCACACATGGTGAATCAGTTATGAAGAAATAAGCCGAAAATTAAAACGTAACTCTATTCTAGCTAGAACAACAAATTATAAAATGTGCCACAACTGGTTTACAAAAAAGTTATATCTATCTATAAATCTAATATAAATAAGAACGAACACGCCGTTTACCCAGTAGGGTGGGCTGAGATAACGAATTACATTTATATAACAATTACACAGTACTGGCACATATCTCACGTGCAAAAAGCGTGCCTACATCGATATCGATTACAATAACGTCGCCCTTCTTTAGCAATTCACTGATCTTGTCGATAGATATTCATCCACTAAGAAATTTCTTTAGATTCTTTTAGGACATAATTATGTTAGATATTAAATTTAGATCAGCTATATAGATCTCGTTTTTTGCAGTAACTATATTAACATAATAAAAATTATTGTAAGAATAAGTTTAGTACACTGAAAATAATATTTTCGTCTAGCCGTAGGCGTTTCATAAGACAACAAAGGCTTTTCGTTACATAATTGTGCTTTCTACTGAAACTTAGTTAACTACTACATTTAAAAATGAAGACATAGTATTAGGACATTATAATCTAATGCGAATCCTGGACGAAAGAGAGTGGTTATAGAATTTTATCAGTGGAGTGCCACAGGGAGTACGTCTGGGTAAACTATTAAAAACAGATTCCTGTGATATATCAAAATTATCTACTAGAATAAATTACTAATTAAATAAATATATTAGGTATTAATACATGAAGACGTATAATGAAAAACGTAATTTTTTCACTATGTTTTCTAATTTTCCTCGTCTAAATTGAATTTCGAGTAAAGACACACATTTTTATTCAACTTGAATTTCCTCGTACAACCTACTAACCTCAATGCAACACTAACCAGCTTTCAGGTTTCTTGTTACTATTTTTCCTCATTTCTATTAGAGCAACTATCTACTTGATATTAATCAACGCAATACATACCGACCAAGATTTTAAGCAAGAACAACATGTTAAAATTAGCCCAGATGGGACACGGTTCTGGCACCGTTCCTCACAGCTGTTCTGTTCACATTTCCTGATCACTACCACTAAACTGACAGATCCGTTTAGAAAGTGAACGAAGAAAAGATCATTAATCATCAATAATCATCATTAATAAGAATGTCATGTAAGTAAGAAAGAATAATTATTTTTTGATAAAAAAGCGTGACTTTACAAAGCATGGCACCACACGAGAACGACAACAGATTAGGCGATCTAAGTGTTATGCCATCTCTCAATCCGGTAAAGCAGAGAAATATCCTATCATACATAATCACCGTCTCTGGCTAATCTAGATAGTTCACTACAAAAAATCAGACTCACACAGTAAAATATCACTAATACTTCTTGCATACACCTGAGTGGACACAGTACAGCATTCAACAATATTTGCAGTTTCAAGGGTTTAGAATAACGTGTCTTTATTCTACTGCTAGAGTGTGTACAGTGGAAATGCATCTTAGTCAGTGACACGTTTAGACACTCTAAACGTGTCACCTCTACCGTAATTGATAACGCTATGTCAACCACAATGTCAACTCTCTTTAATTTATGAATGGCCACGGACAGGCTACTGAGAAACGTGTACACAATGCCGAGATAACCTCGATGGGAGATATGCATCAAAGCGCAGGGATAGGATCGCCAACTGGAACTTTAATTGAGGACGTCCGGGTTTCTTTGTGATAAATGGCGATTGTGGAGTGGACTCAAATTGGATTCCCGGACCGAACAATGTTGTTAATATTTAAACTTCTCGTCTTTATTGGCTCAATTCTTGGCCTTGCATATTTTAGATCTATTATGCCTTCACGAACACTGTATTTCAGTTCTGAGCATACATTTCATTTCAAAATAAATGCTTTACTTTCACAGCGCCGATTCCTTTGCGCTTCTTTGAAATGCTATCTATTCTGTGTATTATGCGTTTGATTGTTAATCTGTGACGTATTTCTCTATTTAAACCTTAGCTCATTACTAACCTACTATTTATCTACGTCGTCCTAAATATGATTATCATCATAAATTTATATCAATTCTAATCTTCAAAAGAACTGAACCTAAAACCTAAAGTTGAGCTTCGATAGCAATGATTAGTATCTCTCTTTAAGGGTGTATAACATTGATATCGGAAGGGAATACTGAAGCGGGAATTTTATTCCAATCTGCTATAAGCATTATATAAGGACGAAACAAAGCGCTTCTACCAGATCCGTGAGATGTCCACATTCAAATGATGGAACGATGAGACGTCGAAAGTGGGATGCAACTCATGCCGCACGCTTTCCGAAATATATTCTATAAAATATAGTATATCTTCAGCATATTCAAAAACATTTGAAGTGTGCAAGTTCACATTCTATTTATCCCCAGTGCTATTAAAGAATAAGCTTCTCGCCTCAGACCCCAAAAACAAAATAAATATTATTTAGGCATTACAAATGACGACGAAGATCAATTGATTTAGGTATTAGAATTTAATAGGATATTAGAAACTTCGCAAATTAACAATAAATGGTTTCAATTATTTTATTTTTAATTTGTTTTATGGAAACGCAATTGTTAAAGATAAAATAAAATCCACACTGGGACTATCCCACAAAATAAATCTCGCGAGCCTAACGTGTGAGTCAGGAGCAATTTGCAAAGAATTTCCGGATGAGATCAGCAATGAAAAGCAAATATTTCGCCTCCGCGTCTGCGCTGCGGTCGGCGTAGCGTCTACGTTTTACCGCCAATAAGTGGTCACAGATAAGCAAACTGAAATGCCTTTGAACTTAACCATTCCACATAGACACTTCCATTCCACACTAATTTCGAATATTTCCTGATATGTAGTTCGTGTCAGTGATATGGCACACCGTTCAAGAGTGAAATATTGTGACTCTAGTGGAGTCAAGTGATACAATAAGTGTGTAAGTAGTGATATATAATCAATCATCATCATCGTCATCATGATCAGCCTCCAACAGTCCATTTCTGGACATGGCCTCTCTAAAAGCATGCCAGCCGTCCTGCGAAGGTCGTCGCTTCTCCTAGTCAGAATCTGATGAGGCCGGCCTCTTTAAAATCCCCTAATGGGATTTAAAATATATGTAATTAATATGTGGAAAATCTCAAATAGCAACCTTTCTTGTTACCGTAATAATGGATAAAAAAGCGGATTCTTTTTTGTTTTTTATAAATTTCAAAAAATAACGAAGAGCAAGTATGCATAGACGCATAGATGTGGAGTAGTGATAACCTAATGGTTAGTGGTCGATATCACGTTTGTTTTAATTAACGTTTTCCTTTTTTGGGTTTTCTTGAAAATGCGCGGTGAACGGGGATAGGCTTGGCTGTCACATAAGGCCCGAATAAACTAGGTCAAAAGTAGTCTCAAAAATATTTGACAGCTTATTTTTTTTATTTTGCACTATCATTAATATATCACAAAATGCAAAGAATAGAGGCGGACGTTTTAATACAAATAGCTTTTACTTTGCTAAATGATATTTTTGTATTATAATTTTTTTCTTGAAAGTTTGTAAATCCGGTTTTGATAGCATTACAAACCGCAAATTCTACATCAAAGAACTTTTTGGTACGGCCACCTGCATACCACATACACAACCACAGACAGTGTTTATGTTGTCTCGAACTAGATTTGTAGCTTTCTTTGAAGTCTAGGTAATAAAATCATCAGGTTTCCTGCTTCTAGATGATTGTACCAAAATATTTTCGTCGAGCTATAGCAGAGGAGGAAGTCATTCAAAATCTTGAAAAATTATCTGATCTTTGATATAATAAAAATAAAAACGTATTTTTTTTAAATATCATGAAATAAGTACAAATTGATTTACTAACCTATAACTCTGTAAATGAGCAAGCTCTTATAATCAATACATGCAAATCTAAAAGATAAAAATAAGAAAAAAATCAATTGTCTTTTATTAAAAAGTTTGCAAAACAATTTTTACACTATAGTATTGTTTTAACAAAATATTTAGACATTAAAACGAAATTCTACAAAACAAAAAAACATTATTTATACTAAAACGATGCATAACTAGCGCCGCCGCAGAAGAAAAAATGAACTGCGCAAGTCTTTATAGTCTGCAATTCCGAACTTGACCGCTAACGCCGCTTAAGTATTTTGTCATTGTAAGAAGTACGTGCTACGTTTAATAATAGATTTTTGTTCATGTCCTTGTTTACAGTTAAGTGCTCGATTTAACTCACCTTGTACGTGACGGTAATAAACGTTTTTGCTTTAATATCTCATATTCGTTTGTGCAAATAATAAATATCCACTGCAGTTATTCTCGACGTCTTGTTATGACAGTCACACACTGTGTTGCCAATAAAAAATTTAAAAACTACTTATTATCATATCTTTCATAACAATATATCTATACAATAAAATATCTTTTATAACAATATGTTATTAAAAATTAGCTTCATTAACAAATATTTACTACTGCTTATATCGAATAATAATTAAATTATTAATATTTATTTTACTATTAACCAATCCAAAAAAGGTTTTCAATTCGGATTTTTTTTTGTTTTAATTTTTAATAAGGATTTACTTTCAATTTGGTCCTGTTGTTCACTTTGTCGGCATTTTGTTTTGAAGTTATACTTGGGAAATTATTAAAATTGTACAAAATGATGTTTTTGTATTGCGATTTATGACGATAAGAAGATAAGTTACTTCATAACGACAATGAGCACGAATGTAGAAGAAAAAACCGAATGTATGTGTCAGTACTTCGTAATATATGTCTTATGTATGATACTTCCTCAGTAAAAGGGCGTCCATTCGTAGTACCGTTTAATTCGGTACGTCACTGATGGTAAGACTCATTGGATTACGATTTGATTTGAAGTCAGCTTGTAATTATTTACATATACTTGTATGATGACTTATAATTAACCAATTCATTGACATTTTTTTTTAATTAGTATAAATTATACATTTATATAAAAATATTTTACAGCTAACTCAGTAATCGCGGAAGAAGAAATAATGAAGAACCTGACGACTGTGACCTGGGCACATGCTGTAAACAACAAGACTTACTTAGATGCTGCTTTAGCCAGTAAGTTAAATAGGCCTGTCTGTCTGTATGTCCCTCTTTAACACAAGAGGCTAAACTAATCTGGACGTTAATTAGCATGAAGTAAGAACATGAGTTTGAGTACTCTACTATATTTAACATTAGTGACATTCACACGGGCGACCTCTAAACCCCTTGTACCCCTTATCAGGTTACAAAAAACAAACGGACGGATATATCATAATAGGAATGCATAATTAAATTCAGAGATTAAACCTTAAAAGAGTAAATTTTAAACCTTAGTATATTCTGGGCCGTTAGTTAGTTTACACAAACCAGCCTGTTCGAATTTGAACATGGCGACACATATCGGCCATTATTCTAAAAATTTAGCATCTGACGATGATGTATCAATGAGGAGGTAATAAGGTTAGTCAATTTCTATTTAATTTATTTTTTATTTCAATCGTAAAGCGTTTGTTCATGCCAATGAACAGAAGAAATAAATAAAATATCAAGACTGCCAACTTTAACGTGTAAATTTCTGTGCTATCATTTAGTTTTTGTAATTTTTGTTGGTTTCCTTTAATAAACCATAATTTCAATTTCTTTACTGTTTATTTTACAGACAGCATTTAAACTTGCTACTAGATAACGCTTTCTCAAAAAAAATTAATGCAACCCGCCTTACGAATGATTAGATCTATTTAACGTCCCAAATGCAGTGAAGAAGCCACGCATCATTCGACACAACAAAACCCGTTTACCCATAATTCGCAATCATGAATTCAACTGGGTTTTGAATACGGGCAACCATGTTTCAGGCACATTGATTGTTGAGCACATTGTAAAGTAAATGCAAGGAACATAGTTGTGTTTATAAACTGAACGGTTCTAAAGTTACATAAGACCTGCTCACAGTGCAGCTATTATAGCTGGACAACTTTTGTTGGTCTTTTCTTCAAATCCAAGATTATAGAAATCCAAGATCAGGTGAACGAGGTTACGGTTCACCTGATCTTGAGAGATCTCCGTCGCCCATGAACATCCAAAACACTGAAGGAGCTGCAGATGAGTTGCCGGCCTTTGGGAAAGGATTAGGTTCCTTTGGTTAAGGTCCCCAAATCGGACAGTTGATCCCACAAGTTGGTAGTGAAAGAAACTTGCGCCAAATATATCCGTGTGGAACGATGACCAAGATGGTATCGATGGAATTTGGTAAAGCAAAGTATAAGCAATAACTTTTTTTTATTGTTATTTGCGATAAACTACAATTGCGTGGACTTATTTCTTAGGTTCACATCAATTCGAGCGTAACGATGCGTATCCGAACACATTGTACAATAGTGTAAAGGAAATTGAAAGGTATTTACTACTAGATATACTTAAATGGAATGTAGACATTTTAAATTGACACTATTCACATCTGCGCAGTATATGCTCATATTCCACGCAATTAAGGCGTGTAGATTTGAAGATAAAGTCAAAACCTATAAAATATACATAAATAAATAATTTCCTGTCCCAACTTAACTCCTAAAATGCTACAATAGAATATCTGCCCCTCGCACACATTATTCGTCATTTAAATGTTTAATTTCAGCAGAGGGTAAAAGTATCGACTCTCAGGAAAAAAGAGATAAATTAAATAAACTATTTTAGAAAAGGTCACATTAAAAATTAAACAATTATTGCGTTTAGTAATACAGCCGCGTATGCTTATACTGTGACCACTCTCGCCAGTCGAACTCGTTCCCAGAACTGTAAGCAATTAATAACAATTATTGTGACAGATTTAGGCTTCGCGAGTTAAAACTGAATGCGGTCCGAAGCCCGGCTGCAGCGGCCCGAATCTGAACAATCGAATTATCCGGACTAGGAAGATAAGGTGGCATGAAACGATCGATTACATGGACCGAATAATATGTACAACGGTTGTGCAATTTTATTTTTAAATAAAGCATCTTTTGGCACCTATAAATACTGCAGAATATGAGTAATGTTTACCAAGCGTTCATATATTATGAGGAAACGCGGCCCTAGTGCGAATTCGCAGAATTCACTTGTCTTAGAAATATTTCTAACATACTCTTTAAACTATCTTTTTACAATCTTTATACTATATTTACAGAAAGGCCTATGCCCAATAGTGGGACATATTGTTTATATGGGTTGTAACTTTAACGAGTAGTGCTTCCACATCTGAATATTCCTGGGTCCCTAAGCATAGCATAGGTTATTACATAGCGATCCCTAATTATCCTTACCCTTCAAGCCCAAGAAAAAGGCTTTCTGACGCCGTCAACCCTAATACCAACATGAATATAGAGGCATTGCAATATTAGGACAAAAAGTATACTGCGAAAGTGGGTGGTGGGGTCCTAAGATGACGATCTGGTCGATATAACTCCTATATCAGACCAGACTGGGATATATTAAAAAAGGGGATGTTAAGGTAACCCTTAACGAATATTACCCTAACTATCGATACTATACTTTTTTGTGTATGCGTAGATTTATGGCTGTAAATGAAGCGAAAGCAAGGTTCTCTGCCCACCTCCTAGGGTGTGGGCATGAGGATTTGTATTTGTATGAACTAAGCGAAACCCAAATTGATGGAATGGATGATAATAACCTTTCTCACTAGTCTTTCACGTCTTTTATCCCAGACGAGTGCATCAAATCATCTCCGCGTTACCTTTACAGGCGATGTTTCCATGCTAGAAGCAGATATAGTGCTAGGCCATATAACGGGCAAGGACGGTCCTGCGATACCGGTCATGGCTCATCCACCAGCAACCACCTCCGACCTAACCCTGGGAGACTTCCTGACAGCTGTGTCGCAATACAACAACGGCAACTCAAAACAGAAGGGTGTCAAGCTCGACTTCAAGAGTACTGAAGCTTTCGAGAAATCGCAGGATCAAATCGCGCAGTTTAGTAAACCAGAGGTGAGTACATATTCTTTCGTATTAAGGTGATACTTTAATGACAAGTATCCTTCCATTCCTCTTATGCTTTTATGCATCTCAAGGATACTGTCACGCAAAATGACTGCTCCCATCGCTTTCGGTAAGATTATATATATAGCAACACTTTAAAACACTACAAAAATGACAAAAAGTTCCATTTATCTATTCAGTTCTTTCATATACAAGTATTCCAATTATTATAACAACAGAAAGGACAATTACATAATTCACACGCTTCGTTATTATTACATTAAATTTTTGGATGATGAAGCTTACCTAAATTGCACTCTAACACATTCTGCCAAAGAGTAAAATTCTTTAGCTGGCAACATAGTAGATTTAAATTATCATAGCGCTTATTACCAAGTGACTGGAGTTATGTTTGCTTGCCATCTGTCAATGTCATGACAGGAGTTGCCAGCGGCTGCGTTTAATTGCCTAAATGTACCCAAAGCAATTATTCTTTAACGAGCTTAATTCAAAGAGTCATGAATTATCATAGATACTTTGGCGTCTAGATTAATTGAATGAATATGAATTGATTTTTTCTCAAAACTGTAACAATTGAAACTGATTTCAATGGAATCATTTTGAAATTAATAAATTGTTGTGCAATGTCAGTTAGCTGGAGCGGCAGATTGAAAATGCGCCCATCGCTTGCCTTGACGAGTTGAATAAACTCGTGGCCGCACCACTGAAACTGTCGTCGCATAAGTTGGCTTCATTGCTATTCGCATCCGTAAAATACCAACGGACCAGCCCTCTCCGGAATACTTACGTGTAACATAAGTAACCGTTAACCACCGAAGTTACCCCTTACCGGAGGACCCTACGGGGGAAATCTTTAACAAGATACATTCCCCCAGGAGGCAGGGTTATGTGGGATTTTTACCCACTAATAAACCTCCACGGTGGCCCTTCCTCGGTGCATAGTGAGGGACTCAGGGATCACCAGTGCCCCTGTGCCCTCGCAGAGCAAAGCGACACGGGCCAGCTGATGTCGCCTTCTTCCCGGGTCCACTTCAGCGGATGACAAAGGCCCCCACCCTTATCGCCCAGTGAACCTGAGGCAACTTTTAGTCGCCTTCCACGCCAGGCGGAGATACCGTAGTATTCTACGAGCCCAGAACTTGTGGGACCCTTGTGTCAAGTTACTACGAATAGAGGTTCAGGCTAAGCGACCTAAGAGATTTGCCACCTCTCAATCGAGTGAAGCAGTAAAATTCAGCAGCAGCAGTGTGAGAGTGCACAGTGAAGTGCAAAAGTGTGAAAAGCAAAATACAATATTTTTTTTCGTTTTGTAGGTCACGTTTCCATTGTGGTTGAACGCTGACATCTTGCCGGGCCCGGTGAATGCAACAACCACTCCTGTGGACTCTCTCAAGTTCCTTGAGCTGGGGGCTAAGCACCCGCGTGCTGTGCTCTCCGTCGGCTGGACCACCAACTACGGCGGCGACATCAAAGAGGGCGAGTACAGCCGCGACCAGATCGGGACCATGTTGCGGCTGGTCAACGAGCATGTCAATCAGACCGTCACATTTCCAGTAAGAGATTTCTTGACCAACTAGCAAAGTGATAATGCTTTTTGTGTGTTTGTTTTAATTTTTCTGGGTAAGAATAAAATGTTCTGCTGTCCTTTTTGTGAAACTTCTCTTCGACTCACCACGCATTCCAAAGACAAGCCAACACCGTTTTTTTTTTGTTAACTGGGGGGAAATCTTCTACAAGATACCCCGCGGGGGGAAGGCGGGGTTCTTACCCACTAAAACCGTGGTGGGGGCCCTTCTTCGGTGCATGGTGAGGGGCTCCGGGATCTCCAGTGGAACGCACTGTAGTCCCTCTGCACTATGCTCTCGGAGACCACATCCCGACACGGGCCAGCCGATGTCGCCTTCTCCCCGGGTCCACCAAGCCCTAAATGAAGCGTGCATAAAGACATTTCACTTCACACAAAAGTCATCATTAATTTGATTTGAAGTCGCGTTTTGTTTTTACTCGTAAATATATTTATTAAATATTTGGTTTCTGTGTTGTAGGTGCGTGCTGGACTGGCGTCAAACAGCCAGCCCGTGATCCTAGATCTTCTCCGGGAAACGGCCTCCTTGAACTCCTCGATGACAGTCTGGTCGAGCGAAGGAGACGCGGTGGAAGTGGACCGTCTCCGGGCTCTGATCCTCACGGTGGGACTGGAGAGGACATACCTCGACGTGCCCCACGATCTCGCGGCCAAGCTTCACTTGCCACCACCAGATAGTAAAGTCAAAAACTAAATAAATGTATTCTTTCTAAGAAATGTTTTTTTTTTATCTTTCTTTTTCCAAAATTCCAGCTGCCTTTAGGTAAAACAAAAGTATTAATGTTTTAAGTGAAACGGGACATACGTGCGAAAGCTATTAGCTGGCTCGGCTCCACTAAGAAATATTACGTTATAACAATATAAGTCCTGGCTGGATTTAATTTTATCTGGTTGTTTTTTTATTGCTTATTTATTACGACTTAATAAGCTTAGTGAAAAGAGAACGCCGATGATGTCTCTTTTATTTATTTGATTACACGTAAATTTTCCATATAGTTTCTATCAATAAAATAGCTACCGAACGAGTCGTGGTTCGGCCCTCTCGGGCACCCTTAGATCGGGATGCATACGCGTAGCATGGTTACCGTCCAAGACGAGGTTACCCCTCACCGGAGGGACCCTTGTGTCGAGTTAATAGCTAATAGAGGTTTAAGCTAAAGTCAGCCCTATAGTTCTGGGCTCTCAAGAATAAGACTACGGTATCCCCTGCCTGTCGTAGAAGGCGACTAAAAGGGGTCTCGGGTTCACTGGGTGACAAGGGTGGGGGCCTGAGTCGTCCACCAAGGTGGACCCGGGAAGGAGGCGACATTGGCTGGCCCGTGTCGCCTTGCGCTGCGAGAGCACAGGGGGGGAGGGAGTAACCTCCCCCCCGGGACGTGCTCTCCTTGAGCACAGTGCTGAGGGGCTCCGGTGCGTTCCACGTTGAGATCCCGGAGCCCCTCGTCATGCACCGAGTAAAGGGCCACCGGGGAGGTTTTTGTGGGTAAGAACTCCACATAACCGCCGCCTTCCCCCCAGAAGGCGGGGTATCGTTCTGAAGATTTCCTCCTCGTAAAAAAAAAGCTAAAGTCCGGCGCGATGAGTTATTCGTCCATTTGTGATACAAATTACACACATACTTGATGCAAATGTAACATTTGTATGGTTTTCTCATGGATGCCATTGACAGAATTAGACCAAATTGAAACAAAAAAGAATCATCCAAATCGGTTTACCCAGTCCAAAGTTATGAGGTAACAAACATACAAAACAAATTAAGAACCTCGTTTTTACAATTCGATTGAAAAAGATTCACACAAAGCTGCAAAGGTTTGATTTACTCTGATTTCTTATTCAACACTGTTTCGTAATCTTCCCGCAGATAAAAAGGTTCGTAAAAACAAAATACAGTTAAATTAACTTTCTCCCGTAATTCAATAATTAACTGTTTGATTTTCTTAATCACGAGATGATAATCTCGATGGAATTGAATCTAACCGTATAGTTCAGCGATCGAATGAATTGTTAGAAATAAGAATCATAGTTAAAAAAAAAACAAGTAAGCTTTAAACTGAAGTAAAAAATCTTCTATCTCCATCTATATTGTTTGTATATAAATATGTTTATACAAGATTGTTCAAGAGAAAGAAAATGTGCGCGCGCACTGCTCTCTCTTGCTCCTACAGTGTGATACAGACAATAGGCCTGAGCTCCGAGTTTACTATTCACAAGTGACTTTTCATCATGAAACCGGTCATCTATTACAGTCATATCAATTATCATTCAATCATTACCAAAATCTTAAATTAACACGATTGGCATGCAATTGGTACGCGCTAGGTAAGACATAGTAACACCAATGAGACTACTCAAGACTAGTCTTGTTCAAAAATAAGATGAAAGTCTTCTTAATGACTATACAAAAAAAGGTTAAGTAAAAAAATCCGCTTATAATGGATACATTTATGAAGATATTGAATTCTAATTTGAACATTTTGGTTGGCTGCGTTCTTTTTCCGTCTTGTTTAATTCCCCATTTTATTTTTATTTTGTTTTATTTTATATACAATTTATGTTTCCCTGGTGTTTTACTTGCTTTTACGTTATTCGTACTTTGTTAAACTTCTGCTACTGACATTTGTTTGCTTCTTAAAATGGGCTTCTGCAGAATACCAGCGCTGATTTACCCTCCTCGGATAATCAGCATTATGCTGAGCAGTGAACCCGGTCGGTTCGGCGTTGCAACACATAGCCTTGTGTATCGGAACTTTTGTGAGTGAGTGATATATATATATATATATATATATATATTTATTAATTTTTTCATTTTTAACTGTGCGCTTAACTTGTTGTGTTAATTTGTATATGTGTTGTAATCTGTCTAACCGATTAAATGGCCTATTATTATTATTATTACTAAAACCAGTAAATATCGACTACTATGATGCCAATGAACGTTTATTTTGTACAATTGGTTTAGCAGATTTGAGGCCCTGCATTGTGTCTTAGATATACGAAACGTAACTCTCTCACTCTATCCTCACTAACATATATTTCCCTTTCTACTTCCGTTCGTCTGATTACACATTTACGTAACACATTCACCGTCTTACTCCAAATGTCAAGCGTACGTAAAGAACTATTACTTTAAAAAAAGCTATGAATTTGAACTTAACAGCGTACAAAGAAACGTGAAATAGAAAAATTCGACTACGAAGTTGAGATACGAATACAGAAATTTTCGCAATTTTTAGCAAAACGGTAAGTTTTCTCGTGAAATTAACCTAGATAAAAATTGTAGATCGTAAAATTATCTATAAAAAAATGTATCAATTCTTTTTTTCCTACAAGTGCCTTTCTGAGATATAACGATTCAATAATTTCAACATTTATAGATAATTTTATGACCTACACTTTTTGTCTGGGCTATTACTATGATAAAACATTTTGCTGAAAATTGAAAATTTATATTTTTGACTTTTGAACTCGAGTAAAATTTATTCCATACACGGGAGTGATGAGGGACTTAAAAAATTTATTTATATATTATGAAAATTTTTACTGATTTTCAGCTCGTAATTTTATGCACCTTCGAACGTCTAGATTGACCGGACAATACTGAACTATGTATGTTATATTATAATTCAAAATGCCCTCGAACCCGCCGCTTGGTCTGGCGTGCGTAACTCGACATATTTCTATTGCGACCCAGTCGTTCAGATTTCGACTTAATGTCTATACGATTATAGAATATAATGATACATTACAATGTCTGCAGAGAGTGTGTCGACCCTTCAATGTGCGGTGCATCTGACTAGGGCCGCGTCTAGTTGGCATTCCCGTGGCATGCGAGTCGAAGGCTTGGTTCACTAATGGCCGCATAACTCAGACATGACTTAGCCATTACAAGACGGGTATTGTAATTGAATTTTCACTATGGTTCACCTAATTTGGGTATCGAACTTTATTATTAACCGACTTCAAAAAAGGAGGAGGTTCACAATTCGTCTGTAATTTTTGAAGTAAACTTTATTTATGCACGCTTCGACAATATGTGTTATTTAAAAATATGAAATGTGATTGGACGAGGCCAACGGGCTCTAACTTATTTCTTCTCAACTTCCGGTCATTCTCACCCGATCAAGATTTTCGTAACGCATTCACCAGCTCTTACTCCCCAAGTCAAGCGAGCGTGTAGAAGTTTCGCTTCAAAAACTAAGAAGAAAAATAAAAATATCCCAGGTGTCTACTTTCCTGACCACAAATTTGCGTTCTCTATCTCTCTCATAACGCGCTGTCGCTTACACACTTTGAACGGCACTATCGGCAATTCTCGGGAACTCTCGGCTCCAGCTTAAAGGGACATTTTGCGCGAATAACGTGTGTTTGAAAATGTGATTTTTTTTGATAAGGAGAAATCTTCAAGAAGATACCCCGCTTTATGGGGGGAAGACGGCGCTTATGTGGGGCTTTTACCCACTAAAACACCCCCGGTGGCCCTTCCTCGGTGCATGGTGAGGGGCTCCGGTATCTCCAGTGGAGCGCACCGGAGCTCCTCTGCACTCCCTAATCATCAGTACAGCTGGTCCAAGTGTATTTGAAAAAAAGATCGATATTTATCTCAAGGCGTTTTTCAGGCCGAGACGGGCGGACGTGAACGAATGAGACACAAAATAAACCAGTACGGTACATTGAGTAGTTTGAATTATTTATAACACAGGCTGAATATAATTAATGCTTAAAAATAAAGTCATTCATCACAGAAATAGAACGGCAATGTTTACACTGCCTCTGTCAGACACCACAATGATGTAATGCGACAGACAAACTGTGGCGGGTTTCACACGGCCCGCCGCGGCCAGATGCAAGGACGTGTGGCCACGGTTCACGCGGTTGTGTGGAAAGTTCACCGCCGGCAAACAAGAATACCGCATTCGAGCTTGTATATCCCACTAATATTATAAATGCGAAAGTTTGTTTTATGTTTATTTTATGTATGTTTGTTTCTCGATCACGCCAGAACGGCTGAACAAATCTGGATGAAATTTGCCAAATTTGATAGATTATAGTCTGGAATAGCACATAGGCACTACTTTTTTCAATTGGTATATTGGTACAATTTCAATTGGTATATACCACGTATAAACGATATTGGCAAAAATAATGAAGTCCCACTATGAATCACCACTGTGTGGTGAATCTAATGAAACATTGTCGCGCATTCGGGTCGCGCCCGTCGCGTTCTCTAATTAAATTGTGATTGACAAACGGACACACGGACAGCGGGACGCTAGGACAGCCCTCTGAACCGTACGTCACGTTGACATTTCAATTATAGTTGCCAGGGCTTACGTGGAATTGATTCTGCTAAGCTTCAAGATATGATGATGTTCTTAAAGATGAAGCTGAAGCAAGGCTTATTGCACGATGTTTTTCACACAAACTGACTTGAGTTTTGTACATTATTATGTCACAAATTTGATAACCTAATATTATCTCAATAACTATTTTGTACTTGAAGGATAGAAAAAAAAACGTAAAAATGAATACTCATTTCTTACTAGCACGACGAGATTAAAAGACTTGTTGCCTACTGCACGAAACAATTACCGCTTTACGTTAAAATTAAAAAGTTACATCCTGCATAGTTATATCCCACTGTTGGGCACAGGCCTTCGCTGTAGGGAGAGTAATTATATCTAGGGCATAGCCCGCCAAGCGGCCCTAGTGCATTTGCAGATTGACGGATTTAACATGTTTTAGAATTTTTTTTAACACGTGCAGGTTTCCTCACGATTTTTTCCTTCCTCACCAAGCGCGTGGTAAATCAGTATTAAAATTGCAAGGAACAAATTTATTGTAGTAGTGCCGGTACCGGGGTTTGAACTCGAGTTGCTAGCATACTGTATAACTTGAGACGACAGTCTGGAGCTAAGCTAACTAAGCCACCATGGCTCTCCTATCTATAGGTAGGTAAGTAAAGATATTCAGCCCTGTAGTTCTGGGCTTTCAAGAATAAGACTACGGTATCCCCTGCCTGTCGTAGAAGGCGACTAAAAGGGGCCTCGGGTTCAATAGGCGACAAGGGTGGGGCCTTTGTCGTCCGCCAAGGTGGACCCGGGAAGAAGGCGACATCGGCTGGCCCGTGTCGCCTTGCACTGCGAGGGCACAGGGGGGGAGGGAGTAACCTCCCCCCCGGGAAGTGCTCTCCTTGAGCACAGTGCAAAGGGGCTCCGGTGCGTTCCACTGGAGATCCCGGAGCCCCTCACCATGCACCGAGGAAGGGCCACCGGGGAGGTTTTAGTGGGTAAAAACCCCACATAACCGCCGCCTTCCCCCCAGAAGGCAGGGTATCTTTTTGAAGATTTCCTCCTCGTTATAAAAAAAAAAGAAAAAAAAAAGGTAAGTAAAGATATAAGTTAGTATAAAATAGATAATAAATTATCATACTTATTTCTAGAAACTATACTCATTCGGTGATCTTTTGACACCATTCTTTTTAAATAGCATAATTTACCCACACCAATGCAAGACTCAAAGCGAAATTGGGTTCACTCCCTTCACAATTGTTCGACATGCACCAATCCATCAATAGCATACTGAGAATTAATTCCGATATAACACAGAGCGTGCACTTATGTTTTCCCGCATCTCAACCGTGTAACTGCGGCCGCCGCGAGTTTTCTTAGAAAAGTCTACACTGTTGTATAAGGATCTACTGTAATGAACTTTTATGTGGATTCCTCGAACTGTTATAATTCCGCGCACAACGATCTCGGTGTGAGAGGCGGCCGAATAAAGGTACTGACAAATTAAAGTGTATTATTATAGGAACGTTTTTTTGTTACCTAACAATAGTGTATGTTTCAGCCCTGTAGTTCTGGGCTGCCAAGAATAAGACTACGGTATCCCCTGCCAGTCGTATAAGGCGACTAAAAGGGGCTTCGGGTTCACTGGGCAACAAGGGTGGGGGCCTTTGTCGTCCGCTAAGGTGGACTCCGGGAAGAAGGCGACATCGGCTGGCCCGTGTCGCCTTGCACTGCGAGGGCACAGGGAGGTAGGGAGTAACCTCCCCCGGGAAGTGCTCTCCTTGAGCACATTGCAGAGGGGCTCCGGTGCGTTCCACTGGAGATCTTAGAGCCCCTCACCATGCACCGAGGAAGGGCCACCGGGGAGGTTTTAGTGGGTAAAAACTCCACATAACCGCCGCCTTCCCCCCAGAAGGCAGGGTATCTTTTTGAAGATTTCCTCCTCGTTATAAAAAAAAAAGAAAAAAAAAAGGTAAGTAAAGATATAAGTTAGTATAAAATAGATAATAAATTATCATACTTATTTCTAGAAACTATACTCATTCGGTGATCTTTTGACACTATTCTTTTTAAATAGCATCATTTACCCACACCAATGCAAGACTCAAAGTGAAATTGGGTTCATTCCCTTCACAATTGTTCGACATGCACCAATCCATCAATAGCATACTGAGAATTAATTCCGATATAACACAGAGCGTGCACTTATGTTTTCCCGCATCTCACCCGTGTAACTGCGGCCGCCGCGAGTTTTCTTAGAAAAGTCTACACTGTTGTATAAGGATCTACTGTAATGAACTTTTATGTGGATTCCTCGAACTGTTATAATTCCGCGCACAACGATCTCGGTGTGAGAGGCGGCCGAATAAAGGTACTGACAAATTAAAGTGTATTATTATAGGAACGTTTTTTTGTTACCTAACAATAGTGTATGTTTCAGCCCTGTAGTTCTGGGCTCTCAAGAATAAGACTACGGTGTCCCCTGCCTGTCGTATAAGGCGACTAAAAGGGGCCTCGGGTTCACTGGGCGACAAGGGTGGGGGGCCTTTGTCGTCCGCTAAGGTGGACCCGGGAAGAAGGCGACATCGGCTGGCCCGTGTAGCCTTGCACTATGAGGGCACAGGGGGGGAGGGAGTAACCTCCCCCCCCCCGGGACTTGCTCTCCTTGAGCACATTGCAGAGGGGCTCCGGTGCGTTCCACTGGAGATCTTAGAGCCCCTCACCATGCACCGAGGAAAGGGCCACCGGGGAGGTTTTAGTGGGTAAAAACCCCACATAACCGCCGCCTTACCCACCAGTCTGAAGTTATGATGTAACATATTGAGAATTTCCTCCTTTCCTTGAAGTTGTTTGAAAAGGGTTAAAACGAATCGCGCTCTTGACGAAACCACACAGATTGGCCAGAGAAGCTGGCCTTGACTGCTTCACCGGATTGAGAGGTGGCATAGCTCTTAGGTCGCTTAGCCTAAACCTCTATCGCTAGTAACTCGACACAAGGGACCCCCGGTGGGGGTTAACCTCAGCTTGGACGGTTACTATGTTACGCGTAAGCATTCCGATCCGAGGGCGCCCGAGAGGGCCGAACCACGACTCGGTCGGTATCTATTTCACGGATAATCTAAGGGTCATTCGAAAAGCTAAACTAACTTTGAGTGCCACTTCGGGAAGCGTTGGCGCTAGGAGAAGAAGTGGCCGAAGAAACTCCAGCAACGCTCCTAGCATCTAAGGGGTGAAAAAATGTGGAATGCTTCACGATTTTGCGTGTCATCCTTGCGCAGGGGCCATGCTAATCTTCTCTGTATCGTTCCAATTTTAGTATATTTACTGCCGAAGCAAGTACGAATCGCACTCATAACGCTTTAGTGTGTAACAACCAGAAAAGCTAATCGTTCGTATTTTATAGCTTTAATCTGAAAGTAAATGGTAGAGAGATCGTAACGTCGTTTAGCGGTGCTTAATCGAAAGTGTTTGGTGTAATTGATCTATCGGATAGATTTCACCAATCAATAATTTTATATAGGAGATATGTAAAGGAAGAGTGTAGTCATTTCATCTCTATGTTTGTTATCTCATAACTGTCGACTGGGTGAAACTATTTTAACGATTCTTTTTTTTATTTGAAAGCTCATGGTTCCCGAGTGATCCCAGTTAAATTTGCTCTAATTCTAACAATAGGATCTATACGAAAACCAAATGAATCTTAAATTTGTAACAAATACGTGTGCCACAAACGGACGTATAACTCAATATCACGACAACCGATATCGATGCTTCTTTTTTTATTGGACAGGATGTACTCAAAGCGTATGTTTGATGACAGTTAGGTTAGGTTCTGATTTCAGCACTGTAGTTCTGGGCTTTTAAGAATAAGACTACGGTATCCCCTGCCTGTCGTACAAGGCGACTAAAAGGGGCCTCGGGTTCACTGGGCGACAAGGGTGGGGGCCTTTGTCGTCCGCTAAGGTGGACCCGGGAAGAAGGCGACATCGGCTGGCCCGTGTAGCCTTGCACTATGAGGGCACAGGGGGGGAGGGAGTAACCTCCCCCCCCCCGGGACTTGCTCTCCTTGAGCACATTGCAGAGGGGCTCCGGTGCGTTCCACTGGAGATCTTAGAGCCCCTCACCATGCACCGAGGAAAGGGCCACCGGGGAGGTTTTAGTGGGTAAAAACCCCACATAACCGCCGCCTTACCCACCAGTCTGAAGTTATGATGTAACATATTGAGAATTTCCTCCTTTCCTTGAAGTTGTTTGAAAAGGGTTAAAACGAATCGCGCTCTTGACGAAACCACACAGATTGGCCAGAGAAGCTGGCCTTGACTGCTTCACCGGATTGAGAGGTGGCATAGCTCTTAGGTCGCTTAGCCTAAACCTCTATCGCTAGTAACTCGACACAAGGGACCCCCGGTGGGGGTTAACCTCAGCTTGGACGGTTACTATGTTACGCGTAAGCATTCCGATCCGAGGGCGCCCGAGAGGGCCGAACCACGACTCGGTCGGTATCTATTTCACGGATAATCTAAGGGTCATTCGAAAAGCTAAACTAACTTTGAGTGCCACTTCGGGAAGCGTTGGCGCTAGGAGAAGAAGTGGCCGAAGAAACTCCAGCAACGCTCCTAGCATCTAAGGGGTGAAAAAATGTGGAATGCTTCACGATTTTGCGTGTCATCCTTGCGCAGGGGCCATGCTAATCTTCTCTGTATCGTTCCAATTTTAGTATATTTACTGCCGAAGCAAGTACGAATCGCACTCATAACGCTTTAGTGTGTAACAACCAGAAAAGCTAATCGTTCGTATTTTATAGCTTTAATCTGAAAGTAAATGGTAGAGAGATCGTAACGTCGTTTAGCGGTGCTTAATCGAAAGTGTTTGGTGTAATTGATCTATCGGATAGATTTCACCAATCAATAATTTTATATAGGAGATATGTAAAGGAAGAGTGTAGTCATTTCATCTCTATGTTTGTTATCTCATAACTGTCGACTGGGTGAAACTATTTTGACGATTCTTTTTTTTATTTGAAAGCTCGTGGTTCCCGAGTGATCCCAGTTAAATTTGCTCTAATTCTAACAATAGGATCTATACGAAAACCAAATGAATCTTAAATTTGTAACAAATACGTGTGCCACAAACGGACGTATAACTCAATATCACGACAACCGATATCGATGCTTCATTTTTTATTGGACAGGATGTACTCAAAGCGTATGTTTGATGACAGTTAGGTTAGGTTCTGATTTCAGCACTGTAGTTCTGGGCTTTTAAGAATAAGACTACGGTATCCCCTGCCTGTCGTACAAGGCGACTAAAAGGGGCCTCGGGTTCACTGGGCGACAAGGGTGGGGGCCTGAGCCGTCCACCAAAGTGGACCCGGGAAGAAGGCGACATCGGCTGGCCCGTGTCGCCTTGCGCTGCGAGGGCACAGGGGGGGAGGGAGTAACCCCCCCGGGACGGGCTCCGATGCGTTCCACTAGAGATCCCGGAGCCCCTCGTCATGCACCGAGGAAAGGTCAACAAAAAAAAAAGGTTCTGATAAATTCTATTTCGTAATATTTTCATTCTATTTGAAGTCGGTTTTTGGTTTTACTAGTAGTAAATATATTAAAACTAAATGGGCATATAGTATAAAGAACTGATGATCACAATTGATACTTCCCACTTAAGAAATACAGCACTTTATTATAGTGCGTGACCTAACAGTCACGGAATTGATGTGGAGACGGTCGTTAAGTCATAAAGCAATTTGTAGCAACGATAGACTGCTAGGCATTCCCAATTGGTACGGGTGTTATAGTGACGTTAACGGTCGGAGAATGCTAAATGAACAATATGCGTGCCAAAGAATTAATTGTTTTTGTTTTTCAAACATGTCTCTCTTATCGGTTCTGATTTCAGCACTGTAGTTCTGGGCTTTTAAGAATAAGACTACGGTATCCCCTGCCTGTCGTACAAGGCGACTAAAAGGGGCCTCGGGTTCACTGGGCGACAAGGGTGGGGGCCTGAGCCGTCCACCAAAGTGGACCCGGGAAGAAGGCGACATCGGCTGGCCCGTGTCGCCTTGCGCTGCGAGGGCACAGGGGGGGAGGGAGTAACCCCCCCGGGACGGGCTCCGATGCGTTCCACTAGAGATCCCGGAGCCCCTCGTCATGCACCGAGGAAAGGTCAACAAAAAAAAAAGGTTCTGATAAATTCTATTTCGTAATATTTTCATTCTATTTGAAGTCGGTTTTTGGTTTTACTAGTAGTAAATATATTAAAACTAAATGGGCATATAGTATAAAGAACTGATGATCACAATTGATACTTCCCACTTAAGAAATACAGCACTTTATTATAGTGCGTGACCTAACAGTCACGGAATTGATGTGGAGACGGTCGTTAAGTCATAAAGCAATTTGTAGCAACGATAGACTGCTAGGCATTCCCAATTGGTACGGGTGTTATAGTGACGTTAACGGTCGGAGAATGCTAAATGAACAATATGCGTGCCAAAGAATTAATTGTTTTTTGTTTTTCAAACATGTCTCTCTTATCGGTTCTGATTTCCTCGTTGTTGGAGTTTCTCCGACTACACCTCTCATTTTTTTTGGTAACGGGGGGGTTAATCCTTCTTGGGGGAAGGCGGGGCTATGTGGGGTTCAAACCCACTAAAACCTCCCAAACTAAAATCCCCAACATGCGGAGAGCACGTCTCGGGGAGGTTATTCCCTCCCCCATCGCCCTCGCAGTGCAATGCTACATTGGCCAGCTGATGTCACCTTCCCGGGTTCACTTTTGCGGACGGCAAACGCCCCCTCCCTTGTCGCGTCATGATATCGAGGCCCCTTTCAGTCGCCTTATACGACAGGCAGGGGATATCGTAGTTTTATTCTACGAACGGAGAACTACAGGACTGTAACACTCCAGCGCCAACACTTTCCAAAGTGGTATTTAAAGGCGGTTAGCCATTATTTACATTCTAGTTAACCATTTACACAAAGGTCAAGCTTGTGCTAGGAGATGGATCACGTCAACAGTCGAATTATGGATTAGATCCTGCCACCTTATGATTCGCAGACCGTAGCCTAAACCGTTAGGCAATATCGATAATAAAAATAACTATCTTTGGGGAATTATTAAGAAATTTAAATAGTTTTAGGCGTTCTTATCTCTTGTGGTCACACATGAATAGTTTATAGCTTAGAGTTGACTATTAAAACGAAATCCAGATATATCAAACCGCTTAACGATTCCATAAAATATGCCGCTGCTCCCCGCATACATATACATCAAAAAAAATTATATTTATAGCACAGATATGCTCGTAGCTGTGCAGAAAAAGAAAACAGAATCTATTAACCGAGTCTGTAAAGCAATTGTAAAGTATATGTACTATGAACATTCATTGGCATCATATTTCTTTAGTTTATTGGTGCCAATATGATTTTTCAATGGCGTACCGCTAGCACGCCAATCGTTAGTGTAATTGATTTAACTATATCTATAATAAAACTATATTTATATAAAAAGTCACTGGCAAAGAGCAGGCTCCGGGTCCTGGCAACAATTCTGCTAATGCCATTAAATTTTCACCTTGGAATTACAATTTTTTTTAAAATGCTAGTGATATTTTTTTTTACAAGTATTTCTACTAATTAAACCATTCCAACTAAGCTTAAGCTTGTTGTCAATACTCGAATGGTAGATTTGAACCGCAGACGCCAATTGGCTATTTACGCTATGAATTAATATATGTCGTTATTATTTTTTTTTTCATATTTTATGAATATTTGATAGTTAATAATAAATTTAAATTGAGGCTGTCTGCGCAATAGTGTCAAGTGTCGCGTCATCCTCAATTATATTATAAGACTCATCTACGACAAATTATTTTCTAAATTTAACATAAACCCGGCGCATTTCTTGTTCCGCCAATTTTAAATAGAAATAGCGTTCCAATTTCCAACAGACTTCAAAAAAGTAGAACGTTCTCGCCTGTAGTTCTGGGCTCTCAAGAATAAGACTACGGTATCCCCTGCCTGTCATAGAAGGCGACTAAAAGGGGCCTCGGGCTTACTAGGCGACAAGGGTGGGGACCTTTGTCGTCCGCCAAGGTGGACCCGGGAAGAAGGCGACATCAGCTGGCCCGTGTCGCCTTGTATATAATATATATTAATTAATTGAAGCGAAAGGTCGTTGCTACAAATATCTAGGCAGAGGCATCCCTTATCTTATCCCAGGTTGTATTCCGACCGCAACCAGGTCAGAGAGATCACCAAACAAAGATAAACTTCTTACGTCACACGGATTTCGTAAATGGTCACAATGTTCTACTGTTGTTACTACTGATCTAGCCGCTCTATATTACTCGAGGTTCTTCGTCTATATTTTTATATATTTGTGTATATATTTATTGTTACATTTTTCATAATGTGTATGTCCATATGTAATATGACGTCATGGTAACACTATGTGGGTCACGCACATACCCAACTTCCTATAACAATAAAATAATTTACAGTTTTACTGCGAAACGTGTTTCGCGCGCGGTAAAATTAACGCATTACGCGCGTGCATTGCGTATGCAGACGCAGAACTACCTAGACAGTCATATGTATAAATATAGATACAAGTAAACACAAAAACGACTTCAAATCAATAGATTATTAAACTAAACGATACGGATTAAACAGTAAATAATACTACACGTAGCAAATGATTTAAAACTTGCCAGAGCCTAGCACGGAGATCGGTCCCCGGCACCAATAATTTTCGTTGTTACAATTTTATGTGTTGATTTTACGCGCTCGGCGGTGAAGGAAAACATCGTGAGGAAACCTACATGTCTTAAAAATTCTAAGGCATGTGAAGTCTGCCAATCCGCACTAGGAATATATATGAATAAATAGTAATGTAAAGAACTCATCGTAAATAATCTAAAAAGAATAAACAGTGAAGATACAAACATTTAGCGTCATTTACACTATTCAGCAGGTGTGCATAGCGGACTATGCCCTTTACTCTCTTTACGGAGAAGGCCAACAGTGGGACTTATATAATGCTGTAACTTAACTTAAAGATTAACACGTAGGTACATAACAGAAACAAAACAATTTACATATTAATATGATACGATTTGACGTAAGCACTTGGGGTTTTATCGGTAAAAGCGATTTATGTACAATTTTTTCTGTGTGTCTGTCATTAAATACAATTTAAAAAAATAATGTGCTTTAAACCACACGTCTGAAGTAAAACTTCTTCAACTCCATATATCAAGTTAAGTGCTAGATCCCTGGAGGTCACCTGGACCACTTTGTAAACTAACTTTCTAGTTTATCGCCGCCTGTCACTATACAATTATAATTTAGATGACTTAACCTCATAACATCTGCAGTTACACGTAGACATCAATGACACCGCCAGAAGAATTCGAAGTAATTAGTAAATAACCCACAAATAACGTCAAGAATTCGTGAAAAGAAAATTGGACGACCGATACTCAAGCGATTTACGAATCAATCCACAATTTATCGTCGATTTCTCTTAAATATATTAAGGTCAATCCGCAACTTCCAAGTTATCATAACCGCATTACCTAAAGGCTGCCATACACGCAACAAAATATCACTACAGATAATACAGAACAATTTATCCCAGGACCCCAGACACAACAACTTAAACAAGTCAATTCATCCTTCGGTAGATGTTGGGAGTAATCTTATTTCGATACGTCCGTTTCATATGTAAGCCCCAACCATTAGATATTAGGACTGTAATTTCTTCGGCCACTTCTCCCAGCACCAAAGCTTCTTGAAGAGGCATTTAAAGTTAGCTAGCAATTTAACTGTCTTGTTAATCTTGCCATTAAAGCTACCGACCGAGTCGTGGATCGATAGATCTAATCGTCTCTAGTAACCGTCCAAGCCAAGATCTCCTTTCGGGGAGCTAGCGCAGTGTTGCTCCCAATAGAGGTTCAGTATAAGCAACCAGTCAACTTCTATAGCCAATCAGGGTAGGTTCATCACAAAAAAAAATCTTCTTCTTCGAATGCCTCTTTTACTAGAGGTTGGCCGTCAGTTTTGTGATTCTTCCCTGCTACTCTCTCTGTCATACAGACTAATCCCAGCGCCGTTAATACCGGTCCTCTCGTGCGTCATTCAACTACGACTTCTTTTATCCAACGTGTCTCTTGCCATTAATCTTTTTTTGATGGGGAAAATCTTCAAGAAGATATCCCGCCTTCTAGGGGGAAGGCAGGATCATGTGGGATTTTTACCCACTAAAATCCCCCGGTTGCCCCTACTCGGTGCATGGTGAGAGGCTTCGGGATCTCCAGAGGAACGCAACGGAGCCCCTCTGCACTGTGCACTTTGGACGTCCCGGGGGAGAGGTTAATCCCTCCCCCCTGTGCCCTCGTAGTTGTGCCTGTGCCTCGACACGGGCCAGCCGATATCGCCTTCTTCCCGGGTCCACTTTAGCGGACGACAAAGGCCCCCACACTTGTAAGAACCCGAGGCCCCTTTTAGTCGCCTTCTATGACAGGCAGGGGACACCGTTGTCTTATTCTACGAGCCCAGAACTACAGGGCTGAAACCTTGGGCTTGCCTTTACAAATACAATATTTATTATTTTTTCTGTATAAGTATTGTACCATGGCATTAACCTAGAGTTTACCTAAAAGAAAATCGTTTTACGGTAGAAAAAAAACGAGAAGTGTCAATCTTGAAAATTCTATTTTCGCTATTTTTCATCTAATTGTTACAAGTCAAATATCATTCGACGCGTCTTTTTTTTCATGAGTCATTTACTACGTTTTTGCTTTCCAATGTCGATATGTAATCGAACGTAGGGAAGTCTTTGAAATATAATAATATCAAATAATCAAATCATTATGACAATAGAAGACTATTTTTGATTGATTATGGGAGGAATTGGAGGTGCTTATATTATCAACCTTGGGTTTTCCAACAGCGCGTGTATGCGCGTCTTTACACCGCGCCTTCATATCCGATATTCTGTTGCCTACGTAGGTTGTCGCAATATCATTAGATTGCTACAATCGATGCCCTGATAATCAATTACTTAACACATTTGCCCTTTGCTCATAAGTTACTTAAGACCACTATGCCATCTACTCCGCCAAGATTTATGCAATTATTGGTGATGTAGTTTCGAATAAATTATGTTAATGTATGATTCGTACACGAATATTAGAGACTTGGGCTCTTTTCAGTGTAATAGATCTTGGCCCAGATTTTGCTGAACCAATTGTGTCAAAATGAATGTTCAGTAACGTCATAATTGTCGCCTTGTTTTGGTAAGAACAGTCTTGTAGTTCTGGGCTCGTAGAATAAGGCTATGGTATCCCCTGCCTGTCGTAGAAGGCGACTAAAAGGGGCGTCGGGTTCATTGGGCGACAAGGGCACGGAAGCCTCTGGCGTCCGCTAAAGTGGACCCGGGAAGAGGGCGACATCGTCTGGCCCGTGTCGCCTTGCACTGTGAGGATTGATGCACGGGGCACTGCGAGGGATTAACCTCCGCCCAGGACGTGCTCTCAGAGAGCATAGTGCATAGGGGCTCCGGTGCGTTCCACTGAAAATCCCGGAACCTCTCACCATGCACCGAGGAACGGCCACCGTGGGGTTTTAGTAAATAAGAACCCCACATATCCTTCCGAACAAGGCGGGGTATATTCTTGAGGATTTACCCCTTTCAAAAAAAAATTTTTTTTAGTAATCTGTTAGTTCAGTTGTGCTCCTATGCTTTTCCAATATGACACCAGTGACACTCGAATGTTGTTTCAATCGTTGCTATTTAATATCGTACATAATAGCATGCTCCAAATATGCCGATATACTTTAACCAAATATGCCGATATACTTTAACCAAATTATCAATATCAAATAATCGAAAGCTTCAATTGAAAATTCCGTAATCAATATTTTCAACCGACTTCAAAAAGGAGGAGGTTCTCAAACCGTCTAATGTTTTTTTTTTATATCTGTTACCCCATAACTTTGGAATGGGTAAACTGATTTCGATTATTATTATTTTTATTTGAATGCTGTTTTTTTGTATTTCTGTGAAATTTGGTCCAGTACTGACAGTGGCAATCATGAGCAAACCATATAAGTCTTAAATTTGCATTAAGTATATGCACGACAAATGGACGAATAAGTCAATATCACGCCAACGGATTGGAACTTTTTCAAAGATTTAATAAAAGTTTGGTTAGTTTCCGATTAATTCTAATTCGTAATATTCCTTTTTCTATGGATTTATAAACTAGTGCTTGACCACGATCCCACCTGACGTTAAGTGGTGATATAGTCGAAAGATGATACACGCTAATGCCTATTCATTCTCTTAAGGGCTCCCATGTTTTAAGGCGCAGATTTCCTTTCTCTCTTGAACAGTCATGTATATAATATATTTTGATTATATTTTAAACACATATACATTTATGTATTCCTATTCTATTGAATCAGACGACATTATGTTAGAATCAGGAACAGTTATTATTATCAGCATTATCGTTTTATTTAACGTTGATACTTTCATATTTATTGTAACACATACATCAGATATACTTTAGTAAATAAATAACATATTAACAACATCACCATAAATATAGGTATATCACCTTACTCATAGTACATGTATAATATATAAGACAAGGTAAATAACAGTAGTAATTAACTTATATACAGAGGCACTACCGACGAATAACACTAACAACACTAAGCGGCGCCACCAATGAACAACTCTAAGGGACTCTTTGAACTGTACCGTTTCTCTTATACTATGTGGAGTTAACAACACGACTTCTCATAATGCTTTATATATTTAATACTCTTTGGTTGTAATAGCACATACATTAATAACTAATTATTCGTATTTAAACACATATATACTATATGTGTCGAATGAAATGAAACTGTTATAAATAAAGAGTAACTGGCAACTGCATTTGACAGTCATATAATCTAAACATCTGAAACGAACCATTCGATAGTCAAAGGAGCAACTATACTACAATTATCTCACATGCGCGGCTGGCAAACAGTGGCCATTAACCGCAAAAGAAAGAGGGACCTGGAAATCTCTAGAGGAGTCCTTCACCCTGGAGAACGAGGGGTTCTATTAATAATTAGAAATTAGTATATTGTATATTTGTAATTAGTTAGTAAGAAATATAAGGCTTTTTTATTATTTATTATTCTATTTGAAGTCGGTTTTTGTTTTTACTCCTAAATATACTTGTTTTTAGTTGTAAAAATGTAAGGCAAGGTCTACAGCCTTCGACCAATGCGTTGATCATTAAATTTAAAAAAATAAGTTAAGAATATGTATTGAATAAAGTATTAATTCAAAATCCTTGTTCCCTTTTCGATTCTACTCACACTTTTTTTGCTATCTAATAAAGGGCTTTTTTCACACGGACAGTAATAAATTTCACGAAATTGGACATCTATTGTAGTTCAACGAGTTACATTGTTGGTCCTATTAGCTGGATCATTAGAGGCAATGACGGTAGGGTTTTTGTGGCACCGCAGAACCCTTGCATGACATGAACGAGGCATGAATGAACCAGACGACCGGTCCGCATTTATAGCATGTATCTATAAGACTATCGTGAGAATCAAAGGCGGGGTAAAACCACCAGTTGTGGGCATGTAAGTTCTGAATTGCTTTTGAAATTATGAGAATTTAATCACTGGGTATTCCAGCTTAGGAATTGAACTTATTTAATAACATAATAAAGTTAGCGTTTACAGTTCAATTACATATTTTTGCTTTAAATTTTTTTTAAACCAAATCTCATTTTTTTCTGTGGACGAACTACACAGTTGGCCAGAGAGGCTGGCCTTTACTGCTATACTGGATTGAGAGGTGGCTCTTAGGTCGCTTAGCCTGAATCTCTATTACTAGTAACTCGACACAAGGGTCCCCCCGGTGAGGGGTAACCTCGGCTTGGTATCTCCTCTTTTTTTATTTTCTTTTATATAATGTTACAAGATAAAGGTGTCTGGGTGTATACGTAACTATCTACGTCTTGTCGTGTTATCCGCCATTATTTATTTTTTCTAAAATGAAGGAGCTAAGTAACCTCCTTATTGAATCAGCCAGTGAAAGACCCGTCAAAGTCGCTCAAGCCTTTCCGGAGATTAGCCAGAACAGACCGTCAAAAATTGTAAAAAAAATAGTATATGTACCGTATATACGTTCATATGCATAGTGTAAGAAGCGGTTATTTAATATTACAAACAGAAACTCATTCATTAGTAAAATGTCTCGTAAGGACATGCAAATATACGTACGTAAGATCGGGTTCGATCTTAGTCGGCTTGTACTAATGAATTGCCGTTTTTAAGTACGGAAAAATATCACTTGCTAAGAATTTGTGACCGGTGTAAAGCGATGTGCTCTCGCTTGATGTTGTCTCTGTCTAACCCAATTGAGTAAAAAGGTTTATTATTTATTTCTCGTTACGTGATGTCAGTAGTACCGTTATTACTCTTAACCAACGCCATATTTGTATTCGACCTCGATTAATAATCTTGTAGAAGGTCACGTGATAATTTCAATCAACACCAGTCACCTTTAAAAATGTTAAGTATAGGAGCTCTGACATAATTAACAACTTATTATATTTATTGTATAGCATATTCTAACTTAAAGTTAAAGTTACAACCTTAATATATTATAATATACACGTCCCACTGTTGGGCGCAGGCCTTCTCTGTAAAGAGAGTGTAAGGGCATAGCCCTAGCGCGGATTCTTCAGATGTCTTAGAAAAATTCTAAGTCATGTAGGTTTCCTCACGATGTTTTCCTTCACCGCTGAGCGTGTCGTAAATCGGCACATAAAATTGCAACAACAAATTTATTGATGCCGGCACCGGGGATCGAACTCGGGTTGCTAGCGTACTATGCATCTTGAGGCAACCGCCCGGTTCTTGCTGTCATGTAATATCTCGGAAACGGCTTTAACGATTTTCATGAAATTTAAGATGCAGGAGCTCTTGGGGGAGATCAATGGATCTAGCTTGGTTTAATTTTTGGAAAATTTGGTTTTATCCTGGTATACGGCATACAAAGTATACTTCAGTAGATGGCGTTGCTAAGCAACAAACAGTAAGTAGATGAGTTAACTATAGAATCAATTTCAATCAAAACGTATATATGATATACTTCTGTCATGGTCTATGGTTGCTTAGTGATATATCAACAAAGTAATCGATATTCACGTCAAAAAAACATAGCGCGTGGACATGGATTTTAGTGGGTTGCAACAGACATTCGTAGAACATACAAAAGACAATAAAGTTGAAACAAAATGATAGTGCAGTCGGTTAAGGCCAGGAATCAATAACGGGGTCGAAGAACGATTATTTTTCTCATATATATATATATATATTTATATATTATATCTTATATTCTCTAGCCGCACATTCAAAAGGCGGACCACGATATGCAAATCCGATACGTTAGTAACCGTCCCACAATAGATGCGTTTACCCTACCGCGTTGGCAGCGTGTTAGCCATGTGGTTGTCTCAGTCGCCGGTCGACCGCGCTCGCATGATGTCGTGTCTACTGTTACTCCTACTTCTGGCCGTCCACAGCTGCATCGCAGCTTTCGTGACAGAGCCGCCGTCGTTCGCGAAGCGGATCGACAGACTCTACGAGAAGCTTGAAAAGTTCAACCCAGTGCCGAATCAAGTCGAAGCTAAGCTCCACGCGAAGCTAGCTAAGTTGAACGCCTTGACTCCCAGCCGCCTGGCGGACGAAGACGAGGAGTTAGTGTCCACGATGCAGTTGTGGGGTGATATGAGTGATGACCAGGTGCACGATGTTATTCAGGAGCTGCAGCGGATACGGGACCAGTATAAAGATGAGAAGAGTGATGACAAGGAATACGGTGACAGTGATTGGAACGATGAGGTTAGTACTATTGTGCATTTATTATTTTACAAACCGTACCAGGGTGAAATCGATCAATTAAAGTTATATTTACAACAAGCTGCGCTGCTAATTTCCAATAACCACCTTTTTGAAGTCGGTTAAATAGAAGTAGCCTATGTGCCATTCCAGACTATAATATATCCCTGTGTCAAATTTCATCTAGATTCGTTCAGCCTTTCTGGCGTGACTAAGTTATCCAGTTAACTTTCACATTTATAGTTTTGGAGGAATTGGCGGGATGGATACTAAACAAACAACAAAACTATCCAACATTTATTATAAATAATTAATAATTTACAGTATGTACCTCATTTTTTGAAGTTGGTTAAATGAAAATTGAGACTTAGTTGCCCCTTCTTTCATCAGCTATCTGCCAGTGAAGTCCTGTCAAAATCGGTCCAACCTTTCCAGAGATTAGCCGGAACAAACAGACACGCCAAATTTATTTATTTGTGTAGATTAACAATCGATGGTTACCAAATAAACAAAAGAACAACCATGCTCTAGTTTGAAAAGTAATAACGTTCATTATTTTCTAAATTTAAAAATCTTTCCAAAATGTATAATATCTCAAAATATTACTAGAATTATATATATATTTTGTTTTTTATATGACGAACTACTCAAATTGGCCAGAGAAGCTGGCCTTGACTACTTCACCGGATTGAGAGGTGGCATAGCTCTTAGATCGCTTAGCCTGAACCTCTATCACTAGTAACTCAACACAAGGGTCCCCCGGTGAGGAGTAACCTCGGCTTGGACGGTTACTATGTTACGCTTAAGCATTCCGATCCGAGGGCGCCCGAGAGGGCCGAACCAAGACTCGATCGCTTGCTTGCTAGTAAAGTGTCACCTTATTACGAAGGGACATTTTACTTTTCTGATTAATGAGGTGATACAGGCGACCCATAACGTAGGCCGCCCGGTTCCTAACCTGACCTATCTGACACCTAGGGGTACCTAGAAGTTGGACGCAACGAGGTGGAGACTGAAGACGCCTCGTGAAGTACATGGCTGCGCTCTTAGCCGGGTTGATTGATTTCTATTCTCCATTTCCGAAACCCATCCCCTAGGGCATCGGCCGCAGTCAGGAATTTTTTGAGAATGACTTCGGGGGAACGCCCCGAGGCATAAATGCCGGTATCATCGGCGAAAAGGGCTAGCTCTGCTCTACGTGAGCGCGAAATATCGTTAGTGTAGAGCGTGTATAGGATGGGACCGAGCACGGAGCCTTGTGGTACTCCGGCTCTAATGGGACAGAGGGTAGAATTATATAAATATTCGGTAAGTCAACGATTTTGTGACTTACACTTTACTTAGCATTTGCTCAGCATAAGCTCAGCAAATGACTTTAAATTACAATGCTGCCTTAACTAGCATGCTAAGCCTGAGTAAATTCAAATCACGCTTTATAAATTTCAGTCTTAATATCTAGGGTTAGTAATATTAATTAACTCTAGTTGACTGTAATATGCAGTCTAGTACAAGGATGTATAGCTAATAGTGTTGATGCTAGACCGTACTCTGCGCCCCAGGGATGCACACCTTTTTCGCAATGTCACGTAAAAGCTATCTACGCGTGCTTCTGCATATCTAGTGCGGTATAGAAGCAAGGAAGCCCCAACACACACTCACCCACACTCTAAACGCGATATTGTATTGTGTGGGTAGAGCGTCGTAAGTCTTTGAAGTTGAATTAATTCATCAAAGGCGCGTTATGAAAGAATTATGAGAGTGAAATTTTAAGATGCGCGCACACCACTGCAACACAAAAGTCACAGGTTGAAAATACTTCTTCAGGCGTGGTAGGAAACATGTCATGATGATTTCCTGTTACTGTTGTCCTGTTGGTGCTTACATACGTTTTCAAGTGATCCAATACATTTGAGCTTAACTATCCGTATGTATTATTAATTGATATATATTAAAATATTATTAAATCAATATATTTATTTATTTAATTTATCAAATTTAAAATAAACTTTATTGTCCGTGTTGACTATTTCCAGTCCTTTTATTATTTCATTGTAACTAATAATTTGCATGCAATTAAAACTATTTATAATGATGCCAAAAAAGTGTAACTTCTCAGCCGCATACATAAGTACAGGCGACGATTTTTTTAAGGTAAAATACTCGAGCAATAGGGTGCGTGCATTTCCCACCCTTCGATACGCTTCCCGAAGTGGCATTTAGTTTAGCCGACCAAGTTGTGGTTCGGCCCTCTCGGGGACCCTCGGATCGGAATGCTTACGCGTAACATTGTAACGGTCCAAGCGGAGGTTACCCCTCACCGTGAGGCCCTTGTGTCGAGTTACTAGCTAATAGAGGTTCAGGCTAAGCGACCTAAGAGCTATGCCACCTCTCCATCCGGTGACACAATAAAGGCCAGCCTCTCTGGCCAACTGTTCAGTTCGTCCATTATAAAGGGTACGTGTAAACACCTATTTTTTTTTCAAAATTGATTTATAAATGACAGAGTGATTTGTATGAAGATTAGCATTAAGTTCCGTACCAATTAAGGCGACATGAGTGAGGTGAAAACTGTGAGGATACGAGACTGTATCAGAGAAGATAAACAGTGTTGAAGCAGCAGTCATCTGAAATACTAAAGTAAATTACGTGAGCGCGTCTGTTCCGAGTGACGTTAGCATACGTTTGTTAATTAAAGTCTACTATTAAAGTCGTTTGTCGCACGCCCGCGGCGGTAGATGAATTATGGCGTTTGATCGGCCGGTTAAATTTAACTCGGTCAGTTAACGCGTCCAACTACAATAAACCGCGCCCCCGCGGGCCCGCCAGATGACAACGCTGACACATCTGTTCGCTGACATCATCTCGTTGGTATATCTTCACGACTTTATACGGTTATCGAGTCGACAGAATTTACTTCCACTTTTATGTTTTCTAAATCTTTCGATTTTATAATTGTAAAATTTACTTATTAATTCACGTTCAGATAACTTTGTAAGACATGTAATTTTTTAAAAAGAAAGCAAAGAATATTTTTATTTCTTCATAATTATTACAAACATTCTTCTTAACCATTCCAACTAAGCTTAAGCTAGTGCTAGGAGATGGTTCACGCCAATAGTCGAATGGTGGATTCGAACCTAAGACGTTACGTTTAATTAGGCTATTGACGCTTTCATTACAATTCACCTTCGTAGATTACAAGTATATCAACTGACTTCAAATTGAATCATACGAAACGCTACTACGCACAGACTCCCTCTTTGTATTTCCGATTTTTTGTAGGAATATTACAAAATAGAATTAATCAGAACCTCATCAAACTCTCATCAAACTACCCTTGAAGTATGTCATTTATTGTGCTTTCGTATAAAAAATAAATCATAGTAATTGGTTGGCGTGATACTGACTTATAAGTCCATTTATCGCGTACAAAAAGCGCTTAATGCAAACTTAATTTGCTGGAGTTTCTTCGGCCACTTCTTCTCCCAGTGCCAACGCTTCCCGAAGTGGCACTTAAAGTTAGTTTAGCTTTTGAATGTCTCTTAGATTATCCGTGAAATAGCAACCGACCGAGTCGTGGTTCGGCCCTCTCGGGCGCCCTCGGATCGGAATGCTTACGCGTAACATAGTAACCGTCCAAGCCGAGGTTACCCCTCACCGGGGGGACCCTTGTGTCGAGTTACTAGCAATAGAGGTTCAGGCTAAGCGACCTAAGAACTGTGCCACCTCTCAGTCCGGTGAAGCAGTCAAGGCCAGCTTCTCTGGCCAATCTGTGTAGTTCGTCATTAAAAAAAAAGCAAACTTAAGACATAACTTTTTGTCATGGATCCCATTGAATTTGAATTCAATCAGCAAAAAATCAATTGAAAATATTCAAGGGGAAGCACCAGATTTCAAATTAATAAAAGAATCATCAAAATCGGTTCACCCAGTCCAAAGTTATCAGCTAACATACATAAAAAAAAAGAATAATTGAAGAATTGAAAACCTCCTCCTTTTTTGAAGTCGGTTGTAAAAGCAGTAACGGAACAAACTTCAGCAATGAAAACACAATTACGCGTCTTATTAAGTATGTGAGACGTTCAATTACGAACCGGAAACTGACAGTAGAATTTGATCAAATAAACATTAGCGACTGCGTATGCGCGGAAAAGTTTCACTTTTAATATACGAAAGTAGGCAAGTTACGTACTCGTATAGTGCCGGTTAGATGAGTAACGACCGCATCTGGAATTATTTATAGTAGACGTTCTTATAAGGGCATTGTGACATCATTGTGCCTGTAACAGTCATTTCAAGTTAAGTCCATATCAGAACCCTACTGAAAAAGGTGTTGATACATTTGAGTGAAATTTTCTATCCCAACCTTACGTAATTATATAAATAATAATTAATAATTATTATCAATTATATAAATAATTATATAATTAATTATATAAATCTGTCAACGTATTTAAAAATAAATTAAAACACCTGATGTTAAAGTTACAAACAGATAATATCCCCGTGATATCAGTGGCTTGTTGTTTCCAATATTTTCAATATTTCATTATATAATTTAAACTTTATACGTTTAATTATCATATTATTTATTTTATTTTTTATTATTTTATTTAATTGTTTTTCATCTATTATTTTATTGTAAATAATATATATATATTAATCTCATAACTGTTTTATACATGTATCATTTTGATTATACTCTTATTGTCTGTATAAATTCCATATAAAAGTATTATTGTCTTTAAGTAGTCCCGGGCACCGCTGAAAATCAGCGCTGTCGTATACTTGCGACAGCATATGCTGAGACGGTGTCCGATATTGGCGTCATATGTTATTTACTATTTGTCCGTGTAACTTTAACTGTATTTTATTTATTTTTCTGTGTTTGTGTATTATGATGCCAATAAATAAAATGTATATGTCTATATATATACATATATAATTATATATATAAGCGTCCATAGCCTAATGGATTAGGGTACTGTTTGCGAATCGTACGGTCGTAGGTTCGAATCCACCATTCGCACGACTACGCAACTGCACGACAGCGTCCAACCTGCTGTAGTGGCGATATCCCGAGACACAGGCAGCTGTATCTATTACACAGATGACTGTGACGACGCCACAGGAAGACTGATGACAAGGGCAACGGCGGCATCAAAAGAAAAAATTATAAAAAAAAATTACCTAAAAATGGCCAAGAGAAACAGGGACGCAGCGGTCACGGAGAAACTTATAACATTTTTTTTTTATAACGAACTACACAGATTGGCCACAGAAGCTGGCCTTGACTGCTTCACCGGATTGAGAGGTGGCATAGCTCTTAGGTCGCTTAGCCTGAACCTCTATCGCTAGTAACTCGACACAAGGGTCCCCGGTGGTAACCTCAGCGGACGGTTACTATGTTACGCGTAACATAGTAACCGTCCAAGCCGAGGTTACCTTAACGACTTGAAGAACGCTGTCTCTACCATGCTAGAGTGAAAAGGCCGTGAGAGCTTATTTTTTTGTGATTTATGTTCACACCAGTGTCACTTTGCCCTAACGGCATCGTTAGCACTAAGGGCCAATTAGATGAATTCCCTCGGGCGCCACAAACTTGCATTATCACAAAGCGTATCGTAAATACCTTTAATTGTAGCCTATCATTGGCAACATCACAAATTACCACGCCTCGCGCACACTTGCCCAATTACACGAATTAGGAAAACCTACATGAACTCCCGATGCTCTAGTTATATGCCACTTTGTATACGAAAACAGGGCAAAGCTTTTACAGTTGTGTCAAAATGAAGATTCAGTGAGCTCGTAGTTGTGAAACTAGCAAATTTCGACCATTATGATACCAATGAACGTTCGTGATAGCTAAGAAGTTGGTCGACACATCTGGTGACCAAAGGACTAGCGCTTATACCTCGCGCAGAGGCTAAGCATTGCCATAGAACGTGGCAATGCTACCTTCTGAGTACACTCCCAAGCGACGACAGCGCAGTTATTTTTTGTAAAAATTTTGTAAAATACCTTTTCTTCTTCTTCTTGGTCGCTTCACTCTTGTCAGAGTGGTCGTGGTCATCATATCATGATCCGGTGGGTTAGGCAGCAAACAGCACCCGCCGCACGACGTCTCGCCACCTCCGCCTGCTGGTCTTCAATCGGGCACATTCGTGGAGGGGAGCACCCACCATACTCCGCACCTGATCCAACCATATTGGAAATATTTCTTACAAGAAAAAATTATTCATTATTTACATAGAACTAAGTGTTAAATACATTGAGAACCTATTTTGAAATCGATTAAAAATAATATACTAGTTCAACGACGTATTTTTCTACACAACAGTACAGTTAATCGATGCCTTTATAAGAGTCATGTGTATCGGTAATAGTGCACTTACGCACAATATCTCGAGCGGTGAGCTTAACAACGGAGGGTAACGGGGTCTATTTCCGGAGTTCGCTCTGAACACCGCGCGAGATTGTTCTCGGATTTGTCGGCTCCAGACTCCTGTTTTGTTTATTTCAATCTTAAAATAAATTGGTGCAATGGATTCTTGCGTTGGACGCGTTCCGAATAATTAGTGTTATGGAATTTACGTTGAACTGCGCCACGCGGTCACTAGAAACTATTTATTTAAATTCTTCTTTAAAGTTAAAACTAGCCTAAGTTACTTCTTAACCCTATTTTGACGATAATGGCTTACTCAATAGATGTACTGTCGCGGACTATCAATTTACAAACAGTTCCATTTTATACTTGCATACAGCTTGGCTCGCAGATGGCAGATTTATTCCCTACTTATCGTTTTATTTTTATAAAGCCTATGATTTACTCTGATGTGTATACTATATTATCGTAAAGTTACATCAAAATTCATTCATTAGTATTTGCGTGAGAGAGGAACATTTCACATACATACACTGAGACACAGCCGACATCCGAACACTGACCGTGGGTGCCCATAACGTATTCGTGTTCACCCCGTTTTGTTGTCTATTAATTTTAACCGCTTGCGATGTGTGGTGAAATTGGTTTCGTGAATGCAACGTTGATTGACGGCTCGCCCGCGTGCCCCTGATAACTTTTGACCTGGCACTGATATACCCGTTGGTGCTGAGAAATTCCCACTAACGTCAAATATGAACGTTAGATATCCGCTCTGAGTCACCTATACAGCGAAATATTTGCTCGAAGTAAGATAGATAGACAGATAAAATCTTTATTACACCAAAATACATGTACAAAGACAACTTCGGTTTAAAGAAATTTATTTTCTAAAAATTACTTGAATATCTTTTTTTTTATATGAAAAGTGGCAAACGAGCATACGGCTCACCTGATCTTAAGTGATCACCGTCGCCCATGAACATCCACAGCACCAGAAGAGCTGGTGCGTTGCCGACCTTTGAGATAGGAATAGGCTCGTTTCTTTAAGGTCCCTAAATCGTAAACGTTCGGAAACACCGCTGGCGACAGTTGATTCTACAAGTTGACAGTGCGTGGGAGAAAGTTATGCGAAAAACGTACAGTCGTTGAACGCCAACCATCAAGATGGTGGCGGTGGAATTTGGAATTCTGCCGAGATGTGCAGATCCTCAGAACACTCCCCATGGTAAATGCGATACAGGATGCAAAGAGAACCGACATCTCTTCGCAGACTAAGAGGGTCGAGTCGATTGGAAAGACCCTGATCGTCGACTATTCGAGCAGCTTTACGTTGTACACGGTCAATCGGAAGAAGTTGGTATTGGGGAGCCCCGGCCCAGAGATGCGAACCGTATTCATATAGTAATAACATATCAATACTTACAAATAATAGATTAGGAATATTACGAAATAGAATTAATGAGAACCTAACCAAACTCTTATTAAACTACTTTGAAGTACATTCTTTTCAATAAAAGAGATTTCCAGAGAGGCTCTCCTTTCCTACTTCACCGGATTAAGAGGTGGCATAGCTCTCAGGTTGCTTAGCCTGAACCTCTATTAGCTAGTAACTAAACTAACAAGTGTCCTCTCGGTTAGGGGTACTAGGGCTTGGACGGTTACTATGTTACGCGTAAGCATTCGAGGGCGCCCGAGAGGGCCGAAACACGACTCGGTCGGTTGCTATTTCACGGATAATCTAAGGGACAGCAAAACTAACTTATATGCCACTTCGGAAAGCGTTTAGAAGAGAAGAAGTGGCCGAAGAAACTCCACGAATGCTCCTAATCCTATCTCAGGGGTGGGGCCTGTACACTGGAACATAAATATATATTTGGGTTGTAACTTTAATTTTTGATAAACAGTACGTGAGTATTTCGAAGCTCGTATTCAAAGACTCATGCTGTCTCAGCGGCGTATTGCTACGATACTACAAATCCCGACTATTTGTTTTTGTTATCTGCGGCAGCAAGAGCATTGTATAAATAAAATATCACACACATGATGTGCGGGACATTAGTAATGCTCATTCCGCGCAGTAACAGAGTGCACCAGACACGATAGATGCTGGATTCATCTCCAAATATAGACAGCCTCGCACTTCAACCAATTAAATAAAACTACGTTTAGACATAGACATATCTTTAATTGGCATCATTCGAATACATTACAAACAAAATATAAAACATATTAAAAAAGACAAAAAAACAGTTCAAGTACAGTTGAATAAAGAAAGAACGGATATGATGCAAACATTGGTCACGTGGGCATATATAGAGCATAGCAGTGGTGCAAACTTGGGATCTTGGTCAAAGTGCAACCGTACTTCTCTGTGGGACAGCTTTTAACACTTTATAAAGCTCAAGTCCGGTCGTGTGTAGAATACTGCTGTCATTTGTGACTATATTTAAAATGTAACAGAAATATTTAGTTGTAGTCTGATGCACTCTATAAAGACCTTCCAGCACTGCGAGTCCGGCAACTGTTCACTGGCTGCAAAAAAACTTGGGATCTTGGTCAAAGTGCAACCGTACTTCTCTGCGGGACAGCTTTTAACACTTTATAAAGCTCAAGTCCGGTCGTGTGTAGTGTGTGTACTGCTGTCACATTTGGGCAGGCGCAGCTAAATGCCATCTCGCAGCTTTGGACTCGGTGGAGAGGCAGGCTAAGAGGCTATTTGGTGACGCAGCTGAAACCAATCTGCTCAGTCTTGAGCACAGGCGTAACGTAGCTAGCCTTTCGGTTTTCTACAGATTGCATTTTGTAGAGTGTGCTCAGGAACTACATGATCTAATTTCCCCATCCCCGTTCCACCACCGGACTTCTAGACGCACTGCGGGATTTCATCCTTTTGTTGTGAACATCCCTCAAACCCGAACGAAGCGATTTGCTTCGTCCTTCATTCTTCGTACAGCAAAGGACTGGAAGTTTGCCCGCGTCTGTCTTTCCTTCCGATTACAATGTGGGTATTTTCAAGAGTAGAGTGAATAGGCATTTACTAAGCTAGTGCGCCTTACCATCCAGGAATACATTTCCACTTAACATCAGGTGGGATCGTAGTCAAGCACTTGCTTAGAAATTATAAAAAAAAAAGTGGGACATAATTATTATATGTATAGGTGTTGTAACTTGTATATTTGGTTTCTGTTTTCCTGTTTTTTTTTAATATAATATAGATACGATAGTTTTTTTCAGAAAAATGAAGTAATACAATCATAAGGCTGGAAACTTCTGGATCGAACATGTTTTTCAATGTCTGAAAACACGGATAAAACGAAATTTTCTAAGTGAATCCCTAGTTGTGACAATCCGCTGCCTTTTATACTTGAACTTTTTTGATAAAAAAAAATATTCTTGTCTCACGTCCTTTTAACATTGGGATAGACAGCAATGGGTGTGTCCCATCACTAAATATCGGGCTCAAATTTTTGGACGTAATTTTTTTTACTTAAGTAACCGCAACATTTAAGTATAATTTATTGCTTAATTCATATTATCGTCAACTGAGTTGGCATAGCGTCAACAAAGTTAATAACGAGTTAAATCTTACCGTACAATGCGCCTTCTCTTAACCAACGCAGTCAGATAGGGTTGCCAATTAATATAAATAAAAAAAATACATTATGTAGTCAACTAGCTAACCCGTCTAACGTTACGCCATATATAATATATTGTGTCCTGTCGCTGACAGATCCGGGGCACCCCGCTCATAACGGCTGATGGCATTCGCGGAAGGTTTAGTGGGTAGGGGCTGCCCAGGCCGAGTCCCACACATCCCTCCGGGCCCACCCAGGTACCGGAGGATGGTCTATAAAAAGATTCCCCCGCGCGAACAAAAAAAAAATATATAATATATTACATATATTGAATGCTTCGGTACTTAAAATATAAAAAAAATATTTAAGTTATTGTGTGTAGGGATATAGTCTATGGCTTAAAGAGGAATGGAGCGCTGTGAGCGACGACGGCCTAAAAAAATTAATACATGCATTTGTAAAGATAATTGCCACTTACTAACTAACATTTGTATATTTACGAGCAAAACCAGAAATCGAATCAAACATTAAACGCTATTACGCGCGGACGCCCTCTTTGTATATTCGAATAATCGTAGAAATATTAAGAAATGAACTTTCACCAAACTATTCTTAAAGTATCCTTTCCATTGAGAAATGAATCGGTTGGCGTCATATTGAGTTATTCGTCCATTTTTGACGCACATACATGATAATACCATTGTCAGAATTGGACTACACGGGAAGCAGCAGCTTTCAAATGAAAAATGAATCATGCAAATCGGTTCACCCAGTCGAAAGCTATTACGTAAGAGACATAGATAAAATATACACATTTGAAGTTGTCCTCTTTTGAAGTTGTTTTTTTATTATTTTTTTTATTTTAGACTTTCTAAACTAGTGCTGGACCACGATCCCACCCAGTGTTAAGTGGAAATGCAGTCCTGGATGGTAAGGCGCACTAGCTTAGTAAATGCCTATTCACTCTACTCTTGAAAATACCCACATTGTAATCGGAGGGAAACTATTCCAGTCCTTTGTCGTACGAATAATTAAAGACGGTTAGAAGATACAAATAAACGTGGTTCGGTAACCCTGATAACAGGCGTCAATTCGCGGAAACATGATGCAAGAACACCTGAGGCGAGCGCTGCCAGTGTGCACGAGACTTGGTCACGGACTATTACGCATGAACATACATGAGTTTTAAGCATTGGACGATAGTTCAAAGTAGAATACATTATTATACGCCTCTGAATATTAAATGAAATTGAAATTGAAAAAACATTTATTCGGCACGGCAAGAACACAGAAACAACAGGTAAAACAAGACAAAAAACAACATAAACAAAAGTAAACAGAAACAACATAAAAAAAGAACAAAATAGAAATTGTGCCGAAAAAGGGTTGGCTCAGCATGTGCTGTGCTCACACATGTACCACAGCGCTGGTTTTAACGCTAACAACCAGAGTTCGAACCCGGTGCCTATACCAATAAATTTGTTGTTGCAGTTTTATGTGCTGATTTACCACGCGCTTGGCGGTGAAGGAAAACATCGTGAGGAAACCTACATGATCTAGAAATGTTTTCTAAGTCATGTGATGTCTGCCAATCCGCATTCGGGCTGTTTGACGGACTATGACCCTTATACTCTCTTTGCAGAGAAGGCCTGTGAACAGCAGTGGGACTTATACAAAGGGTGTCACTTTAACTTTAACATAAACATTTCATTCAAGTGTTGTATAATGAGCGTATCTGAACAGCAGTAATTTTGCGCTTATGTTATTTCTGCCATATCCATCTTTTAATACCATACATTAGGGTGCTGACATACTAGAGCGTTCAAATGTAATGACCATTGAGGTAACTTTTATATTTAAAAAAAAACGAGTGTTCTTTAGACCAGACAACTGAAGTAAAACTTCTTTAGCTCTATCTATCTCTCTCTAGTGTCGGTCCCTCATGTCTGAGGATCGTGGTCACCATCAGAGTTGCATCTGGAGCGGATGATTTGCCCCACCGGCTTCTGTCTAGCGCGTCTCTTATAGCACTGTAAAATTTGGAGGACGACGAGTCTTTTACCTTATCGGACCACCTTGTTGGTGCACCGCGAGCTCTTTTTTCCTGCGGTGTTCCCAACTACGATCAGTTTATCTAGACTTTCGTCGCCTCTGCGCATTGTGTGTCCGAAATACGCCAGGATTCGTTGTCGGCATATGGTAGACAAACGAGTCTTAATTTGTAGTTGGCTTAGGATGCATTGGTGCGTTTCGCAGTCCAGGGTACCCTTAACATACGCCTCCAGCACCACATCTCGAATGCATCAATCCTTTGCCTATCTCTGGCTGGGATTGTCCACGTTTCCACTCCATACAGGAAGATAGGGAATACCAAGGCACGTATCAATCTCATCTTGGTTTTGATACCAATTCCTCTTTTCTTCCAGACGTTGTTTAAACGGGTCATAGCATCTTTTGCCATCCCAATCCACCTTTTTATCTTCTTTGCTTAGCTCCATCTATATTGTATGTATATAATAATGTTTATATATGTAATTTATACACGATTGTTCAATAGAGAAACAAAATGCGCACTGCTCAATCTTGCTCCTACAATAATATACGAAACGTAACTCATTCTACTTCCACTAACTTATATCTCCCAACTCAAATCCCCTTCGCCTCGCCCGATCACACTTTTCGTAACGCATTTACCAGCTTACTCAATAAGTATTTAATAAAAGTGAGTGATTTAGCGAGCATTCTCAAAACGTAAATTTTTGTTTTTGATCATCTTTATTAGAATATTTATGAGGTATAATATTTCAATAATAATGCCGTATAGAGACAACAAGCATTTGATAATAATTAATATAATCTACATGTAATACTAACTAAAAACAGAAATATTTATTAGGTATTTTACAAAATATTGACAAAAAATATAACTGTGCCAAGCTGTCGTCGCTTGGCAACATGCCCAGAAGTCTGAAGGCTTTTTTTTTGACGGACTACACAGATTGGCCAGAGAAGTTGGCCTTGACTGCTTCACCGGATTGAGAGATGGCATAGCTCTTAGTCTCTTAGCCTGAACCTCTATCGCTAGTAACTCGACATAAGGGTCCCCCCGGTGAGGGGTGACCTCGGCTTTAACGGTTACTTTGTCACGCCTAAGTATGACTCGGTCGGTTGCTATTTCACGGATAAACTATGGGATATTCAAAAACTAAACTAACTAGTTGATATTCACGTCAAAAAAAAGATACACGCTACGGGACGCTTAGCCTGAACCTCTATCACTAGTAAAGAAGCCGGTAGTATTGCCTCGTTATATGGCAATGCTTAACTTCTGTGCATGGCATAAGCCAGCCCTCTGGTCACCAGATGTGTCGACCAACCTCTTTGCTATCACAAACAAGTTAAAAGCGTAATAAGTTAAAGTGGTGTTGAAATGTGTCAACTTAATTGAATTGAAAACGTCTTAATCCAAGTTAAATACTTAAAATTGACTCTTTAATTTGTGTGCTAAAGGTTTACTTACCTTCTAAGGAACATTTGATATAATAAACGCTTATGTAAAAACTTTAGATAAGCAATAATATTTATAAGGATTGTGTACTCTTAAAGTGTTCTAGTTAAAATATACAGCGTGGTACTCGTAGGTAGGTAATAGACAGGATAGAACTTGCTAAAATTTGTGACAGATAATATATGACAATGGACTCGTCTTTTGACAAACCCAAAAAGCTGAGTGAAACGTTATTAGATATATTTTTTAACATATTTTTAAACTTTATTATTAGTTATATTAATATACAAATCGAAAAAAAAATGGCGCGCGGACTCATGGGGGGTATATCTAAGTTACATTTTCATTTTCATCTTAGACGTAAGTAATAAGTGTATGTGTTTTAAAAAACGAGACTTGGCTTAAAGGTCTTGTTACCAAGCCATAAAATATACAACAACAACAACAAAAAAATAAATTATAACAAGGAGGCCTGTGCCGAACTGTTGACATATTTTTTCTAAAAAAAAGAAAGCTTTTAAAAAAGTTTTTTAAAAAAAAATATTTTTTTCATAAGTATTACAAGCTTTTCCAAAGAAGCTTAAGCTTGTGCTAGAAGATGGTTCACGTCAATAGTCGAATGGTGGATTCGAACCCACGACCTTACGATTCGCAGACCGCATTAGGCTATTGACGCTTTAGATATAGGCTATAACTTTATATATCTTGCAGTGGAACTCTGCCTTTAAACGTCTAATAGCAAGCGCCAGATAAATCTTTACCGTGGCCGTACAAGATAACCATTAAAGGAGCGTGTAAGTAGCCACGCCTACGTACACACGCACGTACACGTACACATATTGCACAAATTGAGACATCATGAACGCACTGTCTGCCGGGCCAAGGTGATGATATTATTTATTATATATAAACGTAATATTGCCGCCATTAACTGGTCTGTGTGTTAGCCCAGCACTAGAGATGTCCGGCGCGGCGTCACGATCTGGCATCTGCCATCGGTGGAGTGGACGTGTCGCTGCCGAGCGTCGTTCGCGCGATGCTCGCGAGTTATAGTTCCTGGACGGCAGAGGCCTCCTTCTGCGAGACAGTCATGTCCCAGAAGGGGGCCGACCAGCGGGTCAGGGAGGATAGCCCAGGGGTTTCCTAATACCACCGGGACGTGCTCTCCTTGAGCACAGTGCAGAGGGGCTCCGGTGCGTTCCACTGGAGATCCCGGAGTCCTCGTCAAGCACCGAGGAAAGGGCCATCGGGGAGGTTCATATTCAAACTCCAATGAGATTCAAATGTGATGCCGAATGAGCGTTCACTTTGAATGCATTGGTATAGAAAACTCGAAGCTTTGTACGAATAATGAAAGCCTCGTTCAAGTAACATCAGACTTTGGGGCCGGGTAAATAAGAAAAGAATTACTCATTGAAATAATCGAGCCGATATTTGCACGGAGGATGTGCACGAACTTGTCTCAATGAACTCGCGTGGTACTAATGAATGCACGCGCACGCGCTTGCATTGTATGCGGAATGAGGTGGACCACCATTGCTAATGAATTCAGCGGCCCCGCTACGTGGGGAGCTCCAGTACGAATCAACATATCACCGCTCTCCATCTCAGCTGCGTGCTATCAAAGTGCCGACAATTTCTATTAAAAGATATCCTTTAATAGACAGATTTGTTATAGAGCGACCTCATTCGTCCTTTACGTCTCCCAATAGAGGTTCAGGCTAAGTTACCTTGGTGCTCTGCCACGTCAAAAGTTGAATGATGAATTCGAACCGACGACCTTACGATTCGCAGACCGTACCTTAAACTTCTAATACTTTACTGATAACAGCATACGATAATCGAAAAAAATAGTATTAGCCCATTATATATGTTTTTAAAGAGTGATATATTTTTTTTACAAGTGTTGCTAGCTCAGAGTCCCGGCGGTCGCCTCAAGATACTAGCAACCCGAGTTCAATCACTGCTGCCGGCATCAATTAATTTGATTATCTTCATATAACATTGAATGTATGTCTGTATGTACGCGCATAACCTACGAACTACTGAACGAAATTGAATTTTTTTTTATTTGTTTATTTATTTATTTAATACAGGAAAACTTACAGCTATTCAATGGTTCTTCAAATATTTCACTAGTTTAGTAGATGACAAGTTTTCACAAATATGTTAGGGAAAAAAACCACTAAAGATACGCAAACTTAGGTAACACAGAGATTGGAAAACAGTATCAAGGTCCCGCAGACAAAATTTCACTAAATATACTTATAAAAAGCTTACGTACGCAGGCATCACTGACGTGAAATAGGTCGACATTATTGTATTCCTTACAAAGGTTATTGAATTAATTACATGCTCCGATAAAATAGCTATTAAGCATATAGTTAGCATTACTAGGTTGAGTATATAATGGACAGTTAGTATTACGGCACTTAGTAGTGGAAGTTAGTTTAGCTTTTGAATGTCCCTTAGATTATCCGTGAAATACCAACCGAAGTCGTTGTTCGGCCCTCTCGAGCGCCCTGAAATCGGAATGCTAACTCGTAACATACTAACCGTCGTGGCCGAGATAACCTATCACCGGAGGGACCCTTTTGTCGAGTTACTAGCGATAGAGGTTCAGGCTAAGCGACCCAAGAGCTATGCTCAATCCGGTGAAGAAGAAAATATAAGACTTGGGATCACGTCAAGTCACGGGTACTTTTGATGTAAATTACGTTCCGAATTATTTTTTATGAGATCTTTCACCGACCTTTTAAACCATCTTTTAATAAACCTTGTAATCGAGCTAGATGAAAGGAACGCTCTTGTGTTTATTTTAAAGCGTATAAAGTGCTTGATTTTTTAAAACTCGCAAATGTAATTATTCTTTGTTCTTTTATGTAAAGCGCATTATGAGCTTGTTTCTTGGAATTCATAATGTTTAATGCTGGCTGAATACCTGTTATTAAAAAAGAATTTATATCTTTCAAGGTTCATTTCAGAATAGTTATTTATAACGTCAGATAAAATATTTTGCATCTACATTCCGCTATATTATGTGTAATTTTGCCAGAAACCATAATCGACATGTAATATTCAAATGTACTTTTTTTAATAACTGAATGAAAAATATCGTTATATTTGGACGTCGTAATTATGTACGAGATTAACAAATGACAACAAGTGAAATATTATTAGACCAGGGGTGATTAACTTTTCTTACTAGAGGGCCGCAAAATTTCGAAAATTCATATTTGGCCCAAAAGCACAGAATGATGGAAAATAAAAAATAACCTTACCTAACTACAAGAGTCTGTCTACAGCTAATATGTATTTCGATTTTACCAAGTCTGTTTACGTTTGTGGCGAAATTTAAGATCTGATATAAAATAAAAAAGGGGAAACGCGATATTCCAGTTATTAGTCTCATAAATGTAAATTTAATTACGAATACATTTTAAGTCATAAAACTTGATCGTACATAAATTTAATTTTGGTGTAACTTATTAAAATAAAATTAACAGTTTTCAAAAATTGAAAACCTCTGGCCGCACAAAATCTCTATTCGGGCTGGGGGTTGCTCACTCTATATTAGAGTAGCAGCTCTTCTTCTTTTTTGTCGCTCCCTCATTTCTGATGATCGTGGTCACTAGAGCCCTTCAAGTGAACAATCTGCCTCCATCGGCTTCCGTCCGAGGCAGCCCTCACCAGCTGATAGAGATTAGGAGAGGAGATGGCATCTTTTACTTGGTCAGACCATCGTGTTGGCGACCGGCCTCTTGTTGTCTTGCTTTCTGTATTACCAATGATGACCAGCTTTCAATGTTGCCATCCTGTCTACGCATTATATGCCCGAAATATGAAAGTACGCGCTGTAGATATGTAGTGGACAGTCTGGTCTTTATGGCGAGATGGGAGAGAATAGATACATCTGGCCATCCACGGCATTCGTAGCATTCGCCTCCGGCACCACATCTCGAATGCATCTATTCTCTGTCTTTGTCTTTGTCGAATTGTCCATGTCTCGACTCCATACAGAAAGATTGGGAATATTAAAGCTCTAAGTGAATGTAAGATAGTAGGAGCGTCAGTAGGCCACTGGAAAACTATAGTGGTGGCACAACTGAACTATAAACTGAAGAATAAACGGAAACGGACGGGCGGAAACGGAAAGAATGGACGTTCATTTTGTCACAATTAGTTTAACAGATCCGAGACCCAGAAATCATGTCGCTAAAGAAATTAGTGCCAGCCGCGCGAAGCCAGCGGGGTTTCAGTAATACGTAAAAAGGAATACAACTGCATTAACGTGATCTCACCTTTTCAAAGTTTTTACGCACGTTCCATTCGCTACAAGCTTTATGAGGCACAATCGAGTTTCGAGTTTATTCACTGGACACTAACCGATGCCTCTCGAAATTATGAACATCGCAAGACACAAAGAAAAAGTCGACCGCGGTCCGACAAAAACCCGACAAGAGATCGTCGCGGAATAATTCGGACCCAACGAAACGGAAAGTTGAATTGAAACTGCATTTCAAATAAGATAGCACTGTTGGATGCTTTTATTGAAGTCACTGTGGACTCGATTTGGCTTTAATCGGTAGATTACTCGAGATAGGATGTTTCTTTTACTAAGTACCACATATAACAATTATTATTCATTAAAAATATTACACTTTATAAAGCTAAAGTCCGATCGAGTGTATTCTACTGTTGTCAAATTTGCGTAAGCGCTGTCAAATTCCATCTCGCAGCTTTGGACTCGGTGGAAAGGCGGGCTAAAACGTTGATCGGTAGTAAGGTAGCCTACCTTTCAGTGTTCTAAAGATTGCATTTTTGCACAGTAGTCAGCATGACTTGGACTGTTTCTCCGGATTGAGCATGAGTTCTTAAATATATTAGATGTAATTACCTCTTAAGCCCTGTAGTTGTGGGCTCATAGAATAAGACTACGGTATCCCCTGCCTGTCGTAGGAGGCGACTAAAAGGGGCCTCGGGTTCATTGGGCGACAAGGGTGCCTTTGTCGTCCGCCAAAGTGGACCCGGGAAGAAGGCGACGAAGGAGGATTAACCTTCCCCCCCTCCCTCCCCGGGACTTGCGCTCCGGTGCGTTCCCGGAGCCCCTCACAATGCATAAAGGAAAGGCCACCGGGCAGTTTTAGTGGGTATAAACCCTGCTTTCCACCCCGATAGGCGGAAAAAAAAGATGTAATTACCTCTGTTTAATAGATTTGTGTGTATGATCGCGTTGTAGGTGCGGTAAACATTCTCTGACAGTTTTCTGATAAAAGCGACTGAGTCTCACCCTCTCGGGATAAAACATGCCTTCTTCCTGGCGGGCACGTACGAAAAAGCACTTCCTCCATGTTAAAAAACAACTGGTTTTGCACAGGGCAGTTTGATAATGTCTTTTTAATCGCTATATAGTTTCCAAGAATAGCATTAGTTAATAATCTCTTTCAATAAATTTCAATTGTGTATTGTCTTTATTAGACTCTTTTAGAGGAAAAACTTGCTGATCCCTGGCCTAGGACGTCCTTTGAAATAACTACCACTTATCGTCTCACCATGCAACTTGTCACAGTATAATAAAATGCTGAATATTGCGCATTACCAAAAGTGGGTCAAGATCGTATTTATCCATTCATATGGTAAGCCTACCCACTAATGGCGAAGTATTAAAGTCGCCCACTCCATATTTGTACTCGTAATTATTGCGTATCATCCACACGGCCGAGGAATTACGCACTTGTTTCTAAGTGATTTGAGGTGCCCTCTGTGAGACATAAGGTCGTAGGTACAAACCCGCCATTCGGTAATAAGTTACCTATTCTTTGATAACTATAACTCTGCCAATATTACAATCAGCAGACATTACTCTATACCATTTTATTTGTATCGTTACGGTCACAAACCAATAATGTTAAATCTAATTGAAGAACGTGAGTTGACGACGCTACGCACAAACTATAGCATGTATATTTACAAGTAAACATAAAAACCGACCGATAACCAAACTCTCATCAAACTACGAGTACCTTAAAGTACGTCCTTTCCAATAAAAATGAATCATGAATTGTCTGGTGTGATATCGAGTTGTCCGCGTATTTGTCGCGCACAAACTTAAGACATATCGTTTCATGCCATTATCATAATTAGACCAAATTGAAATAGGATACCTTAGAAACAAAAGCTTTCAAATGAAAAAAAAATCATCAAAAGTGGTTCAACAAATATAAAATACATACAGACGAATTAAGAACATTCTCTTTTTTTGAAGTCGATTAAAAATACTATGCCAATAAACGATCATTTAGCACTCGATTGGTTAAGCAGACTCTAGGCCATAGTAAACTGTATGGACGTTTATCCCATTCTATAATAAAAATCATGATTACTTACGGTTATTCTAAAATAACACATGCACATATCAGTGTACGGACTTTATAAATGTTCTAGAAATACGAGTATTTTGTGGTTTACAGTTTTCCTTGATCTAATTTTAAACGGGATAACAATAATTTTTTATTTTACCTCCTTCCTATCTAATTTATGACATGGACATGACATTCAGAAGTGTTACAAGACTATAAAATTAAAATAAATCCCATGTTCTGTTAACCCTTGCGGTAGACAAATAGAAGTAATTTACTGGTAACTGGACAAACGGCGTAAACTTTTAGACCTTTTTTTTATGGGGGAGCGAGGGGAGGCATGAGGGAATCATCGACAAGATATCTTATCATATGTGGGTATCTTATTCTTCCCACAAAAACTCCCCCAGTGGCCCTTCTTCGGTGTATGGTGATGGGCTCCGGGATTTTCAGTGAAACGCACAGGAGCCCCTCTGCACTGTGCTCTCGGAGAGCACGTCCCGGGGGGAGGTTAATCCCTCCCTGTGCCCTCGCAGAGCAAGGCGACACGGGCCAGCCGATGTCGCTTTTTCCCGGGTCCACTTTAGCGGACGACAAAGGCCACCACCCTTGTCGCCCAATAAACCCGAAGGCACTTTTAGTCACCTTCTACGACAGACACTTTTCGATCTACTTTAACTCTAAGATGTCTGCAATAATACCACTGATAATCTAGAATTAAATAGAAATTTGCAGCATCAGTTGACATGATCAATACCAAAAACTACTTTTAAAAAATGTGTTCTTGAGGCCCTTGGCAATACATAGTACACACATACATACACAGACACCACACGGACATACCACACACACACCACACAACACAAAAGCATTCACATCACGATATCACTGGCGACTTCACTGAAAACTCAGTCTAATTATCCTTTTGTTGTGGACATGGGTTTGAGCCAAATGGAGTACTTTGCTTCGTCTTTCATTATTTGTACAGTAAAGTACTGGAATAATGTGCCCGCGCCTGTCTTTCCCTCCGATAACAATGTGTGTTTTCGAGAGTAGATAAATAGACATTTACTAAGCTAGTGCGTCCAGGACTTCACTAACATCAGATGGGGTCAAGCGCTTCCTTAGTATAAACAAACCGACATTATTAGTCATATGCGGAACACAATTTTTTTTAAACTCTCGCCCGCCGTTGGTAAATATTGAAGATTTTTATGGTAAAATGGCCAGTAACATGTCTTAAAATATAATAATAAATCAAAAACCAAAACTTAAAAGGGTATAAATATACATTATACATTTTAATAGAGGATTAAAGATAAAAAGGTAAACATTATTAAGAAAATGTAAACAGATAAGAGTGGAATTTAATGTTGTCGATTTGTAACAGTAAATAAATAACTGCCAAGTGTGAGCTAAAGAAGAGACGCGGGTTCCGTATGAAAACAAATATATTTACTAGCAAAAACAAAAACCGACTTCAAATCGAATCAAATTAAACGCTACACGCGTGTGCCCTCTTTGTGTTTCCGAATTATCGTAAGAAGATTACGAAATAAAATGAATCAGAACGTAACCAAACTATTATCAAACTACTCTCAAAGTACATCATTTCTAATAAAAAATAAATCATCGAAATCGATTGGCGTGATATTAAGTCATTCGTTTATTTGGTATACTTGATGCAAATTTGTTGTCAGAATTAGACCAAATTTAAATGGACCATGGGAAGCATCGTATTACAAAAAAAAAAAAGAATTATCAAAATCGATTCGACCAGTCGAAAGTTATGATGTAAAAACTAACACAAAAAAATCCAGACGACGAAAGACGAATTGAAAACCGTCTCTTGTTTTGAAGTCGGTTGATAAAACTAATAACGCCCTGACCATACAAGTACATATATTTAAAGCACGACGGCTGCTTGAGTAGGTCATCTGACCAAGATACCGTTAATTCCCTATAATTTATTTATTTATACACCAAACCCAACGCTCTGAGACAAAACATAAAAACAGTCATCTTTGAAATCTACGCTAGCAGTCGTTAAAAGGATTTCCCATGTGTGCGCAAAGTGTTTGCCTGCTTTAAATGCACTCGCATTTGTAGGAACGTGTGTGAGACAGATAGAGAAAGAGGCTTTAGATAGAGAATAAATCTATCTATATATATATAAAAAAGGGTGTGGGTTTGTTCCGTATAGGCTCCGTAACGGCTGGACCGATTTCATTGAAACTTTCAGGAAATCTTCAGATTGACCTAGCGAGTAATCCTGTACAGCTTGGTGACGATCGGAGCACTCCTTTGCTTCGTCTTTCATTATTTGTACAGTAAAGTACTGGAATAATGTGCCCGCGCCTGTCTTTCCCTCCGATAACAATGTGTGTTATCGAGAGTAGAATGAATAGACATTTACTAAGCTAGTGCGTCCAGGACTGCACTAACATCAGATTGGATCGTCAAGCACTTCCTTAGTATAAACAAACCGACAATATTAGTCATATGCGGAACGCTTTTTTTTTTAAACTCCCGCCCGCCGTTGGTAAATATTGAAGATTTTTATGGTAAAATGGCCAGTAACATGTCTTAAAATATAATAATAAATCAAAAACAAAAACTTAAAAGGGTATAAATATACATTATACATTTTAATAGAGGGGATTAAAGATAAAAAAAGGTAAACATTATTAAGAAAATGTAAACAGATAAGAGTGGAATTTAATGTTGTCGATTTGTAACAGTAAATAAATAACTGCCAAGTGTGAGCTAAAGAAGAGACGCGGGTTCCGTATGAAAACATATATATTTACGAGCAAAAACAAAAACCGAATTCTTCAAATCGAATCAAACATTAAACGCTAAACGCGAGTGCCCTCTTTGTATTTCCGAACTATCGTAAGAAGATTACGAAGTAACGTGAATCAGAACGTAACCAAACTATTATCAAACTACTCTCAAAGTACATCATTTCTAATAAAAAATAAATCATCGAAATCGATTTTATTTTTGTCAGAATTAGACCAAATTTAAATGGACCATGGGAAGCATCGTATTACAAAAAAAAAGAATTATCAAAATCGATTCGACCAGTCGAAAGTTATGAAGTAAAAACTAACACAAAAAAATACAGACGACGAAAGACGAATTGAAAACCGTCTCTTGTTTTGAAGTCGGTTGATAAAACTAATAACGCCCTGACCATACAAGTACATATATTTAAAGCACGACGGCTGCTTGAGTGGGTCATCTGACCAAGATACCGTTAATTCCCTATAATTTATTTATTTATACACCAAACCCAACGCTCTGAGACAAAACATAAAAACAGTCATCTTTGAAATCTACGCTAGCAGTCGTTAAAAGGATTTCCCATGTGTGCGAAAAGTGTTTGCGTGCTTTAAATGCACTCGCATTTGTAGGAACGTGTGTGAGACAGATAGAGAAAGAGGCTTTAGATAGAGAATAAATCTATCTAATATCTATATAAGAGTAAGTGTGTGAGTTTGTTCCGTATAGGCTCCGAAACGGCTGGACCGATTTCAATGAAACTTTCAGGAAATCTTCAGATTGACCTGGCGAGTAATCCTGTACAGCTTGGTGACGATCGGAGCACTCTTTTGAACTGTCAAACAAGTACATCGTACTTTTATTTCTGTCATTAACTTGAAACCGATATGTGTTATATAAATGATAAGAATGATGTTGTATTTACTGATATGTACATAGGTAATCCTTCTCCCGCTGCAAAAAGAGAATGAATAATTTAATATATTGTTAGAGTTAAATATTTAATAATGTAAGTTTTTTTTGTTTAAATAAAATAAAGACAAATCTAGAATGGCGAAGCTGGCTGGGTACGCTAGTTAATTAATAAATTTAAGCTCTCCTTTTAACCTTGTTAGATAGGGAACCGCTTTTTTCAACCGACTTCAAAAAGGAATCAATCAATACGAATAATTACGACATAACTTTGGACTGGATAAACGGATTTCGATTCTTTTTATGGTAGTTCCTGTGTAGTCCAGACCCTACTTCAATTGGCACAGTTCTAATAACGGAATCCATGAGAAAACCATATAAGTCTTAAATTTGCATTCAGTGTGTGCGCGACAAATAACTCAATATCATAACGTCTGTAAATAGGATTAAAAAATATTTCCTCCACCAAAATAATATAAATATGTAACTAACCTAGGTCTTAAAAATTTAACGTTTTATTTTTTTTCTACTTTTTTACTTTTCAAAACAAACTCATAACTATTTATTTCCTTTGGTTAGTAAATTTTTCATTACAGAAATTAGTTAAGTAGTGTTGTCTACGTTGTATGTATTTGTGAATGCTGTGTTTTTGGATATATTAAATTATCAAAGTATAATTGTACTTACAGTTGGAAAACCTTAATAAATAAATAAATAAAAAATAAAAACATGATAACCTATTTTGATGATTCATTTTTATAGAAAAGGTTGTACTTCAAAAGTAATTTGATGAGAGTTTCTTTAGGTTCTGATTAATTCAATTTCGTAATATATCCACGATAATTCGATAATAGCTTTATTTTTGTTTAATGTTTTATTCGATTTGAAGTCTGTTTTTGTTTTTGGTCGTAAATATACTTATAATAATAATAATAATAATTACCATCCCGCATGACGAGAACTTTGTGAAAGCCGAAAGGGAAAAAATCACTAAGTACCTCGACTTGGCTCACGAGGTGACCGCCATGTGGGATGTGGATTCGACGATCATTGTCCCGATAGTCGTTTCTGCAAACAGTCTCATAGCGAAAAGTCTCGAACAACATCTTAAGAGACTTTCGCTAGATGGCTGGATCAAGGGTCAGATACAGAAGGCAGTACTCCTGGACACGGCACGCATCGTCAGGAGGTTTCTCTCTATGTCGCCCTAACCACCGGTTGCTTGAGTCCTGCTTCGTTATCGGTGGCACACACTAGGTTAGGTTTTTATAATGTTTTTGTATTTTGTATGATATTTTTGTGTATTTTACTTTTTATATAAATATTATAAAAACTTAACCTAAGGAATTAAAATAAATAAAAAAATAATAATAAATCTTTATTAGTCACCATAGAAAATATTTGAACAAAGAAACGTGGAGTCCCCGACTCCTGAGCTAGGTTCTATTGGACCTGGGGGTTCTAGCCGAGGTGTCCGACTATGTCTCGGATAGGAGGGCCCTCGGAGAGAACCCTCTGCCAGAAGAGGTCCGGCGGATCCGCCGGCTAGGTGAGGTAGCACTTTGCCGGAGGTGGGAGGAGGACCTGGCGCATCACCCGTACGGAACACGTACAACGGGTGCTCTGCGCCCGGTCCTGGAGCGGTGGATGCGCAGGAAGCGCAAACCTCTCACCTTCCGTCTGACGCAGGTGTTCACGGGGCATGGCTGCTTCGGGGACTACCTGTGTCGGACAACCCGACAGGAGGCTGATGAGCGGTGCCATGATTGTGGCGCTGCGGTGGACTCTGCCAGCACACCCTGGAGGTGTGCCCGAGATGGGCAGCGCAGCGTTGCGACTTGGCATCCGCCATCGGTGGAAGTAGACCCGTCGCTTCCGAGCCTCGCACTTGCGATGGTACGGAGCGACAGGTCTTGGTCGGCAGTCGCCTCCTTCTGCGAGACAGTCATGTCCCAGAAGGAGGCCGACGAGCGGGTCAGGAGGAGCCGTGGGGCTCCCTCCTCCGCAGGCGACGAGTCGGGGTGCGCAGGGGGCGTTTCAAACGCCTCCTCTCGCTGCCCCGTAATCGAAGCGGGGCCAGGATGGGAACCTGGCCCCAGCATCTTCGGCGTCGTCGGGACTTCTCTGAGTGCCGGAGGAGTCCCTTCGAGGGTGAAGTCCGGTCTTGCCGAGACCGGCCGGTCGTTGGGGTGTCCTGTCGCTGACAGATCCAGGGCACCCCGCTCATAATGGCTGATGGCATTCGCGGTAGGTTTAGTGGGTATGGGTTGCCCAGGCCGAGTCCCACACATCCCTCCGGGCCCACCCAGGGTACCGGAGGATGGTTAATAACTCGATTCCCCCGCGTTAACAAAAAAAAAAAAAGGTTCTATTGGACCTGTGTTTCAGGGGTCAGTGTCTTCTCCCATTTGAAAAGCACAATAAAATATTAGCATAACAAATCATAACAATATTTTATAAATGTGTGTCTGTGTGTGGGTGTGTGTTGGTGTGTGTGTGTGTGTGTGTGTGTGTGTGTGTGTAAATTTGTGTTTGTGTATTAGCTTTATATTATATTAAATTAGGAGGCGTTCAGTCTGAATATAATTCAACTCTAGTAAATATACTTATGTGTCTAGTAACCAAACTAGGAAACACTTATGTAGAACAAGGGCAGGATTAGAATCTCCGAATGTCGGACCGCAAGTCCAACGTTTAGCCGCTAGACTACCACTACTTTAAGCAGGAGATAGTCTACTCAAAGTTTGAATAGGCTATATACTCAAGTTAGTCTAAATTTAGTCACAATGAATACTGTTATCTGAAAGTAATTGCGGAACCCTGGTGACGAGCGCGGAACTGGTGGCTATATTTAAATCATAGTATTGTTTTGAACAACATCAAACTCGGTGAACTTTGCGTTGCCATTAGATGTGTCTGCGTATTAATGTTTCTATACGTTTTAGTTGTTATCATGTGTTGTAATATGGTGCGGGCAGTGAGTATAAATTTTATTAATCTATGTAATTAAATGCGAAGGTCTTTGTCGATCGCAGAGCTTTGGTTCCACTGCGGTCACCGCAAGTTACTAATGCAATTGTTTCTTGTAATTTGAAGTGCTGTAAATCAACACTAAAATTAAAAAGCAATTTCATTGGTCCCGATACTAGGGTTTTTTTTATGACGAACTAGAGAAGCTGGCCTTGACTGCTTCACCGGATTGAGAGGTGGCTTAGGTCGCTTAGCCTAAACATCTATTGCTAGTAACTCGGCACAAGGGTCCCCCCGGTGAGGGGTAACCACGGCTTGGACGGTTACCAGCACCAGGGATTTATTGTGTATACAACTTGAGGCAATCGGCCAGATACTGAGCTACCACGGTTCTCATTGAATAGCTACTGACAGTAGTGTTCCGTAATTCAACGTCTAATGTTGAGTTGGTTGCAGCCTCTACTTAATATAATATTAAAGATTAATAAAAAATTGAGATTAAGAAAAAATTAATAGATAATTAAAAAATAAATGGATTATTGTCGAAGCTGTCATACAATCACCTACCACACACTTACCGTTGGACGTTGAATTACGGGACATCCTATATATAGCGACCACACGACAAGCAGAAACGATGTGGTATTAATTTATCTTCATCTTTCCCAATACAAACACAAAGACCAACTCCCATTACCGCAGAGATCACGGACTTCCACTTAGTACAACAAATAATACTCGTTCAATTCATTCAAATCTATACGCATAAATAATCGTCCTGACCTTCCCCGGTTAAAGGTAAAGACGTACTTTAAGGAGGTCTTCTTCTTCTTAAAATACCTCTCCGACTAGTGAAGGTCACCAGTCAATTCACCATATCTCTCTCTGTCTCTTACGAGGCGAAACAGATGGGCGTCACTCGCAATCATGGCCCACTGTCTGATGCCACGCAGCCATGATTTCCTTTATGGACCAATACTTATTTTGACCATGAAGTTAAGAGAGGGTCTAAAGTGGTAAAATAAGACGAATTTTATTAAAGGCTCTTAGATCAATTATCGTTTTTGGTACCAAATTGTCTAAAATCAACTACAATGCAGACCTCCAAATTCTTTGTTGCCCCCAAAAAAGATCGTTTCTTATTCTCTCCGTTTTACCGGGAACCAGTTCCCTAAAGTTCGACACTGGCAGAAACTTGAACACCGATGCCGTAAACGCAAAAAAACAAAGTACGGAGGCAGCGTGACGTCACTAATGGCGGCCCACTGAGCTGCTATTAAAATTCTGGCGCCATATCTCGTGTTTTTACACTATCCGCCTGATGCATAATGCGTACCGTTAGCTTTACCAGTTAATGTGCTGTTGGAAAAGAACCAAGATAACCTGGTCGCTGGGTGGTCCGTCTTCGAAACTAGAGATCCGGTATTGAATAAATAAATAGGACACATATATATTTTTATACGAAATGGGGCAAATGATCTTAAGACTCGTCTGATCTGAAGTGATCACCGTCGCCTATGAACATCCGCAGCGTCAGAATAGCTGCAGGTGTGTTGCAGACCTTTGAGATAGGAGTATGCTCGTTTCTTGAAGGTCCCCAAATCGTAAAGGTACAGAAATACCGCTGGTGAAGAGTTGATTCTACAAGTTGTCATAGCGTCTGCGTGTAAACGCGAGAAACGTGCAGTAATCTTAACATGTGTCTATTTACCCAGAAATAAAAAATACAAAAGAAGTATGCACTTCAACAATAGGCTCCTTCTCAACCGACTTTAAAAGAGGGAGGTTCTCAATTCGTCCGTATTTTTTGTTTGTTTGTTACTGCATAACTATCCATTGGGTGATGCGATTTCGATGATTCTTTTTTTAATTGACAGCTGATGCTTCCTGTTTGGCCCCAAATTTGGCCCAATTCTGACAATCAATGAGAAAACCATATAAGTGGCACGCCACAAATCCGATTTCGGTAATTCCCTTATTATTGGAGATACTTTTTTCGATATTCTTATGATATATCGGAAGCACAAAGAGGGCGTCCGCACGCAATAGCGTTTAACGTTTGATTTGATTTTAAGTCGGTTTCATCGGTTTTATTTTGATATACGATTGTTTAAAGATACGAGCCGTAGTGTTTGGCTTTATCATACCTCAGACTAGATCTCAGTCCGTGTGCTTGTTTCCCCGAGTTTCCAAAGCATTTTTGAAGAAAGTTGGGTTTGCGTTTGCTTTTGTGTACATTTACAAAACATTTGTGGCGAATGCATTTCAATTACTTTCAATGGGGAAAATTGCTTTGAGATACAAGCAATTGGAAATACGAGTTATCATTGTACATCTCCGTTGCTTTACTGCGGTTACATTCACTGCCTGGTATTTAATATACTAATAAATAATTCCAATAGTGCTTATACGGTAACTGATCATTGACTGAACTCAAAAAGACGATATAAAGACCGGACACATAAAAGATTCGCATCACTAACAAACCGCGGCATTTCCTGAGCTGTGCGGTCATTAAGCGGCCATAAAGAACACACGCCTAATGAAAGACTACAGCAATTTACCCTGGTCTTTAAAGTAGACCACTCGCATTTAACATTATCTGTGGAAATGAATAAACAGAGAGACTACATTATATTTGATTCTCATCATTCATTGTTGGAATTTACAGGACGCAGTTTTTAAGAATATTACGTTAGGAATTAATTGTAAATAGTAAATTACTAATTTAACTTTTTTGTACAAAAATTTTCTATTGTAATTTTTAATTATTTGATACTAGCTGACCCCGCAAACGTTGTTTTTCCATAGAAATAAAAATTTCTATCAATATAATAACAACAATAAACGAACATATATCTATTGAGGCAAACACCATTTGACAAAATTTCTGTTGCTTAAGAAGATGTAGAGATGTAGTGAGAAATAATTTTCCTTCGGGAAAACTCGGATCTTTATATACGATGACACCCGTAATTAATTAATGGTAGCATTAAATGAGTGACATTTTCATATGGAAGCTATTTGATACGATAAATACGAACTTTTCCGAAAAATTACGTAGGAAAATCTTTTCTCACTATATATGTTGTTGTCCCTGCATGTTGCAAAGCACGGCCAATGTCCAGCCGATGCCTTTTCTTATCACGACCTAATTTTTCTCTCATATAACATACGTCCTCCTAAACATAAATCTAAAATAATTCTTCAGCGCAGTTTCAGCGGTATGGATCAAGAATCATTCCTTCTTGATGCTCGTAGTATTGACTGGTCGCCTGTTTACAATGCCGAATCTGTAGACAACCAAGTAATGATTTTAATTCTCTTATCACCAAATTATATGACAAACACGCTCCTTTGCGAGCCATTAAAGTTAAACATCAACCTGCGCCTTGGCTTACTGATGACATTAAATCTTTAATACACAGAAAAGTGGTTGCTAAGAGCAAATTTAAATGTCGTCCTAATGAGCAAACTAAAGAAAAGTACATACAGGCTAGGAATCGCTGCAACATGGCTTGCAGGGACGCTTTGCGTCGCCATATTCATAAATCCATCGAAAATGTGGATATGTCAGAATAGCTGCAGGTGGTGTCAGTGACTCTGAGAGATAGAGTATGCCTGTTTCTTGAAGGTCCCCAAATCGTAAAGGTTCAGAAACACCGCTGGTGAAGAGTTGATTCTACAAGTTGTCATAGCGTCTGCGTGTAAACGCGAGAAACGTGCAGTAATCTTAACATGTGTCTATTTACCCAGAAATAAAAAATATAGTACAAAAGAAGTATGCACTTCAACAATAGGCTCCTTCTCAACCGATTTTAAAAGAGGGAGGTTCTCAATTCATCTGTATTTTTTGTTTGTTTGTTACTGCATAACTATTCACTGGGTGATGCGATTTCGATGATTCTTTTTTTAATTGACAGCTGATGCTTCCCGTTTGGCCCCAAATTTGGCCCAATTCTGACAATCAATGAGAAAACCATATAAGTCGCATGCCACAAATCCGATTCTAAATATCCGATAAATTTAAGAGTATTTCGATATTCTTATGATATTTCGGAAGCACAAAGAGGGCGTCCGCACGCAATAGCGTTTAACGTTTGATTTCATTTGAAGTCGGTTTCATCGGTTTTATTTTGATATACGATTGTTTAAAGATACGAGCCGCCTAGTGTTTGGCTTTATCATACCTCAGACTAGATCTCAGTCCGTGTGCTTGTTTCCCCGAGTTTCCAAAGCATTTTTGAAGAAAAGTTGCCTTTATATTTGTTTTTGCGTACATTTACAAAACATTTGTGGCGAATGCATTTCAATTACTTTCAATGGGGAAAATTGCTTTGAGATACAAGCAATTGGAAATACGAGTTATCATTGTACATCTCCGTTGCTTTACTGATGTTACATTCACTGCCTGGTATTTAATATACTAATAAATAATTCCAATAGTGCTTATACGGTAACTGATCATTGACTGAACTCAAAAGACGATATAAAGACCGGACAATATAAAGATCTGCATCACTAACAAACCGCGGCATTTCCTGAGCTGTGCGGTCATTAAGCGGCCATAAAGAACACAACCTAATGAAAGACTACAGCAATTTAATTCTGTCTTTAAAGTAGACCACTCGCATTTAACATTATCTGTGGAAATAAATAGACAGAGAGAGTACATTATATTTGATTCTCATCATTCATTGTTGGAATTTACAGGACGCAGGAGTTTTAAGAATATTACGTTATGAATTAATTGTAAATAGTAAATTACTAATTTAACTTTTTTGTACAAAAATTTCTAATGTAATTTTTATTATTTGATACTAGCTGACCCGCAAACGTTGTTTTGCCATAGAAATAAAATTTCTATCAATATAATAACAACAATAAACGAACATATATCTATTAGGGCAAAACACCATTTGACAAAATTTCTGTTGCTTAAGAAGATGTAGAGATGTAGTGAAATAATTTTCCTTCGGAAACTCGGATCTTTATATACGATGACACCCGTAATTAATGAATGGTAGCATTAAATGAGTGACATTTTCATATGGACGCTATTTGATACGATAAATACGAACTTTCCGAAAATTACGAAGAAAATCTTTTCTCACTATATATGTAATTAAATATGTGTGACATTTATAATATGACGTATATCTGTTTGAAGTTGTCATTCATTTGCTGAACAATTGAACGTCATAATGTCACATTCACTCACTTTTCTTTGAGGTTCTTTCTTCACTATGAAGTTTTCCAATTTAAATTAAAAAATCATTTATTTTATATATATTTATAATATTTAGAGACACAACATTTAATGTCCTTATTCCATTTCTCTTTTACATAAATCATATGACATTAACAATAATGACATTTGAATAATTATTATAAAAACATAATAAAAAAATAAACTTAAGTAAAAAGATTATATATCCTTACTTATAAGCCTTGTCCTAACAAACACAAAAATGTATAAATCATCCAATGCGATTCAGTAGTTAAGCGCGTACATACATACATTTCGACGATTCATTTTTATTGCAATTTTGAATATGTCATTGTATACGAAATTAACAAATAGCGACTATTGAACCAATTTTGTCAGTACAGTGAACTAGCAGATTACCAGAACTAACACAGAAAACAAGATAATAACTAATATAAAAACAAAACCAATTTACCTCTCCTGTAGGTTAGCTCCAAGTGTTAAAGAGCTGATGTTTAACTGCACAATAATCGGGGAAGAGGTTCACAAACTTTAACCGTCCAAACACGACTGTCACAAGTTCACTTTGGGTTCACCAATTTATTCTTAACAATTTTAACTGAATCCTGAAAACCCTACACCCGTTGCGTCTAGTAGTGTCATAGTTTTTGTCATATGAACAGTGACATAACTGAAGCCATAGACTAAAGCATAGATATAGCCACAGCCATAGACAAAGTCAGTCTATGATATTGTTTATTCCGTAAGTAATAAATTTTATTATTATTCATAAACTGTAAATAATGAAAACGGCAAATTATAAAAATCTTATAACTTGACACTAATGAATAAAACGTGCTGGAGCCAATTATTTCAATAATTTCAAAATATTTCATTATTTGAGATTCGAATACCGTCTATGAATATTATAATTACCATATTGTAGGTATAAAAGTAAATACCATGGTGAATTGAGTTTATAGTTAATTATGAAATTATTTTTAAAACACTCCAAGAATAACAATTGTATAAAAACGCAGCTAGGGGACGTGAGCATGAGGAGAGTGAGAAACAGCACGTTTCTATATAAATAACATAATAAATGGTTTTCTTCGTAACAATAATTATATAGTGGAGTAGTTAAAATGATTCCCAGAATCACTAACATAGGTTTTCGTGCAAGAACGATATAATAAGCATCATTTGCCTTCCACGGCACTGGCCGTTACGTTAATAAGTAACGTTACGTTACTATAATAAAAACATTTATATAATTTAATAAGCTCTCATGTGCTTTTAAATCTGGCGGGGTATCAAGAGATTGCTTTCGCTGTCTGCTTAATGCAAATAAACGAAAAGAAACCAATCGTATTAGGTCTCATTTGGCATCTATAAAGGAAACCATATAAGTTTTAAATTTACCCTACCCTAATATCACACTAATTGATTTCGATTTTTATTTTTTTATTGGAAAGGATGAAATTCAAGGGTAGTTTGGTTAAGTTCTGATTAATTCTATTTCCTAATATACTTACGATAATTTGGAAATACAAAGATGGCGTTCGCGCGTTATAGCGTTTGATTCGATTTGAAGTTGGTTTATGTTTTTACTCGAAATATACTTGTAAAGTAAAGCAAATGACTAATTGAGATAAAATAAACGAGCAACATATAATTAGTCCTTCGCCGAACACCGGATGCGAGATGTTTTCAAGGGTGCCGCAGACGGCCGGCGTTTGTTGTGCTGACATCACGCCGGTAGCGTCTGGCGTGTGTTGCCATGTTTTTTATCCGTCGACAATCAAATTACCAACATTGCCGTCTGGTGTGGGGAAGCCCGGTGATTATTTATAGGAAACGTTTTCTAATACATTTAGTTTATTGTAAAGATCCATCATCGTTTCTCTTCAACTTATTTCACATCTATACAAATAAATAAAATTGTAGTGTTACAAATAGACACACATTCAAAATTACCTTTTCAACGGACATCAAAAAAGGTTCCCAATTCATCTATTTTTTTTTTTTCCTAACGCATAACTTTAGACTGGGTGGATTTCTTTTTTTATTCGAATTCTTCCAATTCGTCCAATTCTAACAAAGAGATCCATGAGAAAACTATGTAAATTTTAAATTAGCATCAAGTATGTGCGCCACAAATGGTCGAATAACTTAAAATCACGCCAACCTATTTCGATGATTCATTTTTTATTAGAAAGGAGGCATTTCAAGAGTAGTTTTATGAGATTCTGATCAATTCTATTTCGTAATATTACATGCATGTAAATGTATAAATATGTACCAAAATAACATTTATTATCTGTCCGTCCCGGCTGTAGCTGGGACGCTAATCACTGGATCGGCTGGACCGATATTGATTACGCATTCACTGATAGCTGATGTAACAATGAGTAACTAAAGCTACTTTTATTTTAGAAACATTTAAATAAATAGTTCTTAATCGGGGTTAACACCGCGGGGCGTATGTATATAGACTAACTAACGTTACCTTTAAAAGTCCATAGACATATAACAGGAAATAAATATAAGTGTTCGATATTCCATTTTTATAATCAAACATTAGGAATAACATGGGACCTAAACAAATCCCGACAGAACAACCGTCATGCTATACATATCCTAGAGGCATTTTTAAAAATATTTACTTAATATTAATGGAAAAAGTGATAGGAAGCTCGTCTATAAACGACGAGGTCGATAAAAACGATCAAAGCGTTCAAAAGCAAAACATTCTTAATGCGCTGCCTAATCGAATGCTTAATAAAAATCGATAGTCAATTTGAAAAGAGGCAGGCGCACTGGATCTTTAAATGCGTTCTATTCTGGGCGCGGGCGCATTCTTGTTCGCTGACTGGCCTGTAAAAGGAATTGTTTTATATCTGATACTTAGCGGTAATTGGCAGGGCACTATCAGACTATGTTTCACTCTTCAATAATAAACACGGACGGAATTTTATTTACATATTCTTCAGATATTGTTATTGAATAAATAATGTTGCTGTACGACTGGTCAGAATTCGTTTTTTACAAATCTACAGTACAAAGGAACAGTTTTTTTTAAAGAATGCTAGCAATATTTTTTTTTCTTTTCATAAAATATTACTAACATTCTTGTTAACTATTCCAACTAAGCTTAAGTTTCTGCTAGCAGATGGTTCACATCAGTAGTCTAATGGTGGATTCGAACCTACGACTTTACGATTCGCAGACCCTACCCTAAACCAATATGCTATTGACTCTTAAATAATAGTGCCCGTTTTCTTTATACTGCCTGATGGTACCAGATCTAAAAGTTTTTTTAAAGTGCGAATTTATTTAAAAGCCACGTTGATATTTTTATAGTATGGAAAAAGCTGATGACTCCGCTAGCGCTGCTATTTCTTTGTTCCGCAACTTTGCATTGTCATGGACATTACTAAATGGATACTGTTATATATTTCTTTACTTTATAAAGTTTTGTATATGCATTTTCAGTCGACTTCAATACTTCAATCTACTTCAATGATGAGGTTCTCAATTCAATCATAACTTTCGATTGGGTGAACCGATTTCGATTATTCTTTTTTTTATTGAAAGCTAGTATTTGCGTGTAGTCCCGTTTCAATTTGCTTCAATTCTTTTTTAAGGGGTATAAACTAGTGGTTGACCACGATCTCACGTCATGTTAAGTGGTGATATAGTCGAAAGATACGGTAGTTACTAAGTGCCTATTCACTCTACTCTTGATTGCTCCCACGTCGTACTTGGATGGAAAGACTGACGCCGGCAACTTGTTCCACTCCTTTGTGTACGCACGATGAATGACTCAAATCGCTACGTTCGGGTGCGCGGAAAATCGACTATGAAAGTGTGGAAATCCGCCGAATGTCTAAATGGTAGAATGGGGAAGAATTCCAACCATGGAATCCATGAGAAATCCATATACGTCTAAAATTTGCGTGCGCGACAAAGAGACGATTAAGTCAATATTACGCCAACCAATTTCAGTTCAATTCAGAAATACATGGAGGGCGTTTGCGTTTAATAGTGTTTAAAGTTTCATTCGATTTGAAGTTGGCGTAGTTTTTACTCGTAAATATACTTGTGCAAATCAACGTTGTGCGCATTATTGTATTTCTCTCTCATGTTATTTCCAGGACACGTTTTTGCAAGAAGTGGGCGAAGGTGATTACCCAATGGACGTCAGCGACGACTGGGACATCGCGCTGGACGATGCTGACAGTTCTACATCAAAACCCGGATCTGTGACACCTTCAGCGATAACCAGAATAGACTCGGGATACAGAGAAATTGTGATATCAGCAGTGGATCCCGTCGCAGCCACTAACGAAAGACCGAGGATTCTTGACGATTGTAAGTTATCACAACTCTAGCAGTCGTCATCTACATGAGTTCCCAATGTGGTGGGTAAGAACCTCACATACCCCCGCTTTCTGAAGGGAGGCGAAGTTATGTGGGGTATCTTGTTCAAGATTTCCCCCGCTAACAAAAAAAGTAGAGGTTCAGGCTTAGCGACATAAGAGCTAACTTGTATTTTTTAATTTCTATTAATATTATAATTATAATACATATTATATAATTCAAAACTGTATGTTTCCCCAGCGAACCTGACAGCCAAAGAGCGATCTGAACTGCGACACGTTGCTTTCGAAAAGATGAAGGAAATGATGCACTCTGCCAAGTGCCTGATGCCGCAGCCGCGCTGGCTGCCCGTGCGGCAGCTGGCTCCAGCCGCGGACACTATGTAAGTGGCCATAGTAAGAACCACAAAAAAGAGGTCTTTTAATGTTTTCTCTAAGGTCTTTTAATCCTTGTTGCAACACACGGAGCCAGCAATCATCAAGCTAAGTTCCACCATCGGCAAGCGCTGTCGTAGGCTTTCCCGAAATTTAGGGAAAATTCAGCACTTCTCTATTACCCTCGAGAGCTTCAGGTTTGCAGAATTTCTGTTCTTTCGAAAATCTTCTCTCGAATTTGTCATGCACGAAATCTCTCCAAGACGTCACATGTCTTAGAAAAGGTCACGATGTTTTGCTTTACCGCCGAGCGCGTGGTAAATCAGCACATAAAATTGAAACAACACATACATACATGCCGGCGCCGGCAGTCAAACTCGGGTTGCTAGCGTACTACACAACTTGAGACGGCTGCATACTCGTAGGTATTATAAAAATAAATACTCCGATATTATTGCTTATTGTTAATTAGACACTTAATTTCGTAGATTATCTCTACCAAGGCAAATCGTCTTTTGCTTGAGACGGTTGTTTTATTTCCAGCTACATGCCGCCCTGCGTGTTGCTGCACCGCTGCGCTCCAGACTCGGGCTGCTGCTATAGCGAGACCGAGGTCTGCGCGCCGGTTGAGGGGAAATACGTCGCCATACCTTTCTATGTACGTATCATCATAATCAGCCTGTCTACCCACTGCCGGAAATAGACCTTCCTCAAAGCCTTCCGCTATATAAGATCCTCCGCTTTCCGCATCCAGCCACTTCTATCCTTATGAGGTCGTCGGTCCATATGAAAGGAGGGCTACCAGCGCCTCCTTTCCAAGACTTTCCTCCGCCATTTGTCTATGTTCGTATATCATGTTTATATAACATCAGCCATCAATAAAAAATGGAGATATTTCATCGTTTTTTAGGAAGAACTAACACAGATTAACTAGAGAAGCTAGCCTGTACTATTTCACTGGATTTGGGAAGTGGGCAAGCTCTTAGGTCGCTAAGCCTGAAACTCTATTCAGCAGTCGGCTTGGGTAACTGAAGACGTGTTAGCATTCGACTCGTATGGTAGTTTTACCACGGTAAAAGCTAGGGACTTTCAAAACGCTTATGTTCGTTACCTCATAACTTTGGACTGGGTGAATCGATTTTGATGATTCTTTTTATTTATAAGTTGGTGCTTCCCATGTAGTCCAATTCTAATATTGGCATCCATGAGAAAATCATGTCTTATGTTAGCATCTAATGCCCCACAAAGGGATGAACAACGCAACAATACGCCAATCGTCTTTGATGATTCATTTTTTATTGGAAACTTCAAGAGTAGTTTGATAGGAGTTTGGTTAGGTTCTAATTAATTCTATTTTGTTATATTTCTACGATTATTCTTAAATAGAAAAAGAGGGTCAAAGTGTAATAGCGTCTAACATTTGATGTTTATGCTCGTAAATATACTTATAACACCATTTTAACTATCCCCAGCTGAACAAAGTGGACAGCAACTTAACCCTGGTCCGTATGCTCTTCTTCAATCACACGCGTTGTGCGTGCGTGTCGCGTGACACTCTGCGAAGTACCGTGCACGCGAAAATTGAGACTCGCTCCAATTCCGAGATCCAGGAGAAGGGCACAGAGAGGGAGAACGATTGGCGCCAGCCGACAGAGGAGCCTCGACTTGAAAAAGACGAGGAGCAAACAGCGCCACCGCAGATGCGCAGGTATGAGATCTTATTTTGAATATAAGTTTGGATACGTAAAAAATTATAGAAATAAAAAATTTAGGGTATTTCGTACATACATTTAAATCAGGGGTCGGCTATAGGGGTGTGCATGGAAAAAATATGTCGATTTAATATATCGTAATGTTGTATCGATACTATGCGAAATATTGTATAAATATATCGATATTTTCCATATATCTTATCGTTTGTCGATATTTAAGTAGCCAAAAAAAACACAGCACAGATTATAAAATGTATACCACTAAAACTGCAATCGCAGATGGTAAAAGTGTAGTAACATACAAACGACATTTGGCTATCGGATGAAAAATAAAAGTAAATATTGATAATAGATGGTTCGATAATATCAGGTTGAAGCGAATCATTGAGTTCATATATTGTATATTTTTTGTAATATTAATATATATCGTGCAGTCCTGCAACCAGTCGGCAACATGGGGCTTTACTAGGGTAAAAGGTTGCCGAACCTTAGTCCAGACAGTCTATCAGATCTACAAATTAAATTGCACTGCGATTGTATGCCGAATTTTCTATTAGTTATTACAGAATTCTGTAGCCCGGCAGTCATGTGAATAGTAACATATATATATGAAAATACATAACGTGTGAACTTCGTGCCGAATTGACTTTACCCTGTCGTTATTTTCATATCCATACATCTGTTGCTCGCTTTCACAACATAAAATCCTTAATAATTCGTTATCACCCCCTCAATAAGTCAAGCAATCACCAAAGCATGCTTGTCATGATATTGGGACCCTCATTTACTATCACACAGTTCTATAACCTAATTTATCATTTTAGAAATACCAAGACCATATTATATTTGAAACTGCTGCAACAAAGTTGAGAAAAATTGCAGAAACTAAGGAGAATTAAATACATAAAATGCTACCAACTTAACAGATGCACGTGTCCAGTGCTGTTCTCCGCGCGGATGTCCAACGGCGAGTGCACTTGCGTCTGCGACTATTCGGACCAGTCTCGCCGCCGCGGGTGCCAGTCCCTCGCTAAGGGGCGCGAGCACTTCGGGCTGAGGGACCGAGTTTGCGTCGCCCACGGGGACTGCACCCCGCCCACCTGCGAGAATGGGCCATACGACAGATCCGTGGGGATGTGCCCCCTAAGGAGGTTCCGCCGAATACGTTACAACCGCAGGAGCCACTCGGAGAAGTCCGTTGTGTGATATATAGAAAAAATATATCAGAAATTAGTCACAACAGCAAAATCCCAAGGTATCACTGCAAAGGCGTATAAAACTACGAAACGAACCGTGTAACTGCTTAGTTGCCATGCTCTTTTCTGACCTTCATCCAAATTACGAATTTTTAAGTTGGAATAAACATTTAACAAAAGGACTATAAATAAGTTATTAAAAGAGACTATTAGAATTTAGTGTCGGTAAGTGTTATCTGCTAAAATATGTGACAAAATATCAGCCAGTTACTCTTTGCAAACCTTTTTTTGCAAAGATATTCCTATCCCAGGTGGGTTAAAACGTTATCTGTTTCACCTCTTACCAATACTATTATATCCCGAGCATAGGACAGTCAGCAAGACATAGAAGAGTGTATTGTAATGTCCTTTTCCAAAAGTTCAAAGACAATTGCGTCGTATTACTGCGTCTGGGCATTAAAGTCGCTAACCTTCGGAAGTCAATATATTCAAATGAAGCATTACCTCGATCATAATAAATTTGTTATCATTCATTTTTACTCATTTTTGGTCATCAGCATGCATGCTTGAAACCATGCCTATATGAACTTGTAGGCATGGTTTAACTTGGCTTATGTAACTTACTGACGAGTTTTGTATTATTGCATCTTTATAGAACAACTTTAATAATCATCAAATAAAGATTGACTAACATTCGTTAATAATTATTCATAACTGGCCATCCCAGATCGAGTGCCTTAATTAATGATTTATTTGGAAGTAGGTGAGATAAGATATCGTTGGCAAATTAGGGCGAAATCCATTATTTATCTATTTTTATAGTTTAAGGGGACAAACGCGCTTCAGCTCACCTGATCTTAAGTCATCACCGTCATCCATGAAGTTCCATCCGTTGAAGTGTTGCTAAGGGCTGTTTGCTAAAACCTTGTTCTACGTAAAACGAGATATCGATTCGTGTCATACATTATTTAAATCACAGCCAGAATATAGAATGTTATTTTTAATGCAAATTTGTAAAAGTTATTGATCTGTCATATAGACATTTGTCACTGTCGGCGCGGGAGACGTGTTTGACATTACTAACTGTAAAAATAATTTGTTAACTAAACCATTGAATAACCATCGCCTATAACAACTGATGTATGGATAATTTGTCATTATCGACTACAGGATTGTTTTTAAAGCAAAATAGAAGAAAATTTTCTCTACATGTTAAAAGTTATATGAAAAAAATTCAAGGTCACAATGCTGTCATATATATTCATGCTGTACGTATATTCAATTCTTTCAAGTGAACTTTCACAAAAACAGTTTGGGTATGCTTTGTAGAGCGAACTATAGAAATGCAATTATTTCAAGTGAAATAACACAAACAGTTTGGCACACTTAGTAGAGGCGCTACAGAATTTTAGCACACAGAGCGCAGAGTTAATAACTTAAATAGCTATAGAAGCTATTAGAATATCAAATGTATATATGGTAACACTTCAGTTTTAATATCTTGTTTTTAGTAAATGGATGCTTTTGACTTTATGAGGTAATGAAATTGGAGAATACCAACCTTGAAATTCCAATGTCGAGCAATCAACATGAAATATTATTGTAAAATTTCCTCTGATCTATGTTCCCATCTGTAAAAGTGGATATATGTGTCTATACCTACCTTTCTAAGTCTGGACTGGGAAGATTTGTCTGGCTCACTGCCACTATAGCTGAAGGACTTTTGTCATACATTTTTATAATAAAATGTTCCAGTCTGAGACCCATATTATATTATATGAATATTTATAGGGTTAACTATGCTTTTTAAGTGTGAATGTTAATATTGTGCCATATTTTAAAAATAAAATATATTAGTAGTTAATGCTACGAGTAAACTATACTATTTGTGATAATTTTAAAACTACTAAGAAAGATTAATATTTTTATCCTTTAAATAAAAATTGACTGAAAACCAATCACTGCAGCGTCTTATTCGGTTGCGGGATGGGTTCAAATTTTAAAAAAAAATTATCAACACTGCAACCAAACCAAACAAGTTGACTACATGCAGTTAAAGTTGATGTAAAATTACAATAGACAATAATTTTTAAAAATTTCTATTGATAAATCAGTGACATAGAATCTAATTCAATAAAATAAGAAGAAAAACAGTATTTTTGTAACTTCCTAAGTTTAGTTCTAGAAATGTAAATTAAATTTGAAACTTCTTAGAGATGTCTAATACACTTTTTTCTACATCAAATTAACACATTAAGATGTTTCTTGTGTGTGCAACACCCTCAATGTACATTGCATAATATATTATTATACCTATAATAAGTTTGAAATATGATTACATATATATTTAAGTTAGGTCTAAGTTGTAAATAAAATATATTACCTGAGATGTAGTGTTTTATTTGATTAGTTTATATTTCTTTTGGTTAAAAGACAAATTTGGTTCCCTTGACTCCCAAGTTTCTCGTTCATTATATCTTCTATAAGGTCTACAGCACTTCGTGGGCCTCGGCTTGGTCAAGCAACTTCCTCCACTTCGGTCTATCCATGGCCGCAGACCTCCAGGTTCCTATGCCAATTTCTTTAGTGTCTCGATTGGCACCATCTAACCAATGGAGCTTTGGTTTTCCTTGACCTTTGGGGTCCCTTGTCATAAGTGCCATTCGTTCATTATATATGGTTCTTATAATTATTATACTTGTTGAAATAAACAGATCTGGTAATTTAATCAAAGATATATTTTGGAAAATAATTATAAAATCCGTATAATTAATGATTCTTATAATTATTCTCCAACATTAAAAAAAAACAATATTTCTTTGATTAAATTACCAGATTTGTTGAAATATCAACAAGTAAAAACAAAAATCGTACTCAAATTTAATCAAACTTCAATAGAATATTATTTAAAGTCGCGGTCCGGACCTCGGACCGGAATGCTTACGCGTAACATAGTAACCGTCCAAGCCAAGGTTACCCCTCACCGGGGGGACCCTTGTGTCGAGTTACTAGCAATAGAGGTTCAGGCTAAGCGACCTATGCCACCTCTCAATCCGGTGACGCATTCAAGGCCAGCTTCTCTGGTCAATCTGTGTAGTTCATCAAAAAAACAATCAAAATAAAACCCAATATCGTTTTATCATAAGAGCAACTTAATATTAGAAAATTATTTGAGTGAAGACAGACTCGTTCTAAGTGGCGAGGGTGCAGAGCAAGGCGGCGCCCCGCTTCACCCAGAAGTCTGGGGACTCCTTCCCTGACGCCAGCTCCACCGCCACAACGAACGCGCCCTTGCGCAGCGGGTAGTAATAGCACGGGCATGTATACCGATCTGAAGCAAATTACGATCCCACTTCAAATCGAATAGGATTATTATGAAATATAATTAATAAGAAACTTTTTTTTGTTGACGGGGGGAAAATCTTCAACAAGATACCCCGCCTTGTGGGGGGTTCCTACCCACTAAACCCCCTCCCCCCATGGCTTTCTCGGTGCATGGTGACCCTACCCAACCACCTCACCAGCCTCTCGGTTATATGAATGACTGAATATTGAACACCAGGTGTGCTGCATACGCCATTTCCCATGAAGAGATTATTGTTCAATGACATCTCGGAAGATTGAAAAATACCTCATAAAAAGCGCCTACAGACAATAGACCTGCACTTTGTCTTAGATATACGAATCTTAATTGACTATGAGAGAAAGAGAGAAACAAATTATCTGCTAACTCTTTATATCTTCCTCGTAATTTCCCTTCGATACGATCACATCACGTAACGCACCAAGTAAAGCGTGCGTTAAGAAGTTTTACTTCAATAAGGATGTGTACGTACTCTTGAGCTTTCTGCCTGTTGCTCGAATTGGTTTGAAGTGTATGGGAGACATGGGATACACCAGCTGCATGGGCAGCGGATCCTGCATGTAGGCTTCTTTCTTCAACCAGCTCGCCCCCTCCAGATACAAGCCCCTGGAGGTGATGATGATGGATATCAATGATGAGATGAAATTTATTTAAGCGTCAATAGCACAATGTTTTACATTGTTTTTATGGTGGTTACAGTGTGCGAAACGCAAGATCATAGATTCGAATCCACCTCCTAGCACAAGCTTAAGCTTGGAGTGGTTACCAAGAATATTAGTACTATTTTCGTAATATAACTATGATATTTTGGTAATAATAGTAAGCATCCTAGAGCGAATGCGGACGTTTACGGTAACGTTGTAACATTCGAAGCGTCAATAGCCTAATGGTTTAGGGTACGGTCTGCGAATCGAAAGTCGTGGGTTCGAATCCACCATTGGACTATTGCCGTGAAGCATATCCTAGCACAAGCTTAAGCTTAGTTGGAATGGTTAACAAGATTGTTAAGGCCTCACGTACGGATCAGTGGTGGTTACCAGAACAGTGACGAAAAACTGCAACTGCACGACAGCGTCAACATGCTGTAGTGGCGATATCCCAACACACCGTCAGCTGTGTCTATTATACAGATGACTGTGACGACGCCACAGGAAGACTGATGACAAAGGCAATGGCCGCATCAAGGGAGAGGATAGTGGACTACAACCTGAAAATGGCCATGAAGCACGGACACAGCGGTCGCGGAGAAGCTAATAGCAATGCAGCGAGGCGTCTGCGACGCGTGAATTTATACAGAGTAATAAAAAATATGTAATACTATAAATATAAAACAGAGTGTAAGATTAAATTATTAGATTTATGTATATTAAATACAATAAAATAATAGACGAACATAAATATTATTAAATAAAAAACTAAACGTATAAAGTTAATATTATATATATGAAATATTAAAAATATTGGAAACAACAAGCCATCGATGTCACGTACACCGATATACTAGTATAATGAGTATTAATGTACCTGATGTATACGCCTCCATCCCTGGGCGCCCTCACAATATTGTTTTCCTCCAGGGCCATCACGTTGAACTCCCACACCAGCGTGTCGATGGGCCAGCCTTCACCACGCGCGGTAGTCTGCATTGTGACAATTATCATAACGTCGATCGATAGTAATAGTTTTTTTTTTCTGTTCTTTTTGAAGATATCCTCCTCGTTAACAAAAAAAAAAGGGTAATGCCGTAGTACAATACTTATTCAGCAACAAATAATAAATATCGGGTCCACCACAAACACGAAAGTTATATACGAGTATATATTTAAAGTTGAAATGTTTTTCAGCTCTGGTGAACAATTTCATTTTAGTGGATTATCTGTTTTGTCGATAGTGTGACTGTCTTTTTTGTTTTAGATATATATCAAGAGTGATCTTCGCGGTGAACTGTCTCCGCAGTAACCACTTTAAGTCTTTGTTAGTTTTGATCCCTGTACGTCTACCAAGCCCGCTATTTTCAGAATTTTAACATATGCACTTAAATGGAAACGCCATCAACCAAAACGATTACATTTTGTTTTTGTTTTTTCTCGTCAAGATATATCTCAATTGCTTTACCTATAAAACATGCTAAAATATGAAATGTGATCTTTCAAAGCACTCGATTCTTGCGTTAATCCTGGAGTATACTGGTCCTCACCTGCATGACTGCAGTGAGAAAGCCGGTGGGCGCGAGGAGTGCGGGCAACCAGCAAAGCGGCGGCGGCGAGCGTGGGGCGCCGGCCCACGCCCCCAGCCGGTCCCCACGCGCGGACAGCTCGCGACACCACGAGCCCAACGGCTTCAGCGTCGGACGACCTGACACCATCCTTATCTTGCATAAAATAAATCACACCATCCACCCGGAGGGTTCGATGTTGTCACGGCACATCATATATGCCCAATATGCTTACGAAGTATATAAGAGTAATATGTATTGGTTATGTTATAATACTTATCATTCGCTTTGGGTTAATTTATTTCCACTTAGGCAACTGTAGTTTAGACAGTTTTTTTTTTGGTAATTTAGAAAGAGATAATATTTTTCAAGTTTGTGTTTTCTTCACGATAATCACAGTGTTTATATTAGTAATGACCTCTGTATATAATAGTATGTATGTATTAGTAATACCTGAGTATATATTAGTTGTGAAAAAATATTTCGACGGCGGTTGCGATGCTAGATTGATTGATTTTTTAAGTTTTTTATTTTTATTTATACGTCGTTTATTTCATTGTTGCAACGCTGATCGCCAGGGTGTCTATTGCAAAATCTCCTGCTCAAATCCTAATATTATGAATAAGGACCGTAAGCTAACAGCGGAACTATTGGGAAATGCAAACATAGATATTTTTGAATTAGAATGGAATAACAATCTCCTCAGGCCTTAAATTATTTCTAAAACTTGGTTTTCTCAATGTAGGTTCATTAAATACACATCACGACGAGTTCATTGCAGCAGTCGAGCGTCACTCAGTCGATATTATGGCGTTAAATGAGACATGGTTGCGTGATGGGAAGAGAACTGCGCACCCGCATTGCCCGGCTATAGGTTGCGCCACACCGCGTCCGCTGAGCATTCGCGGCGGCCGCGGCAGTGGAATCGGATTTTATATAAGGCGCGGCATAAACGCTCGTACATATCCACATCCCATCGAGCCTTCGCATAGTTCTGTCGAGCAGATGTGGCTGGTTCTTAAACTTGGAACAAAGCAAGATCGCGGTAGGTACAGCATACCGCCCACCGTGGCATGATGTGGACATTTTTTGACGCCCTGTCAGTTTCTATAAGCTCGCTATCGCTCTGCGATAGTGTTATTTTGTTAGGTGATTTCAATATTAATATTATTCATGCAAATGACGTAACAGTTCGTAAATTTCGTACATTTCTTACTTGTATGAACTTAGAACAATTAGTAGATTCCCCTACGCACTTTACAGACCATAGCCAATCTCTTATTGATGTAATCTGCACAAACTCAAAGATGCGGGACATTGGAATAGAACCGGTAGCTCCACTTAGTAATCATAGTATGCTAACATGCACATTACATAATAAGCGAAAAAAAATCTCTCAAAAAACGATAACATACAGAAATCTCCAAAATATTCCATTAGAATCATTTAATTCATGCTTAGAGTCGGTTAACTGGGCAGATATGGTAAATATAGGGGATGTCGATCAGATGACATACACATTTAATGCGTACATTACAAATTTATTTGACATATTTGCGCCGGTGAAAACTGGTGTGCGTAAAATACATAAACTACCTTGGTTAACGGACACTGTGAGGCTTATGATGCGACTGAGAAATGGTGCTCATTCTCGATATTTAAAGACTAAATTGGAGTCACACAAAATATACTACAAAATTTAAAAGCCTTAGTTACACAGTCGATATTTTACGAAAAGAAGGCATATTTTAACCAAAACATAAATATCAATTTAAAGAAGCCCAAACTTCTTTGGCGCAATTTAAAGTCGACCGTGTTGCCTGTTAAACAGGATAGTGACTTACCACCTCACTTGATGGACCCAGACATAATTAATAAAATTTTCTCGATGTTCCTGGAGCCTCATCTGTCTGTCCTACAATTGTAAATTATTTTGGTACTCATCGACATGCGAGTGACATATGTTTTCCCTTCAGACTGTTAATGAAAGTACTATATTTAAAATTATAAGTCATATAAAATCTAACGCTGAGGGCGTAGACGGTATTTCACTTAAAATGTTATTATTGACTTTACCCCAGACGATTGATGCTATAACTGCAATTGTAAACTGCTCGTTATCGACATCAACATTTCCGAAAATCTGGAAGACAGCCATAGTTCGACCTCTACCTAAGCACTCCAACCCTCAGGAAGTCAAGGATCTCAGACCTATTAGCGTGTTACCTTGTCTATCAAAATTATGGAGAAAGTTGTTTGTTTACAAATGGTAGAGTATTTGGAAAAAATAACATCCTTCCAGAATTTCAATCTGGTTTTAGACAGAATCATAGTACAACCACAGCCCTGCTAGACGTCACTGATAACATTATTAGTGCACAGGATGCGGGAATGTGTACTTTATTGGTACTTCTAGATTTTCTAGAGCATTCGACTGTATAAACATCACACTGCTACTCTCTAAGCTGTCGTATTATGGTTTTGATCCTGACACAGTGAGATGGTTTCAAAGCTATCTTACTGATCGTGGCCAATTTGTGGAGATTAAGCAGGGAAATGCTCAACCAATGCGTTCATCTTACAGTCCTCTCACTAGAGGTACTCCACAGGGTACAATCTTATCTCCTCTTTTATTTATTTTGTATACAACAGACATCGCAAACTGTATAGTAAATTGTAGATATCACATATACGCCGACGATTTACAGATATATATCTCTTTTAAAGCTAGCGCATGGGTCTCTGCGGTACAATCCCTCAATGAAGATCTCTCCAGAATTTTAGACTGGTCAAAGAATAATTGCTTAGTTCTCAATCCCACGAAAACTAAATATATGGTTTTCGACTAAGCACCATTTAAAAAATTGCCTCTAGACTGTAAAGTAAAATTAGGATCTGAGAGTATTGAACGGGTGTCCCAAGCCCGAAACTTAGGTCTAGAGATAGATTGTGACTTACGTTACGAAAATCATATTCTGAAAATAGTCCAAAATTGTTTTACAGGTTAAAAGTTTTATATAAAGTTCGACAATATTTAAGTGAGCAGCTTAGGGTTCAACTGGTGGAGTCTCTCGTATTATCCAAACTAAATTATTCCGATACAGTTTACGGGCCGAGGTTGTATGCCAGAACGGACAAAGTAGTGCAGCGAATACAAAACGCTTGCGCTCGTTTTTGCTTTACAATACAACCCCGAAGTCACGTTACACCTTTCTTTAATCAACGCAACATCCTAAAAATGTCACATCGTAGAAGACTCCATTTAGCTTGCCTACTGTTCGATGTACTAAATTTACAGACACCTAAATACTTGTATCGTAAATTGGAGTGGGCTAATGAGGGCATATTCGAGAGGAGGCAGCGGCGTCATGAATTACGTACCCAGCGACACCATACCGCGGCATTTCGGGGGCAGTTTTCGGTATGCAGCAACCAAATGCTGGAATAATATTCCACCGCCCATTAAAAACGTATTCACTAAGGTCTTGTTCAAAAATAAGATGAAAGTCTTCTTAATGAATATACAAAAAAAAGAATAACTAAAAAACCCGCTTATAATGGATACATTTATGAAGATATTTAATTCTAATTTGAACATTTTGGTTGGCTGCGTTCTTTTTCCGTCTTGTTTAATTCCCCATTTTATTTTATTTTGTTCTATTTTATATACAACTTATGTTTCCCTGGTGTTTAACTTGCTTTTACGTTATTCGTACTTTGTTAAAATTTTGCTACTGACATCTGTTTGCTTCTTAAAATGGGTTTCTGCAGAATACCAGCGCTGATTTACCCTCCTCGGATAATCAGCATTATGCTGAGCAGTGAACCCGGTCGGTTCGGCGTTGCAACGCATAGCCTTGTGTATCGGACCTTTTGGGTCTTTAGTGATATATATATTTATTTTTTATTTTATTTTTTCATTTTTAACTGTGCGCTTAACTTGTTGTGTTAATTTGTATATGTGTTGTAATCTGTCTAACCGATTAAATGGCTTATTATTATTATTATTATTATTATATATCTTCGCATACTTGATCATCGATTTGTAGTACTTATGACGTCACAGTTCCTGTCATTGAGCTGGTCTATATATATACTATCTATCTATATATATATACTAGGCTAGATTTTGCTTTATTTAAACAATAAACTTACATCATTAAATATTTAATTTAACTCTCACAATATATTAATATTAATTTCTCTCCGTATTCATTCTCTTCTCGAGCGGGTGAAGATCATTACCTACACCCATGTATATACAATTTATTCCATTGTACTTCTATATGGTTCATAATGACATAAATAAACACAACACATGTGTCAATACAAATTTGGTTTATAAAACAATAGAATATCATCACAATAAGAGTTGTATTTGACAGTTCGAAAAGAGAAATGCTCCGATCGTCACCAAACTTTATAGGATTACTCACCAGGACAATCTCAAGATTTCCTGAAAGTTTCATTGAAATCGGTCCTGCCGTTTCGGAGCCTTTAGGGAACAAGCCCACACACTTTCTCTTTTGTATATATACACATGTGCGATAGCTTCATGATTGTGTGAGCCATAAAGCCGGTATAGCCAACTGCACTATGACTAAACTAAACTATTAACTAAATATTGAAAAACACAGGTATTCGACGTACTACAAAACGCTCTTGGTCGGTACTCTAGTCTTTTCTATATCCTTAGGTGCCAATACCTGGACTATGACAAGTCGGAAAAGCTGTGAGATATCCTTTGACACGTGTTGTTAGCAAAGACTGCGCTTCGTTATTTCATTTGCCGCCAAAGAGAAGAACTGTGAAGAACCTAAGGGTATTTGGACACATTATGTGGTCTTCAAAGCATTGTCTGGAGAAGCAGATCATAAGTCGTATTAAAAGAAGTTACCTTTCTGCCAGAAGACGGGCACTTTCCCCTCGTAGATGCATGTGTACATGATCTCCAATATCTCGGACATGACCACCAGCCCTTCGATGGCACGCCGCAGTTCCTGGGTTCCAAATACATTTTTTACAATCAACTTTTTTAAAGAATCAGATTTGTTTTAAAAGAAATTTCCCGGCTTCTGTTCGGAAAATGATGACTGAGCAGTGATTTTCGGAAGATATTTTTTTTACGAGCTGGAAATCTTCTGGGCGGGTATGTGAGATTTTGACTCACTAAAACGAGGCCGTCCATGAGATTGATCTATGAGGGGCTCAGGGACCTTCAGCAAAACGCGCATCCTGGATCCTACAGTGATAACCTAGTTCGAATCCCTGACAGCTTGTACCAACGAATTGCGGTTTGTTTCGTTTTTTTAAGGCACAAAAAAGTCACTTGCTCCAAATATGGCTCGATGGACTCACAACTTGTCACATATAGGCCCTAATTAGCTTGGCGAACAGTTTCTCAATCCGGTGAAAAGAACGTACCGTTTAAGCCCGGTCAGAAAAATAGTGTGACTACATAGCCGTGATTCAAGATCCTGGAAATCTTGGTATAGTTGGCGGCAAATAACTAGAGATGACCGTTAATGCGCAGAAGTCGAAGATAATATTTAACAAGGGAGTGAAGGGGAGTTCAGGCGGAGTCTGCTGTGGTTCTCTGCCCCGCGCACTGATAACACACCCCGCTCGCTCTTGCTGTACAGTCGCTTAATAAATTTTACACTAACAGAATTTTGTTTTTTCTTAAGTTTTTAAGTTTTTTTTTTGACTGTTATAGTTTGTTTTTATTTTATTAAGTTGCGTTGCATTGTATTTTTATTAATTTAATTGTCATTTTAAATAGTGAATATGCCAATATAAAAAAAGTACAAACAAAAAAACTATTCATAATATGTAGAAACGAATAATTGCGTGCGTGACTGTACACACGCGCAGCTATTCTTTCCACTTTTCGTTCAGTGCTAGAGTTATCTGCCCCCAGCTATTATATCACCTGCTTGTAACGAGTGACAGGTGCGCACTAACCTTCAAGCCCGACACTATGGAGGTGATGAGCACGTTGTAATAGCCGATCTCTTGCAGCAGCGAGACGCACATCGGCATCACTATCTCGGGGCCCATCATCCTCTCCGTCGTCTCTACGTCAATTTTGTTCGGCAGCCGGTTCAGCATCTCCGCTGCCAACTCGTCCACCTGAAACGTTAGTTACTTCGACATCATCGCTTTTAACAGAAAATAACGTACGTGAATAGAAATTTTTCTATTTACGTACGTTATTTCCGTACTGTTATATATATTATGTTTCATATAGAGCTGATGCATCACGCATATTGTAGACAGGGCTGTGTCAGCAAATTGGTAGTTCTAAGCTTATTGTACCTAAGCCGCCTGAGCGCTTCTTTGGGTACCGACCCACCACCTCCCATGGTCCCACCAACCTCGCGGTTATATGTGCCGAAACGCGTGATCTGACCATATGGTATCGTAAAATGCTGTACGAGATGCGTTTATGCGATGTTAGTGAGTGTGATACTTACGTGTACGGGTCCGGTCTACTTCCGCGATCTGGTCTCGGAGGACAACTTCCTCAAGATCAGGAAATTTGCACACGCTTGGCACAAAAGGACCCGCTAAAATGTCCTTCCCGCGTTTCAGCCCATATAGTCGCAACTCTCCCCTTTAAGGGGCTCGACGACACAACGCAACGGCGTCTCGATTGACGGCGCCAGGCGACTTTTTATTATATATTAGCGAGTCCTTCTCTTGTGCCAAGCGTGCGCGAATTTATTATTTATTTATATCCTTAGATACATGCTGTCTTTGCCTATCTATGATAGAGTAGGTGGAAGGTTCAGCTTTACCTTCTGGTCCTCGCCCCCAGCAGCGCCACCACCGCCCGAGCCGGTTAACAAAAACAACGTGGAGCACATGATCGAAGCGTCCTGAAATACAAAAACCATTTTTGTTTAATCCACTCCAAAAAAGGGAGATGGTTTGAAAAAAAGTGGATTGAAAACATGAAGATAAAAGATAAGAAATATAACAGACCTTAACCAAACGCGCGTGCGCATAACCAGTCACGCACATATTTGATGAGAAATCCAGATAAGGTGTAAATTTCCTTATCTGGTTGTCATCAAGTACTAGCTTTGAACAAAAAAAGAATCATCCAAATCGTTTCATCCAGTCGAAAGTTAAGAGTAACAAACATAAAAAAAAATAATCCTTTTGAAGTCGGATGAAAAGCGGTTGTCTGACTAATTTTATGTCAAGTCCGTTTTTATTTTTATTTTATAATATAAAACCAGGCAATAAAGGCCCACTCAAACCCTCAGCTGCATGATACCTGTGCCAATGCGGCCACGTCGGCGGAACTGTGCTGCCCCAGCGAGTCGGCGCGCTCGGCCGTCGGCAGCAGCTCCAGGAAGTCGCGGTACGACTCCAAGCTGCCGTCGCGAGGCACGTGGTACGCTGGCATGCTGGACAACCTGTGGGAACGACTTTGTGTTGAAACAAAGCCTTGTAAAACATTTATTTCTGATTTTCTACCTATTGGTCCATACATGGTGGTGGGACTAAGCCCCGTAGTCCTGGTTTGGTAGAATAGGGCTACGGTAGTCTCTGTCAGGCAAGGGCCTGTCATGTACCAGAAGGAGGCCGACGAGCGGGTCAGGGGGGATAGCCCAGGGGCTTCCTCCTAAGCGGGCAACGAGTCGGGGTGCGCATTCAACGCTTCCTCTTGCCGCCTCCGTTATCCGAAGCGAGGCCTGTTCAAAGTTCACCTGTAAAAGGGTACGTCGTGCGCCTCCTCGCAGAAGAACTGGTTGATGTACGCGATCAGCACGCGCTTGTCCCAGTCATCAGTGATGTGGCCGCCGTAGTTGATCACCGCCAGCAGGTAGCGTAGCGCCGCCCACGGCACCTCCTCGTACTCCTCCAGGTAGTTCGCCAGCAGGTTGTCCGACACCTACCAGTAAACCGGAGTCATCTATTAAAACTGAGACATGGCATGCTCTCAGCAAAACTGAAAAAATACCCGACCAAACTGATGTAGACGTACGGATTAATCCGTGCGTAAGTTAAGTGCGCACCGAATCTGCTAAGCCAGTTGTAAACAAAACGAGCGTTCGTTTTTATTTTTACAGAATCTCCACTATGATGCAACTAGAAACTTATCAGATACAATCGCGCAATTCTAAAAGCTCATTTTGTAAGTAAAATAGCTATACCATTTTGATTTTTATATTTGTCTACAATCGATAATGTAAATATATAAAGTAGAGAGATATTAGATAAAGTAATGTGTGATTTTTTTCATTAGTGTAAAATGACTACTTAGAGTTAATATGACACAGCTTCCACATGGTCAATAATTATACTTAGGTCACCTCAATATCGCATTCCTGAGCTCTGCATTCAACTCGCGCGCCGACTATACTTCAATTAAAATTTAACAAACACTCATCCTCTCGGATAGGAATAGGAACGTACTAGAGTTTCCTCGGCCACTACTCCCAGCGCCAACGCTTCCCAAAGTGGCATATAAGGTAGTTTAGCTTGCTGCCCCAAAAGTTTCTATTAATAAAATAGCAACCGAGTTGTGGTTCGGCTCTCTCGGGTGCCCTTGGATCTACCACATAGTAACCGTCCAAGCTGAGGTTACCGGTGGGACCCTTGTGTCGAGTTACTAGCAATAGAGGTTCAGGCTAAGCGACCTATGCCACCTCTCAATCCGGTGACGCATTCAAGGCCAGCTTCTCTGGTTAATCTATGTAGTTCATCAAAAAAACAATGACAATAAAACCCAATATCGTTACTACGTTTTATCATAAGAGCAACTTAATTTTAGAAAATTAGATGAGTGAAGACAGACTAGTTCTAAGTGGCGAGGGTGCAGAGCAAGGCGGCGCCCCGCTTCACCTAGAAGTCTGGGGACTCCTTCCCTGACGCCAGCTCCACCGCCACAACGAACGCGCCCTTGCGCAGCGGGTAGTAATAGCACGGGCATGTATACCGATCTGAAGCAAATTACGATCCCACTTCAAATCGAATAGGATTATTATGAAATATAATTAATAAGAAACTTTTTTTTGTTGACGGGGGGAAAATCTTCAACAAGATACCCCGCCTGTGGGGGGTTCTTACCCACTAAACCCCCTCCCCCCCATGGCTTTCTCGGTGCATGGTGAACCTACCCAACCACCTCACCAGCCTCTCGTATATGAATGACTGAATATTGAACACCAGGTGTGCTGCATACGCCATTTCCCATGAAGAGATTATGTTCGACATCTCGGAAGATTGAAAAATACCTTATAAAAAGCGCCTACAGACAATAGACCTGCACTTTGTCTTAGATATACGAAACTTAACTGACTATGAGAGAAAGAGAGAAACAAAATATGCTAACTCTTTATATCTTCCTCGTAATTTCCCTTCGATACGATCACATCACGTAACGCATTCACCAGCTGACTCCCCAAGTAAAGCGTGCGTTTTACTTCAAAGAAGTTTTACTTCAATAAGGATGAGATGAGATACGTACTCTTGAGCTTTCTGCCTGTTGCTCGAATTGGCTTGAAGTGTATGGGAGACATGGGATACACCAGCTGCATGGGCAGCGGATCCTGCATGTAGGCTTCTTTCTTCAACCAGCTCGCCCCCTCCAGATACAAGCCCCTGGAGGTGATGATAATGGATATCAATGATGAGATGAAATTTATTTAAGCGTCAATAGCCTAATGTTTTACATTGTTTTTATGGTGGTTAGTGTGCGAAACGCAAGGTCATAGATTCGAATCCACCTCCTAGCACAATCTTAAGCTTGGAGTGGTTACCAAGAATATTAGTACTATTTTCGTAATATAACTATGATATTTTGGTAATAATAGTAAGCATCCGAGAGCGAATACGGACGTTTACGGCAACGTTGTAACATTCGAAGCGTCAATAGCCTAATGGTTTAGGGTACGGCCTGCGAATCGAAGGTCGTGGGTTCGAATCCACCATTGGACTATTGCCGTGAACCATATCCTAGTACAAGCTTAAGCTTAGTTGGAATGGTTAACAAGATTGTTAAGGCCTCACGTACGGATCAGTGGTGGTTACCAGAACAGTGACGAAAAAACTGCAACTGCACGACAGCGTCCAACATGCTGTAGTGGCGATATCCCAACACACCGTCAGCTGTGTCTATTATACAGATGACTGTGACGACGCCACAGGAAGACTGATGACAAAGGCAATGGCCGCATCAAGGGAGAGGATAGTGGACTACAACCTGAAAATGGCCATGAGAAGCACGGACACAGCGGTCGCGGAGAAGCTAATAGCAATGCAGCGAGGCGTCTGCGACGCGTGAATTTATACAGAGTAATAAAAAATATGTAATACTATAAATATAAAACAGAGTGTAAGATTAAATTATTAGATTTATGTATATTAAATACAATAAAATAATACATGAACATAAATATTATTAAATAAAAAAAATTAAACGTATAAAGTTAATATAATATATATGAAATATTAAAAATATTGGAAACAACAAGCCACCGATGTCACGTACATCGATATACTTGTATAATGAGTATTAATGTACCTGATGTATACGCCTCCATCCCTGGGCGCCCTAACAATATTGTTTTCCTCCAGGGCCATCACGTTGAACTCCCACACCAGCGTGTCGATGGGCCAGCCTTCACCACGCGCGGTAGTCTGCATTGTGACAATTATCATAACGTCACCATGCACCGAGGAAGGGCACAATTTCATTTTTGTGGATTACTACGTTTTTGTGTTTCAGCGTCGATAGTGTGACTGTCTTTTTTGTTTTAGATATATATCAAGAGTGATCTTCGCGGTGAACTGTCTCAGCAGTAACCACTTTAAATCTTTGTTAGTTTTGATTCCTGTACGTCTACGAACTCCGTTATTTTCAGCATTTTAACAAATGCTAAGCGCATATGGAAACGCCATCAACAAAAACGATTAAATTTTGTTTTTGTTTTTTCTCGTCAAGATATATCTCAATTGCTTTACCTATAAAACATGCTAAAAATATGAAATGTGATCTTTCAAAGCACTCGATTCTTGCGTTAATCCTGGAGTATACTGGTCCTCACCTGCATGACTGCAGTGAGAAAGCCGGTAGGCGCGAGGAGTGCGGGCAGCCAGCAAAGCGGCGGCGGCGAGCGTGGGGCGCCGGCCCACGCTCCCAGCGGCGGTCCCACGCGGACAGCTCGCGACACCACGAGCCCAACGGCTTCAGCGTCGGACGACCTGACACCATCCTTATCTTGCATAAAATAAATCACACCATCCACCCGGAGGGTTCGATGTTGTCACGGCACATCATATATGCCCAATATGCTTACGAGTATATAAGAGTAATATGTATTGGTTATGTTATAATACTTATCATTCGCTTTGGGTTAATTTATTTCCACTTAGGCAACTGTAGTTTAGACAGTTTTTTTTTTGGTAATTTAGAAAGAGATAATATTTTTCAAGTTTGTGTTTTCTTCACGATAATCACAGTGTTTATATTAGTAATGACCTCTGTATATAATAGTATGTATGTATTAGTAATACCTGAGTATATATTAGTTGTGAAAAAATATTTCGACGGCGGTTGCGATGCTAGATTGATTGATTTTTTAAGTTTTTTATTTTTATTTATACGTCGTTTATTTCATTGTTGCAACGCTGATCGCCAGGGTGTCTATTGCAAAATCTCCTGCTCAAATCCTAATATTATGAATAAGGACCGTAAGCTAACAGCGGAACTATTGGGAAATGCAAACATAGATATTTTTGAATTAGAATGGAATAACAATCTCCTCAGGCCTTAAATTATTTCTAAAACTTGGTTTTCTCAATGTAGGTTCATTAAATACACATCACGACGAGTTCATTGCAGCAGTCGAGCGTCACTCAGTCGATATTATGGCGTTAAATGAGACATGGTTGCGTGATGGGGAAGAGAACTGCGCACCCGCATTGCCCGGCTATAGGTTGCGCCACACACCGCGTCCGCTGAGCATTCGCGGCGGCCGCGGCGGTGGAGTCGGATTTTATAAGGCGCGGCATAAACGCTCGTACATATCCACATCCCATCGAGCCTTCGCATAGTTCTGTCGAGCAGATGTGGCTGGTTCTTAAACTTGGAACAAGCAAGATCGCGGTAGGTACAGCATACCGCCCACCGTGGCATGATGTGGACATTTTTTTTGACGCCCTGTCAGTTTCTATAAGCTCGCTATCGCTCTGCGATAGTGTTATTTTGTTAGGTGATTTCAATATTAATATTATTCATGCAAATGACGTAACAGTTCGTAAATTTCGTACATTTCTTACTTGTATGAACTTAGAACAATTAGTAGATTCCCTACGCACTTTACAGACCATAGCCAATCTCTTATTGATGTAATCTGCACAAACTCAAAGATGCGGGACATTGGAATAGAACCGGTAGCTCCACTTAGTAATCATAGTATGCTAACATGCACATTACATAATAAGCGAAAAAAAATCTCTCAAAAAACGATAACATACAGAAATCTCCAAAATATTCCATTAGAATCATTTAATTCATGCTTAGAGTCGGTTAACTGGGCAGATATGGTAAATATAGGGGATGTCGATCAGATGACATACACATTTAATGCGTACATTACAAATTTATTTGACATATTTGCGCCGGTGAAAACTGGTGTGCGTAAAATACATAAACTACCTTGGTTAACGGACACTGTGAGGCTTATGATGCGACTGAGAAATGGTGCTCATTCTCGATATTTAAAGACTAAATTAGGTCACACAAAATATACTACAAAAATTTAAAAGCCTTAGTTACACAGTCGATATTTTACGAAAAGAAGGCATATTTTAACCAAAACATAAATATCAATTTAAAGAAGCCCAAACTTCTTTGGCGCAATTTAAAGTCGACCGTGTTGCCTGTTAAACAGGATAGTGACTTACCACCTCACTTGATGGACCCAGACATAATTAATAAAAATTTTCTCGATGTTCCTGGAGCCTCATCTGTCTGTCCTACAATTGTAAATTATTTTGGTACTCATCGACATGCGAGTGACATATGTTTTCCTTCAGACTGTTAATGAAAGTACTATATTTAAAATTATAAGTCATATAAAATCTAACGCTGAGGGCGTAGACGGTATTTCACTTAAAATGTTATTATTGACTTTACCCCAGACGATTGATGCTATAACTGCAATTGTAAACTGCTCGTTATCGACATCAACATTTCCGAAAATCTGGAAGACAGCCATAGTTCGACCTCTACCTAAGCACTCCAACCCTCAGGAAGTCAAGGATCTCAGACCTATTAGCGTGTTACCTTGTCTATCAAAATTATGGAGAAAGTTGTTTGTTTTACAAATGGTAGAGTATTTGGAAAAAATAACATCCTTCCAGAATTTCAATCTGGTTTTAGACAGAATCATAGTACAACCACAGCCTGCTAGACGTCACTGATAACATTATTAGTGCACAGGATGCGGGAATGTGTACTTTATTGGTACTTCTAGATTTTCTAGAGCATTCGACTGTATAAACATCACACTGCTACTCTCTAAGCTGTCGTATTATGGTTTTGATCCTGACACAGTGAGATGGTTTCAAAGCTATCTTACTGATCGTGGCCAATTTGTGGAGATTAAGCAGGAAATGCTCAACCAATGCGTTCATCTTACAGTCCTCTCACTAGAGGTACTCCACAGGGTACAATCTTATCTCCTCTTTTATTTTATTTTGTATACAACAGACATCGCAAACTGTATAGTAAATTGTAGATATCACATATACGCCGACGATTTACAGATATATATCTCTTTAAAGCTAGCGCATGGGTCTCTGCGGTACAATCCCTCAATGAAGATCTCTCCAGAATTTTAGACTGGTCAAAGAATAATTGCTTAGTTCTCAATCCCGAAAACTAAATATATGGTTTTCGACTAAGCACCATTTAAAAAATTGCCTCTAGACTGTAAAGTAAAATTAGGATCTGAGAGTATTGAACGGGTGTCCCAAGCCCGAAACTTAGGTCTAGAGATAGATTGTGACTTACGTTACGAAAATCATATTCTGAAATAGTCCAAAATTGTTTTACAGGTTAAAAGTTTTATATAAAGTTCGACAATATTTAAGTGAGCAGCTTAGGGTTCAACTGGTGGAGTCTCTCGTATTATCCAAACTAAATTATTCCGATACAGTTTACGGGCCGAGGTTGTATGCCAGAACGGACAAAGTAGTGCAGCGAATACAAAACGCTTGCGCTCGTTTTGCTTTACAATACAACCCGAAGTCACGTTACACCTTTCTTTAATCAACGCAACATCCTAAAATGTCACATCGTAGAAGACTCCATTTAGCTTGCCTACTGTTCGATGTACTAAATTTACAGACACCTAAATACTTGTATCGTAAATTGGAGTGGGCTAATGAGGGCATATTCGAGAGGAGGCAGCGGCGTCATGAATTACGTACCCAGCGACACCATACCGCGGCATTTCGGGGCAGTTTTCGGTATGCAGCAACCAAATGCTGGAATAATATTCCACCGCCCATTAAAAACGTATTCACTAAGGTCTTGTTCAAAAATAAGATGAAAGTCTTCTTAATGAATATACAAAAAAGAATAACTAAAACCCGCTTATAATGGATACATTTATGAAGATATTTAATTCTAATTTGAACATTTTGGTTGGCTGCGTTCTTTTCCGTCTTGTTTAATTCCCCATTTTATTTTATTTTGTTCTATTTTATATACAACTTATGTTTCCCTGGTGTTTTACTTGCTTTTACGTTATTCGTACTTTGTTAAAATTTTGCTACTGACATCTGTTTGCTTCTTAAAATGGGTTTCTGCAGAATACCAGCGCTGATTTACCCTCCTCGGATAATCAGCATTATGCTGAGCAGTGATCCCGGTCGGTTCAGCGTTGCAACGCATAGCCTTGTGTATCGGACCTTTTGGGTCTTTAGTGATATATATATTTATTTTTTATTTTTTCATTTTAACTGTGCGCTTAACTTGTTGTGTTAATTTGTATATGTGTTGTAATCTGTCTAACCGATTAAATGGCTTATTATTATTATTATTATTATTATATATCTTCGCATACTTGATCATCGATTTGTAGTACTTATGACGTCACAGTTCCTGTCATTGAGCTGGTCTATATATATATACTATCTATCTATATATATATACTAGGCTAGATTTTGCTTTATTTAAACAATAAACTTACATCATTAAATATTTAATATTAATTCACACTATATCACAATATATTAATATTAATTTCTCTCCGTATTCATTCTCTTCTCGAGCGGGTGAAGATCATTACCTACACCCATGTATATACAATTTATTCCATTGTACTTCAATATGGTTCATAATGACATAAATATACACAACACATGTGTCAATACAAATTTGGTTTATCAAACAATAGCATATCATCACAATAAGAGTTGTATTTGACAGTTCGAAAAGAGAAATGCTCCGATCGTCACCAAACTTTATAGGATTACTCACCAGGACAATCTGAAGATTTCCTGAAAGTTTCATTGAAATCGGTCCTGCCGTTTCGGAGCCTTTAGGGAACGAGCCCACACACTTTCTCTTTCGTAGACACATGTACGATAGCTTCATGATTGTGTGAGCCATAAAGCCGGTATAGCCAACTGTACTATGACTAAATTAAACTATTAACTAAATATTGAAAAACACAGGTATTCGACGTACTACAAAAGCGCTCTTGGTCGGTACTCTAGTCTTTTCTATATCCTTAGGTGCTACCTGGACTATGACAAGTCGGAAAAGCTGTGAGATATCCTTCGACAAGTGTGGTTAGCAAAGGCTGCGCTTCGTCTGAAATTTGCCGTCAAAGTGAAGAACTGTGAAGAACCTAAGGGTCTTTGGACACATTATGTGGTCTTCAAAGCATTGTCTGGAGAAGCAGATCATAAATCGTATTAAAAGAAGTTACCTTTCTGCCAGAAGACGGGCACTTTCCCCTCGTAGATGCATGTGTACATGATCTCCAATATCTCGGACATGACCACCAGCCCTTCGATCGCACGCCGCAGTTCCTGGGTTCCAAATAAATTTTTTACAACCAACTTTTTTAAAGAATCAGATTTGTTTTAAAAGGAATTTCCCGGCTTGTGTTCGGAAAATGATGACTGAGCAGTGATTTTCGGAAGATATTTTTTTTACGAGCTGGAAATCTTAGTCTCCGTCTTCTGGGCGAGTATGTGAGATTTTGACTCACTAAAACCAGGGGGTGGCCGTCCATGAGATTGATCTATGAGGGGCTCAGAGACCTTCAGCAGAATGCGCAGGAGATCCTGGATCCTACAGTGATAACCTAGTTCGAATCCCTAACAGCTTGTACCAACGAATTGCGGTTTGTTTCGTTTTTTTAAGGCACAAAAAAGTCACTTGCTCCAAATATGGATCGATGGACTCACAACTTGTCACATATAGGCCCTAATTAGCTTGGCGAACAGTTTCTCAATCCGGTGAAAAGAACGTACCGTTTAAGCCCGGTCAGAAAAATAGTGTGACTACATAGCCGTGATTCAAGATCCTGGAAATCTTGGTATAGTTGGCGGCAAATAACTAGGATGACCGTTAATGCGCAGAAGTCGAAAATAATATTTAACAAGGGAGTGAAGGGGAGTTCAGGCGGAGTCTGCTGTGGTACTCTGCCCGATACCACACCCCGCTCGCTCCTGCTGTACAGTCGCTTAATAAATTTTGTTTTTTCTTAAGTTTGAGTTTTTTATTGACTATAGTTTGTTTTTATTTTATTAAGTTGTGTTGCATTGTATTTTTATTTATTTAATTGTTATTTTAAATTGTGAATATGCCAAAATAAAAAAGTAAACAAAAACACTATTCATAATATGTAGAAACGAATAATTGCGTGCGCGACTGTACACATGCGCAGCTATTCCTTTCACTTTTCGTTCAGCGCTAGAGTTATTTGCCGCCGACTGTATACCGCCTGCTTATAACGAGTGACAGGTGCGCACTAACCTTCAAGCCCGACACTATGGAGGTGATGAGCACGTTGTAGTATCCGATCTCTTGCAGCAGCGAGACGCACATCGGCATCACGATCTCGGGGCCCATCATCCTCTCCGTCGTCTCCACGTCAATTTTGTTCGGCAGCCGGTTCAGCATCTCCGCTGCCAACTCGTCCACCTGAAACGTTGGTTACTTCGACATCATCGCAGACACAAGAAAACAGTTAACAGAAAATAACGTCCGTGAATAGTAATTTTTCTATTTACGTACGTTATTTCCGTACTGTTATATACATTATGTTTCATATAGAGCTGATGCATCACGCATATTGTAGACAGTGCTGTGTCAGCAAATTGGTAGTTCAAAGCTTATTGTTCCTAAGCCGCCTGAGCGCTTCTTTGGGTACCGACCCACCACCTCCCATGGTCCCACCAACCTCGCGGTTATATATGCCGAAACGCGTGATCTGACCATATGGTATCGTAAAATGCTGTACGAGATGCGTTTATGCGATGTTAGTGAGTGTGATACTTACGTGTACGGGTCCGGTCTACTTCCGCGATCTGGTCTCGGACGCCAACTTCCTCAAGTTCAGGGAATTTGCACACGCTTGGCACAAAAGGACCCGCTAAAATGTCCCTCCCGCGTTTCGGCCCATATAGTCGCAACTCTCCCCCTTAAGGGGCTCTACGACAAAACACAACGGCGCCTCGCTTGACGGCGCCAGACGACTTTATTAGCGGGTCCTTCTCTTGTGCCAAGTGTGCGCGAATTTATTATTTATTTATATCCTTAGATACCTGGTCTTTGTCTATGATAGAATAGGAGGAAAGTTCAGCTTTACCTTCTGGTCCTCGCCCCCAGCAGCGCCACCACCGCCCGAGCCGGTTAACAAAAACAACGTGGAGCACATGATCGAAGCATCCTGAAATACAAATACCATTATTCCACTTTTTAATCCACTCCAAAAAAGGGAGATGGTTTGAAAAAGTGGATTGAAAACCTGAAGATAAAAGATAAGAAATATAATTAATCAGAACCTAACCAAACGCGCGCGCGCACAACCAGTTGCGCACATATTTGATGAGAAATCAAGATAAGGTGTAAATTTCCTTATCTGGATTCTCATGGATCCTAATCAAGCACTAGCTTTCAAACAAAAAAATGTCGAAAGTCCAGTCGAAAGTTATGAGTAACAAACATAAAAAAAAAACAATCCTTTTGAAGTCGGTTGAAAAGAGGGTGTCTGACTAATTTTATGTGAAGTCCGTTATTATTTTTATTTTAAAATTTAAAACCAGGCAATAAAGGCCCACTCAAACCCTCAGCTGCATGATACCTGTGCCAATGCGGCCACGTCGGCGGAACTGTGCTGTCCCAGCGAGTCGGCGCGCTCGGCCGTCGGCAGCAGCTCCAGGAAGTCGCGGTACGACTCCAAGCTGCCGTCGCGAGGCACGTGGTACGCTGGCATGCTGGACAACCTGTGGGAACGACTTTGTGTTGAAACAAAGCCTTGTAAAACATTTATTTCTGATTTTCTACCTATTGGTCCATACATGGTGGTGGGACTAAGCCCCGTAGTCCTGGTTTGGTAGAATAGGGCTACGGTAGTCTCTGTCAGGCAAGGGCCTGTCATGTACCAGAAGGAGGCCGACGAGCGGGTCAGGGGGGATAGCCCAGGGGCTTCCTCCCTAAGCAGGCAGCGAGTCGGGGTGCGCGCATTCCAACGCTTCCTCTTGCCGCCTCCGTTATCCGAAGCGAGGCCAGTTCAAAGTTCACCTGTAAAAGGGTACGTCGTGCGCCTCCTCGCAGAAGAACTGGTTGATGTACGCGATCAGCACGCGCTTGTCCCAGTCATCGGTGATGTGGCCGCCGTAGTTGATCACCGCCAGCAGGTAGCGTAGCGCCGCCCACGGCACCTCCTCGTACTCCTCCAGGTAGTTTGCCAGCAGGTTGTCCGACACCTGCCAGTAAACCGGAGTCATCTATTAAAACTGAGACATGGCATGCTCTCAGCAAAACTGAAAAAATACCCGACCAAACTGATGTAGACGTACGGATTAATCCGTGCGTAAGTTAAGTGCGCACCGAATCTGCTAAGCCAGTTGTAAACAAAACGAGCGTTCGTTTTTATTTTTACAGAATCTCCACTATGATGCAACTAGAAACTTATCAGATACAATCGCGCAATTCTAAAAAGCTCATTTGTAAGTAAAAATAGCTATACCATTTTGATTTTTATATTTGTCTACAATCGATAATGTAAATATATAAAGTAGAGAGATATTAGATAAAGTAATGTGTGATTTTTTTCATTAGTGTAAAATGACTACTTAGAGTTAATATGACACAGCTTCCACATGGTCAATAATTATACTTAGGTCACCTCAATATCGCATTCCTGAGCTCTGCATTCAACTCGCGCGACGACTATACTTCATTTAAAATTTAACAAACACTCATCCCCTCGGATAGGATTAGGAGCGTTACTAGAGTTTCCTAGGCCACTTCTCCCAGCGCCAACGCTTCCCGAAGTGGCATATAATGTAGTTTAGCTTAGACTGCCCCAAAAGTTTCTATTAATAAAAAAGCTACCATAATAGCAACCAAGTTGTGGTTCGGCCCCCTCGGGCGCCCTTGGATCGGAATGCTTACACATAGTAACCGACCAAGCCGAGGTTATCCCTCACCGGTGGGACCCTTGTGTCGAGTTACTAGCTAATAGAGGTTCAGGCTAAGAGACCTAAGAGCTATGCCACCTCTCAATCCGGTGCTGCTGTAAAGGCGAGCCTCTCTGGCCAACTGTGCCAACATAAACTAGCACATTTGCCTGTCACATAATAATATTAGTAATAAGATCCGCGCGACCGAGGGCCTGGTTATCTGTCGGACAGTTTCTCACAATGAGAGATAAATACTATAATATAATAATGTAATGTTCAATTTGTAATTTTTTTTAACAAAGATTAAGCTTACTTCAAAGTCAGCGTCGTTAAAACTGTATACATCGTTGTATCCGAGTTGCCGGAAGCGTTTCCTGGCGATCAGCGTGCAGTGGAAGAACGCCACGCAGAACAACAGCTTCCGGTACTTGGGCGTGGCCTCGTCGAACTTGTCCTCGTTGAGGTTAGCGAATATACGGACCAGGTTGCCCTTGAGGCCCTGTCACACGCGACAGAACAATGTTTAGATTTCTACCCAAGATGCAACGTAGTATAGTTGAATGTATAAATAAACATTACAAAAAAATATTTTATTATAATTTATATATACTATATATATATATGACTGTTAGTTTGTAGATATATTATATGGTTATAATTATCTTCAACGGACAAGCATAGACATAAAAACTTCTAATAAAGATGAATAATTGCGTGCGCGACTGTACACATGCGCAGCTATCCCATCTACGTTTCGCTTAGCGCTAGAGTTATCTGCCGCCAATAATAGTAGAGAAAAAAGAAAGACTGATCGCAGTTTATAACTATACCTGCGGTGGTTCGGTAGTCATCTTGATGCTCCTCTGGAGGACGTTCAGGGGGAACTTGGGGTCCGGCATGGAGGAGAGCCACAGCCTGAAGCGGTGATGTATGTTCGGATTGTCCAGACCACGCAGCGAGCCCAGCCATTGGCACGCGAGGTGGCAGTTGGCGAGGAACACCCAGCCGCCTTCCTCCATACCTTGTATCAGCATTCTGAAGGAAGTAGAGTTAAAGGAGTTTAACATTCGATTGTAAAGTCAGAATAAGTCAATAATTTGAAAAAAAAATAAGCAGGCCCCGTAGTCATGAGCACATAGACCGAGGATGTGGTATCCCCTGCCTGTCGTAAAAGGCGACTAAAAGAGGCCACGGATCCACGGGCGACACGGGGGCCTTTGTCGTCCGCTACAGTGGACCCGGGAAGAAAGCGACACTGCTGGTCCACCTGGACACTGGTGTCGCCTTAGCACTGCGGGGGTGCTTATTTTTTTTAATTACTTAAAAGTAGAACCATTGAGGCCCCGCTGCCGGTGGTCTGCCAACCGATCGGCGTCCCTGTCTTGGCCACCATTCGGTTACTGCCCTGGTCCACCAACAATCTTCTCTTCCAGCTAGGTGTCCCGCCCAATGCCATTTTAGTCTCATGATCCGTATACCCGCATGGTTTCTCGCAGCACAGGATCGAAGTGAATGGCGCGAAAAAAGGGAGGCCTATACCCAGCAGTTGAAAGACACGGACTGATTGATCGATTAATTGAAAAGTAGAAGCTCACCGCTCGGCGGCAGGCGCCTGCCCTTGTCCGAGGCTGAGCGACTGGAACTTATCGAACATCTTCACCTCTACAGACAGCTGGATGAGAGACGAGGTCGGGTCCACGCCAGGGGACAGGACGAAAAGGAGCGAAGTTTTCCACGAGGACTCTTCCCACGCCGCCTAAATCGCAGGCGAAAAGAAGTTGAGAGGGGGATGTTATAAAGATAGAATTTTACAAATTTAAAATTCCCTACTCTAGGGAGATTTGCAATAGTTAGCCCTCGATCTCAGTTCCAACTGAGACCGAGAGCTCGGGAGAGCTTAAAAGATAGAGTCGTCGTGGCTACTGCTTGAGGGATTAGCCTCCACGTTAAAATAGTCATTCCTAAAAATCTGTCTTCAACCGTACCCATGACCAGGGGAGCAGTTTGCCCCCGCGTTGATTACCCGGGTAATAATGTCAATACTATAAACAACAATATAAATATAACTGCAAGGTTCACTGATCCTTGTAGATGTCCGACTTAACATGAAAGTTAGGGGTCGTTTATTACTGTAGGGACAACAGAGAGTGGTTCAAGCATACACTTTCTTTCGTTCTCACATAGCCAGTAACGTTTCGCATATCTATGACACAGTAACAAAGCCATCTTTGTTTTCTTTGTGTTTCCCAAAATACATTGTGTAATGTTTTTTTAGAATCACATAAGACATGGTTATTAAAGAGGAGAGCACGCAACATAATGGCTCTCTCGAAGGCGCCCGACGACTTTTAACGGGTCCTTCTTTTAAGCCAAGCGTGTGCAAATTCCCTGAACTTGAGAAAGTTGCCCTCCGAGGAGACCTGATCGCGGAAGTGGACTGGACCCGGACACGTACGTATCAGACCGTTTAATAGCCTAGCGCGCAAATCATCATACAGTGGGCACGACCACAGCACATGGTTACGATCCTCTGCATCCTGTCCACAATCACACGCACTCACATCGCATAAACGCATTTCGTTTTACGAAAATTACTGTGACCCGTTAGGAGCTGCGAAGTCACATAATCCGGTGCGATCCAAGTTGCTTTTAGTTGATCTGCAACCGCCGGGAACAAATGATGAAGTTCTCTGCCTCGCGTTTCCCTCTGCCATCTTTCCTCCCATTCCTTCATTACGTCCATTCTTATTGCCCGTTTGCGTGCGTTTACCTCAGGTCTTGGTAAGCCGGTGTGCCCATGATACGTACCCGTATGTCGAGCACGGGCGGCTCGATGTAGCGCGGGCCCAGCGCGCGCAGCACGAATGTGGTCGCGCACGCAGCCACGCGGTCCGTGCGTAGCGCGCGCACTATCAGCATACGCTGGAACTCACTGCATATGTCGTTCCACTCCCCTGATGTATATACATATATATAGACACATTTTTATTTTGATTAAATACCATACTAAGAGGGGTAAGCAGAAATAACGGATTCCTATTTCCTATTATAAAAATTATTGCCATCAAACAGTTTAGTTACGGCCTCCGGCGAGACTCGGATACTCGGCTTGAACTCACTCGTTGGAGGGCGCGACTAATGTTTGCCGGTGGACAAAAATTGAGCATTACTGGAGTTTCTTCCATCACTTCTTCTTCCAACTCTTCCCATTGTGGAATTAAAAGGTAGTTAGATATTTCAATATCTTAATAGTCTTCTGATAAAAGCTATCGAAATTGTAACGCGATTAGAGTAACCGTGCAAGCATCTCGGCTCCCCGGCCCTTGCGCCGTGTTGCTTCCAATGGAAGTTCAGGCTAAGAGAAAGAGAGCTCTACCACCTCCCAAATCCGGTGAAACTGTCCTGTCCCGGTCAACTTCTCTGGCCAATCTCCGGAGGTTCGTAACAAAAAAGTATTCTACACTGCATAACTCACCGACTAGTGGCTGAGATTCCGGCTCCGGAGTCAGGTACCAATCCCTCCACTCTTTGGACATGAGCTCGAAGTTGTCAGATAGGCCGTGGAAGCCAGCTATCTTGTCCAACTCCGTTATGTTGTCCCAGCATTCGTCTGGTATCCAGTCTGATAAAGATAATATACTAATAAGTTTTAACCCTAGCCTGGTAGACAGAGACCCTCTTTACGCTTTTCACCGTGCTTACTAGGTCTCAAAAGTGACAAGTGGTGAGCTATACACCGGACACAATTTTTAACAAGTGATTATTTTGTGTGCTAAGAGACCGAAAAACGGAAACTGATACATGCCGGTTATAATTCTGACCAGTTGTAGACCTGTAGTCAGAAATCGAACTGTTTAACCACTAGACAGTGTTTTTTTCATTTCCTTAACACGGTAACAGTGCCTCTTTTTACTTTTTAATTTTGTATGTTTATTATATGTCCTGGTATATGGGTGATTTAATTATATTAAAATTAAATTCCTGAACCTTAGTTCACTTGGTCCCTGGCGAAATGAACCTATAGTAGAAAAGAAACTTAGTTATTATTTTAATGTTCCTTTGTTGGCTTTTTTCCGCCCAAATGTCAGAAAAAAAAGAGATGGATGACATAGATACTTTGGCAGTTAGCATTGATCAGGTATCTGTCTCTGAATGTTTTATATGCTCCATGGAACAGGCGAATAATATAATTAAAAACCCAAATACCTTTTTAAAGATTTTTAGTCAAAATATACGTTCAATAAACTGTAATTTCTTAAACCTACAAACAACACTCCAACTTCTCTCTTTTGATTGTGATATTATAGTCCTAACTGAATGCTGGTTGGATTGTTCTACCAATTACCACATACCAAATATACCTAACTACTCTGTTTATAAATCATCTATGCACATAAACTTTAGCGATGGTGTTGTTGTATACGTACGATCTGGCCTATCCACCGCCACCGAAGAGCCAAACTTTTTAAATTCTGCTTCCGGCTTAGTAATTAAAATAAACAGTGATATAGCATTACTATGTGTCTATCGTTCACCTTCAACTGATAACATTGACATATTTTTAAATGCACTAAACAAAACTCTAAACTCACTGTCTAAGTTTAAAAGAATAGTCTTAGTTGGTGATATTAATATTGATATTTCGTCTCCTGATCGCCGTTCGCATGCCTTTCTGAATTGTCTTGCTTTTCACGGTCCACGGTCACCAGCCTACACATGTCCTACACGAAACGATAAATGTCTCGATCACACTTTTTGCATACTCAGTCTGCAGAAATGACTTTTGTATTTGATTCGACTATCACGGATCATATTCTACGTTGGTTTGTCTAAATATAGGTAAATTCCAACAAAGCGCGGAAAAAATCTCATCTCAAAGATTAATTTTGAAAGTTTAGGCAAAACTTTTGAAAATCTAGATCTCGATTCAATTTTACTACTAAGTGATCCAAATGAAGCTACTGATACATTTGTCCTAAAATATCTGAAGCAATTCTCGCAAACATGTCCACCATTAAAGTTTCCGCTAGAAATAAGATCCTTAAACCTTGGATTACTCCAAACCTATTAAGATGCATCCGAAACAGAGACTCTTTACATAGAAAACTAAACCTTTCTCCTAACAACGAAACTCTTTGTTATCACCTATAAGAGATATAGAAATTTCTGTACAAAACTATTGAGGAAAACGAAGATGCAATATGATTCGGACCTTCTAAGAAAAGCAGGAAAAAATAATAGAGTGCTTTGGAACGCCATTAAAAATGTTACAAACATTAATAAAACGATCCAGTCTGCTTCACAACTATTATCACCTTCTTACTCACAGATTCAGTCTTGTTCTAATATTAACAAATATTTTGCGAACATTGCTAAAGACCTGGCAGAAAAAGTCAGAGCACTCACACGCCTAGTAGGATGCATAACTTTGATAGCCTAAACTGTCCCTCATCATTTGTTATCCACTTGACTGACCCAGAAGAAATTAAGACTCTCATAAATTCATTAAAACCCAACGCCGCTGTTGGTTGGGATGGAATATCTCCTATTATTTTGAAAAGATACTCCGCAAATCTGGCTCCAATTCTTTCCTATATATTTAATGTCTGCATAGAGACTTCTACTTTCCAAACTCCTTCAAAGAGCCGTTATTCGTCCTGTTTTTAAAGGGAGACTCGAAACAGGTCACAAATTATCGTCCGATTGCTGTACTCAGTGCTCTGTCTAAGGTATCAGAACGGCTTATTAACAATCGTCTTGTAAAGTATTTAGAACAGCGTAATATTATTTCACAATTTGGTTTCCAAAATCAACTTCTGATGCGGTCAATAACTTAACTACCTATGTTGTCCAAAATTTGAATAATAATAAAAAAGTCCTAACCATCTTTTTAGACCTTACAAAAGCTTTTGACACTATTCCTGTCAACACCCTTTTAGTAAAGCTGGAAAAGATAGGAGTCAGAGGGGTTCCGCTAGATCTTTTTCGTAGCTATCTTCTTAACCGAACTCAAAGAGTCAAAATAGATGGCTTCTTTAGTGATGAGCTCTCTATATCTTACGGTGTACCCCAGGGCAGTATTCTTGGTCCGACTCTATTTCTCATCTTTATAAACGATCTCTGCAAGTTTGAAATTCCAAATACTAATATTACTTCATACGCTGACGATACCGCTCTCAGTTTTTCCGCAAATTCGTGGACTGAACTACAAACCACAGCTCAAAATGGACTCAATTCTGTACTTAACTGGCTCCGTAATCACACTCTCACTTTAAACACTTCTAAAACAAAATTTCTTACCTTTTCACTAACTTCTAAATCTCAACCAAAAACTTCAATAAATTTAATCGCTCATTACTGCTCTAGCACAAACCACCAATACTGCTCCTGCTCTCCTATAAATTCAGTTAAAATCTTCAAATATCTTGGCATTACTTTAGATAATTTGCTTTCCTATAAAAATCATATTGACAATTTAGCAAATCGACTGCGTAAACTAAACTATATTTTCAAATACCTTCGACACGTTGCAAATCGATCTGTTGTTCGTAAGGTCTACTTTGCACTTTGTCAAAGTCAAAGATTACAATGTCTTGAACGTGAGACAACTATTTATTCTAAACACAGTTTTACTACAGCATCGTCAGATTTCATATGTTCATTTGGATAAACGTCGTAAAGATAAAATTTGCTGTATTCC